>LPNX011105575.1:109421-131103 GCA_001517045.1 Pseudotsuga menziesii
TCTGCACCTTGGATAAGTTCTCGTACCTAAGCAGGTTTCCTCTTATGAGGATTCTTCTTCAGAGGTGGATCTACAGGTCTTTGTGGTTCTTCAAATTCTCGATCTTCTTCTTGAGTTTCTTCATTCATGGTTGTATCATGAATTCTGGGTGCTTCTGCTTCTTCAAGTTCTTCAGCAGGTCTCTTTCTGGATTTGTTGTAAGCTGTGTCTTCATCAAATGTTACATCCCTGCTGATGTCAATCTTCTTGTATCCTGGGAAATATATTCTATAAGCCTTTGAGCTTTCAGAGTATCCCACATATATACCCTTCTTTCCTGAAGGATCTAATTTAGTCCTCTTCTCTTTTGGAATGTGGATGTACACAGGACAGCTAAATATTCTGAGATGGCTGAATTCTGGTTTCTTGCCGGAGAAGACTTCTTCAGGAGTCTTGTTCTCGAGTACTCTATGTGGAGTAGGGTTCTGTACATACACCGTTGTTCTAGCAGCTTCCGCCCAAATATGCATAGGAAGGTCTTGATCATGAAGCATTGCTTTTGTGGCTTCCATGATAGTTCTGTTCTTTTGTTCTGCAATCCCATTCTGTTGTGGATTATAAGGAGTGGACAACTCCCTCTTAATCCATGATTCTTTGCATAGCTCTTTGAATTCATGTGAAGTGAATTCTCTGCCATTATCAAATCGAAAGGTCTTGATCTTCTTTTCAGTATGGTTCTCGATCAAGGCTTTGAATTCCTTGAACTTACTAAATACTTCGTCTTTGTTCTTCATGAAGTAAACCCATGTCTTCCTAGAAAAATCATCAATAAAAGAAAAATAGTATGCATACCCGCTTAGTGAGTTTGATGACATGGGACCGCATACATCGGAGTGGATGATTTGCAAGATTCCTTTTGCTTTGCTTTCGCTGCTTGGAAATGTCTTCTTTGTATTCTTTCCTTTCACACATCCTTTGCAGACCCCATCATGTTTTGCTTGGATTTCTGGAAGACCTTCGACAGCTTTGCTTGCAATAGGTAGTGCTATGTAATGCACATGTGCAAGCCTTCTATGCCAAAGTTCACTTGGCTCTACTGTGCCATGGATCAAGGCTTGTTCTGGATGGCCCTTCCAATCACTACCACATCATCGATAGTCTTTCCTTTTGGCCACATGGTGACTTGACCATCTATGAATGCAAGCCGCATTCCTTTTGCATCTAATGCTGATATGAAGAGAAGGTTCTTCTTGAGTCCTGGCATAAACAATACTTCTTTCATTGTTAGAGACTTTCTAGCATCTAGTTTATAGGAAGATTCCACACTACCTTTTATTGGATATTGGTAGTCATCTCCTAGCTTTACCTTGTGAGGTGATTCATGTTCTGACAGTCTCACAAAGGATTCCTTGAATCCAGTCATATGTTTGGAAGCCCCACTGTCTATAAGCCAATCATCACTTCCATGAGTAATGTTACCTGTGAGAGCGAATATCAGAACACATTCATCCTCGCTTGAAGAAACTTCACTTTCATATCTGGATCTCTTCCTGGATGGTTCATCATCCTTTGCAGCATGAGCATGATGTCTTATTTTGTTGCTCCTCTTCATTAGTATCTGTTTCTTAGGACAATTCCTTGCATAGTGTCCTGCTTCATCACATGTATAACATATGATCCTAGATAAATATTTTCTAGTGATATCTTTGTGAGAGTGCTTACCTCTGGAGCTATGAGATCTTATTTTGGTTGACTTGGAGTGAGACTTGGAGTGTACCGTGAGAGCTTGATCTTCACATCCCATCTTCTCTTCTCGAGCTGCTATCCGAGATTCTTCTTGAGAGCACTCTTCCCATAGTTTGCTAAACTTGACTAACTTCTTTCTAGCACAGATTCCTTGGATGAAAGAATCCCATGACCTAGGGAGGCCATTCAAGGTAGTCATCACAATCTCTGCATTGTCCACTTCTTCATCAACTGCTTCTAGTTTTTCTTTGATCTGAGAAACTCTTGTGAAGTAAGACTGGATTGTTTCTGCATTCTGAATCTTCACATTCTTCAGTTGGTTTCTCAAAGTCATCTTCTGGTTTATGTTCTTCCCTTCAAACAATTTGGTTAGGGCATCAAACATAGCTTTAGGTCTCTTGAGAGAGGACACCTGTGGGATAAGGTGATCCTTGATAGAATCAACAATGATCCTCTTTGCCATAACCATATTCTTCTTATGTAAGGCCTTTGCCTCATCTCCCTCTGGAACTGGAAGCTCCTCATGGATGTAGGAGTCTAACTTTTTTTCTTCCAGGACCAGGGAGATCCTATACTTCCAGGCTCGAAAGTTATCAGCTCCCTCAAGATTTTCATCAAGCTTGGTATGATGAGACATCTTAACTGAGAAGCTCAAATGGAAATACAAAAGATTTTAGATCTTACTAGGGTCAAGATGTCGAATCCGAAACTTGTGCTGAAATCCTACAGAGTTGGTTCAGGAGCAAATTAGGGTTTTGCTTTTCCAGAGTTCTATCCACCCAAATGTCTTGAAATTTGACCCTAACTTCGATTTTGGGGAGGAGATCAATCCAAGTCTGGACTCACTAAAAAATTCCTCTTATGTGAAAAGCCCTAATTTTTGACAGTAGTGACAGGTCCAAAACTGAAAAACCTCAGAATTGGATTCTGCTTTAACAAAAAGATGCGCCCTAAGGAGGAGAGTTATTCCACCTTACTTTTGTTGAAAATCTATGGAGGGAGATCCACAAACTAGGAAGCCCTAGTTCCCACAGCTACACAGTGTCTTCTTCTCAGGTTAGCTCTGATACCATGTTAGTTTTTCAACATTCAAGCTAGCATTATGTTAGGATATTTACTGAGAGAACAACAAGTACAGAAATCAAACACAAGAGACAATGAACACAGTGTTTTTCATCGGGGAAACCATAAATGGAGAAAACCCCACAACTTCCTCAAAGATAGAATCAGCACAAGATGTAAAACCCCAAAACAGTAAGATGCACTCCCGACAACACTAATCTTCTTCTTGTCTAGCCCCAGTGTCTTCTCCTTCCTAAACTATGCGCTACACTTGAGTGTGTGAGTGATGTGTGCTAAATAGAGAGTCCAACTCTCTATTTATACTAATCCTGACATGACTAAAACCCTACTAGGGCCGACCTCTACTTGGAGAGTCTAATAACCCTAGTGCCCCAAAACTACGGGGACTTTAACCCTTAGACAATCGGAGGGTTACCCACTATGACTTGACATGACTTGTTTACATTATTGATTCTCTCGATCGGAACATCAGGGCATGACAACATGACTCAATTACATAATAGATACATCCCAGAATAAACATCGGGTTACAATACATAAGATACATAGATTAATACATTCTGAAGTTACAAATACATCAACAAGATGTAAGTGCAGAGACATTCTGATGTGATTGTGGGATGTGTTCCCACATGATCTATCACATGCCCCAATTTTGCAAAAATAATATTATCATATTGATTTTATTTCAAGACAATATGTTAAATTTTATGCAAAGTTGTAATTGATGATTCAGCAGAGTCAAGGATGTTGAATGTAATTCTGAATATTTTAATTATAAATAAATAAAGGTGGAGATAACAGCTTGGGAGAGCTGTTAAAAGAGTGTTTACTAGTCAAGTTGGTGGAGGAGACTAGGTGGAGAGCAAATAGACAAGTGGCAGCATCCTCAAACACTTCTAATGTTGTAGGTGGCAACCTCCCTACATTTGGGGTCATGATTCCCCAAGAAAGTGGGATCAGAGCAGGTGGCCCAATTAATGACAACTAACCCAAAAAGACCTAGGCAATCTTAATAAAAATGCCCACTGAAGAGAGCTGAGGCTGCTCATTTTCCAAGAAGAGAATCATTCAGGTGAATGTACTTCAAAGGATTTCATTGGGAAGGGAATTTTGTGGAAGGTGTTTGAGGGGTAAACTGCATAAAGTGATCTAGTGCATCTTTTCAGCTGAAGGATCTTACTACTGAGTGCAGAGTGATTACTGAGTCATTGGACTAGTATTTGGTTGCTGCTCCACCAGTTCTCAGCCAAGGAGACCAGGAAATAGGCTCGGGGGTCCTGAGGAGACGCTATTTGAGCGCTCTCCAGGAGTTAGTAGGGAGGAACGGCCTCCCAACGCTGTTGTTGTCCAGCTTAAAACAGGTTCTACAGTCTTTTATTTTACTGTGTTTAAAGTTTATATGTGAAACTGAATGATTAATGAATGATTAAATGTTTAGTAGTGAACTGATAGAGATTCTAATCCTTTAGTTATTTGAAATGTTGAATCTATAATTGATGAAAAATAATCCTACCTGTGTTTTTCCACATCTAGAATGGACCAGCCCGTACTCTAGCACGGGCATTATATTTTAAAATAGGTGAATGAAAAGAAAGAAATCTGAAATGAATAGAGTTACTATGTATTTCATAATATTGGAATCATTTCTTTCTGCAGATAGTTGTTTTTCAGAAAAGTATATTAATCTGCCTAGTTAAATTTATTGTTTAAACCAGACTTTGGTAATAAAAATGCTAGAAAAGGAATATCCATAATATTTTACTGATAGCAATGTATTATATTCATGAGTTGTTCAAGTAGATAAGTTATTTCTTTTACACAATACTTCCTTTTGTAAATTATACTATTAACCTGTAACAGAGGAAATAGAAACAACTCAGATATAATGCTTATCTTATTATGTTAAGCAAAGAATTAAATATGGTTCTTTTAGTTTATTTCTTTTACTGATATTAATAACTAACTCAACCTACAACTATTCGAACCCTAGGTAGGGTATAGTAACGTAATTAAATTCTAAAGACAAATTAATTCAAAGATAAAGAATATCTTAATACATAATTTATTTAGCCCTAACAGTATTTTTTTTTATAGAATCAAAACAACTAAGATACAATAGTAACTTTTTTTTTCCAAGGAAAAAAAGCGTAATTTCATTCATCTTTCGAGATCAAAATTACATTCTGAATATTCACAAAACAAGTGAATTCCGAAGTCCAAAAAACTGGATCCAATAGATAGACTGCTAAGTCTTCTATAATAAAAGTTCGAGGAAAGCATACGCTGATGCTTTTACAAAAGAAGAAGGTATGATCAATACCATAGAGTCTTTCCATAAGGTAGAAATCATATAGATCCGCCTGTTTCACAGCCAGCATTCTGCCATCAAGAGTTCCTGAAACCATTGAAGATTCACATTCTGCCACTTCATTTAAACGAGAACAAAAAACCGGTTCCTTTAAAGACTAGAGTCTGCTGTCATATAAATGCTAGGAGAGCTTACACATATTCTCAGTAGATATGTTCGCAACCATGGTGCTTTACCTTTCCAGCAGTTTTCTTGAAGAAAATTTAAAACAAGATATTAATCAGCGAAAAAATATTTTAACATTAGAAAGTCCTGTCAAAAATCAAAAATTTTCAATGAACAGCCAGTGATGAAAGGCCTACACTCTGCCATTAGTTGATTCTTTTACCAGCCAAGTACCCACTGCCAGCCAGAGCCCTTCCTTGGAAGCTTTGTCCGCTTCCTTGTTGTTTTCCTTGTATACATGCCGGCACGAAAAGGAGTCAAATCGAAGGAGGAGCTGCCGTATGGAGTAGATAATATGTGCTAATCTCAAATGCCTACACTCTTGTGTCTGATTGATCCAGTTTATAACATTCAAAGAGTCACCAAGAAAATTTAGTTCAGTGCACCCTTTCTCCAAAGCAAACATCAGCATCATTTTGAGGCTCATTAATTTGGCAAAATTGTTTGTGCCTCCCCCTAGCCCCAAAGACATAACAAAGGAATGGGATTCTGTTAAATAAAGTACTGCGCCACCACCACACAAATTGTTCTGGGATGCCCCATCAAAAAACTCCCACGGGGAGGATCTATCTAATTCCAAATCTAAAAGTCTTCGTTCTCTTATAGCCCTTATATGTTCCAGATAAGATTTGAAGAAACCCACTGACAGAGCATCGGTGATAGTCAGAATGCTTGGAGCATCCTTAAAAATGGCCTTGTTACGTGCCAGCCAAATCCCCCCGATGACCAAAAGAGGTAATATTTTATGTTGTTTCTGGGGTGTTCTCCTCCACCAAGATTCCCAGGAATCCCCAACAGTTTCCCCTTCCCACTGACAGTTGAAGCCAACCAAAGAGGAAAATTCCCGCCAGACTTCAATTGAGAAGGAACATGAAAGAGACAAGTGAAGAGTTGATTCCAGCTCCCTTTTACATAACACACACCATCCTGGTCCTTGAAAAGAACGCTTCTGGAGGACATCCCACATGGGGACCTTATTATTTAGAACACACCACAAAAACAACTTCATTTTTGCTGGACATTTAAGCCTCCACAGAGGCCTCCACCACCAGACTTCTTCCCTTTGTTCCACCCCTGCACTGAGGGCTAAGTACCCAGCCTTAGGAGTGTAAACGCCCCCTGGATCGGCCTCCCACACCAGAGAGTCTTCTTGTTCGGAAAGCAGAATGTTAGCCCGAACCAGCTCCCTTAGGTAATGATCCATGATTCTAGTCTCTCGCTCCCCCAGTCCCAAGGAGTTGGCCCTTCGCCATCGTTGAGACCACGGTTCATCGAGCCTTGGATCAGCTAGTTGGTTAAGCGTGGAGAACCCTTGATGGCCTAATGCCTCAATGACATCAAGAGGAAGAAGGTGATGTTGGGTGCTGCCCATCCATGGATCCCTGCCAATCAAAACACTTTCCCCATTGCCCACATCCCAAGCCAGGTTGTTTTCGATCAAAGAGAAAGAATTAACAATTGCTTTCCAAATCACCGAGCCTCCTGTATGTGACTTCCTGGGATTTCTAAACCAATCCAAGAGACTCTCTCCATGGAGATATTTTTGTTTTATCACCCGGGTCCACAGACTGCTGGATTTTACCAACCTCCACCCTCCCTTTGCAGCCAAGGCTGTTGAAAATAAGAATATGTCCTTTAGGCCCCATCCTCCCATGCCTTTTGCAACAGCAATCCTTTTCCAATTTACCCACTGGGTGGTCTGATATTCCTTATGACCACTCCAAAGAAATCTGAAACAAATCCTCCTAATCCTTTCAAGGATCCCTTTCGGGATCCAGGATAATGACATCCAATACACCGGAATTGCCTCCAAAACAGCTTTGACTAGTACTAATCTTCCTGCTCGAGAGAGCCATTTGTGACTCCAAACCATTAGACGCTTCTCAAACTTCCTAACCAACCAAAACCAATCCTGTTTCCGATACAGGTTTGCTTTTAGTGAGAAGCCAAGATATTTTAGTCCTTCATCCAGACCTGCTGTAGTAAAGGGGAAAAACCTCAAGATTTTGGCCTCCTCTTCTGGTCTTAACATATGAGTAGTCAAAGAAGATTTGCCAAAGTTAATCTCCATACCTGTGGCCTTTGAGAAGAGATCCAAGATCTCCTAAAGCACCCTAGATTCTCCTCTAGTGCCAGAGCAGAAAATCAGTACATCATCCACAAAGAGTAGATGTGTAATATTTAAATTCGGCGCTATCTGGATCCCAATGAAACGACCTTCAGCTCGGGATACTCTTAAGGCCCTACTTAAACCTTCAGCAACCAAAAGAAAGAGGAGCGGAGATAAAGGGAAACCTTGTCTAAGACCTCTCTCGGCATGAAAAAAGGGGGAGGCCGCTCCATTAATCAAGACAGAGAAAGAAACAGTAGTTATACATGACATAATCCATCTTATAAAATTGATGCCAAAACCAAGATAGGTTAGGAGCAACCTTAAATAAAGCCAACTGACTCTGTCATATGCCTTAGAAAGATCAATTTTGAGGATAGCCCCCTTCAGCCTTCTGGTCTTTAAACTATGTAGTCCTTCCTGAGCTACCCCGATTGCCTCATGGATCTGTCGCCCTTCCAGAAAGCCAAACTGTTCGGCAGAGATGTGTTCTAAAAGAATAGCTTTCAGTCTCAAGGAAATTACTTTTGAGATAATCTTATAGACACAGTTGCACAAGGAGATAGGCCTGAAGTCAGTGAGGGATCTCGCATTGTCTGATTTTGGGATGAGAGCTATAAAAGTAGAGTTGAAACTGGCTGGTATCCAACCAGACGACTGAGAGTCTTCTATCACCTACAGCAGATCCATCCCTAGAATATCGAAGAGAGCCAGAAAAAAATCAATCGTCCATCCATCTGGCCCTGGGATTTTATCTTTCTGAAAACTGCCCATAACCTCCTTAAGTTCTTCTTCCGGAACTTCCTTCATAAGATCCCTATTGCCCGCCTCATCCACAAAACGAGGAAACATCTGTGCCAATCTAATAACCTCTTCAATTGAGGCCTGAAGTGGGGCTTTGAACAAATGCTGAAAATGATTCACCCCACATCTGGCCTTTTCTTCAAAAGATACATGAGAATTACCCTCCTCATCCTGCAGGCTCCAAATGGTATTTGCCACCTTCCTTCCTCTGGCATAGGCATGAAATTTTTTTGTGTTATCATCTCCACACTCCAACCAAATAGCTCTGCTTTTAAGTCTCCAAGCTTCCTCTTTTTCCAACAAAAGAGTATTGTGTCTACTCTCCAACCTTGACAATGCCTCTTTAGACTCTTGAGTTAAAAATCCACCTCCTTCTCCTTCGTAGATCAGTAGAATTTCTGCTTCTACATTCTTCAATTCGGCCTCATCTCGGTTTCTCTTTGCTACTGCCCACTCTTTGATGAACACCTTAAGTCTTTTTATATTATCTGCAAACTGTAGAGCAGCCGATAGATCATTTTCCCTCCCAATAGTGTTTCAATGTGATAGGAATAGGTTTTTGAAGGTCTCATCCTGAAGCCATACCTTATTGAATTTTAAAGGGCTCGGAGGATTGATGGGCCCCTTTTTTATTTCGAAGAAGATAGGAAAGTGGTCAGAGAATCCCCCACTGCCCACCCATTGTCTTACCAAGAAGAATCTGTCCACCAAATGCTCTACTGCCAAAAAACGATCAAGTCTTTTAGCCACCCTAGCATCCCTGCTACGATTATTTCTCCATGTCGGCTTTAATTTTACAGGCTCAATATCCAGCAAACCCTTCTCCACCAATTTCTGAATAAAAAACCCCGCCAAGGAATCCACCTGAGCATGAGGACCCCAAACCTCATTATGCATCAGCGAGAAATTTAGATCTCCACCCAACATTACTGAATCACCGTTCACCAAAGGGTTTTGAAAAAAAGAGTCCCAAAAAGGGGCTCTGTTAAGATATGGTCCATAGACATTAACCATAGAAAGGGAGATCCCCAATTCTTCAGAAAAAACCTCAACACCCAGCACCACCTCAGCTCCCCAAGAGTTAATCATCTTCACACAACTATTTTTCCATCCCACCGCCAGGCCCCCTGAACGTCCTTTTGCATCCAAAGTCACAAAGGACCACCTAGGTAACCAGCTTTCCAGCCTCTCCTGAATCACCTCTCCTACTCCTAAAGTCTCTTGTAGTAAAATCACATCCGGATGCTCAAGAGTAAGCACCCTAATGAAGGCTGATTTCTTGCCAGGCCCAGCCAGCCCTCGACAGTTGAAAGACAATAGCTTCATATTCGACCTTTCTTCTTGGCCATCTCCGCTCTAAGGGCCTTTTCAATCGAAAGTTGTTTTCCTCCCAAAATATCCTCCTTGGCTCTAGACTGAACCTTGAAGAGATTTGTCTTCCTGCCCCGACCTCTTCTCACCAACGAAGCAATCTTACCCAACCCAGAGGCAGGTTTGTGACTGGATCTTAAAAAATACCCCGAGTCTGTAGAGTCTAGAGGGGAAGGGTAGGACTCCTTAGTACAAAAATCAGGGTCAGGATCCAAAGCAGCAGAAGGGGGGTCTTCCATAGAGATAGGGGGGTCTGGATCAAAGTCAGAAATGGCAGCAACAGGTTGTGAGCCCAAACCCATGACGGCCTCAGCTGAGACAAAGGGCAAAGGGGGAGACAAAGAGGGGCCATGCTGCCTCGAGAGGGAAAGCTTCCTCAAACCATCAATCCAATCGAAACCAAGAAAAGAAACATTATTCAAGAACAGATTAACATTGGACAGAAGGGGTAAAGCAGGGTTACCCGGACCAGAAAGATCCCCAATAGCAGTGTCATCTACCAGAACAGAAGCCTGAGCTGACGGATCAAGAGTCCCTTCGTCCACCACGGGGTCAGGAAAAATCAAGTCTTCAATAGGCAAATCGCTGTCCAAATCATCCGCAGAGGTCTGTGCAGAGCCAAATATCACAGGAGGCTTCTCAGAGGGTCTCTCTCGCGCAACCCAAGCACCTTTCCTTCTATTACCAATGTGAGTGCGCACTTGCAATGTGCACACCGACGCCGGGTTCCCATAAACATGGCATCGTCTGCAACGAAAAGGGACATTCTCGTAATTTAGTGCTTGTGGGATGGGAACCGGCCCCCATTCCAAATTAATAGATTCTGCCAAACCCTCCCTGAGACTTATATTCACCAGGATTCTAGCTACCTTTTTCTCCTTAGTTTCAAGGAAGGATAGGTCTGCCTCCAGAAAGGTCCCTAGAATATCTCCAATACGCCTAAAATGATACAAGTCCTAGAAGTGGAGAGGAAGCGCTGGTAATCTCACCTAGATAGGGATTACGTCCACCCTTTCTTTGTTAGCATCAAACAGAGGGTTCCATGGTTTCAAGAGGACCGGTGAATGATCGATATGCCAGCTTTTGGTCTGAATCCATTTGAAATCCTCCTCCTTCTCCAGATTGATCGCAAACCAACCTCTATTCAACATCTCAACCACCGGAACATATCCAAACTGGTTGCCCCAAGAAGCCACAGCCCAGTCCTGAACGGTTTTTTTAGCAAAGTTTCTCCCCATAACCCTCCCGACCAGAGTACACCTCGCCTTCTTCAGCACATTATCCCAAGCTAAGTCTTCTCCAACCGCATAATTCCGAACCAGCTTCTTTTTAATCCAATTCTTCCGGAAACTCTTAGATGTGCCACAACCCCCAGCTAGTCTCCCTTCAGACTCACCCGAGTCCCCACAACAGCCAGCAGAGAGATCCCTTCTGGGAGAGCCAAACCCTCGTTGCTCAGCTACATCCAACGGCACCCTCCAGTCCTCCTCTGATCTTTCTCCACTTGAACACTTTCCCTGCAAAGCCTGACCATGCACCCCATCTGTTGTCACCTGAAAACGTCCCTCCACTGCCCCAAACCCTCCTGAAAAAACTAAAGACGGAAGCCCTACATTCCGGGACAATGAAACCCCCTCTTCCCTCCAGCTCGGGGACCCCAGCAAACCCTCAGACTGCTAGGAAAGGGAATCCACAAGTAAATCTACCGGTAGCTACTCCACCGGCGAGAAAACAAGAAATTCATATGGGGATGTAACGTCTTCCAGCCCCAGCAGCTTAAGACTAGCCGGAGCCAGTTCATCCTGACCCAGCCTAGGGAAGTCCACCAATAGCTCCATCGACCCTCCACCCGGCACCTCCCAGATGTCAAAGCTCTCCAACCTGTCACTAGAATAATCAACCACGTCCAGATCCTCCATTATTGCTGGTAAAGAAAACCGTGACAGCCAATAAACCCTTCAAACTTCTTCGAACCTCGAGGAAGCCCTACCACCGGACACCGTAACAGAAAACTACAGCTAATAACCGCATCTCAGGGCATAAACATGACCTAAATTGGAGAAACCATGGTCCAGGGCAGACCCCTAGCCATATCTAGAGGCCTTGACCAGCCGTACACTCTCGCTGTCAGCCTACGCCATCGCCATCACCTTCAGCCAGAACCCTAGCCTCCTCTGTATCCACCCTGGCTAGATGGCTACAAATCCAACTTCTCGATACAATAGTAACTTATGTTAAATTAAATAAGTATTTTAAAAAGGAATTGTCCTTTAACTTTTACAAATAGATTATACATGTAAAGGAGTAATGACAGGGTCAAAACCCTTATTTCATTTCTTAGTAAGCTAACAGAAATAATACTACTGAATGAACTAAACTAATATAGACTGGTCACAGTCTTTATTAATAAAGTGTATGTACAAATACAAGCTTAAGTAATTATAGTATACACAGATAATAGTATTAATATAAACAATATCGTTTACAAATTTAAAAAAAAACTTTAAAGAAACTGAAGGAATCTTTAAAGAAAGAAACAGAGATTATTTCCATAAACCCTAACTTGGAAATCCTTGAGTCACTAAAATAGTCTTTAATTATTTTAATAGTAATTGAAAATAATTAATAACAATAAAGAAATTATAGTCTTACAGGTTAAATAGGGTAAAAACCCTAGCTCGTATTTCTGAGCAGAAATTACCCAGTATTCTTTAATATACAAAACCATTACAGTCGAACCTAGGATAAGTAACAAACTTTCTTTTTATATAAGCATTAAAAGGAAAAATTTAATTCATTCACACAGAGATAAAATACAAATACATAAAGGAAAACGAATTTAAGCTAAAGACAGACTGTCTTAAAAGATATTTACATTATATCAACGAGCCCGAAGGCTGAACATAAATCAAAATTTAACAGAGTACAAAACCTCAGCTAAGAGCCAAGCACCCATATCTTGATATGGAGTAGAAACAAGTATTAAAAAAATATTACAAAACTGTAAGTTCTTTCCTAATATGAGGGGAGATCATTACAAGTCACAGCTTAAAGCCAAATTCACCTTGCGAAAAGCAAGGGTTATAAACCAAAGCATAAACTATAAAAACGAAGAACAACAACCCAAGACTGGTTGTGACACAGCCGTGACTTCTTCCAACTACAAAAGTCTGTACAAGCAAAGAGAACCATGTTCAAAAATCGGAGCTTACTGTAGACTGTTCGTGGAGCCATTTGAGCAGCGCGACTATCAACTTTGGAGACGAGTTAACCCTGCAATATAAAAACCAGAATTAATTAAAAAAATTAAGAACCCATATGTAGAATGGAAACCGTAAATATTGCTAGCTTTTAATTTTACTTACTTACCTCAGCTGGAAGTAAAAACGATGGAACCTCAGAGGAATAACAACACCACAACCAATGTTAAGAAGAGCCAAACCCTCATTCTCGCCGAGGATAGAGACGACGGGACTCTTGTTCATTTCACACTGACAGCAGGGGTGTAGGTAAGCCTGGGCAATGGCTACAACAGAGTCAAACAAGCATGGAGTCAGACTGTCACCAACCCGCAAGCAGGAAAACTAAACTCCAAAACCCTACGACGAAAGAGCTTCACAATAATACACGCTAAGCTCAAGTTTTCACCGATGACAGACCACGGTAGAAGAGCAGAAAAATGAAGCTACAGGCGGGTCGTGAAGCCACATGCAAGGAAAACAGTGAACCCTGACCGAAATAAAGAAATCATAGTGGAGGCGAGCAACAGAACCCAGCTCAAGGGAGTAAGACACGACAAACACAAGTGTTGGAGCCTCTGTAACTAATTTCCACTCACAGCGGCCATGGGAGCTTGCAGAGCCGCCCAAAGGGCCAACGCAAATGTCGGAACTCGAATAAGCCAAGGGTTAGGGTTGACAATTATATATACAACCAGTGCATGGCCAAGGAATTTCCACGTGGCCGCAATAATATAATCATGCAGTGATTCAACTTTCCATAGTCACCTGTGATCAATAATAACCAATTATTCTCCCAAATGATTTCATCAAACAACATATAAACATTATAGTTTGCATGGGTTTCATATCTTATGATAATATTTCTAACGTTTAGTGTATAGTTTATCATCGGTGTGGGTATGCAACGTTATGATAATGTTGACATAGCACTGAATATAATCTTATAGCCTCGTGACCCAAAAGAAAACCTTGCATAAATTATTGGTAAACAATATCATAATAATTCACTAGTAATTCTCGCGAGAATTGTATGTTCTAGATTGTAAGTTTATACTAATAATTAGCATGGGAGATGTTAAAAGGTTATATTAACATTATCATTATTAATATGCATAATACATATGTAGGTATTAACCCCTTTTAGAATAGCTACAACTTATCAAGCTTATAGTAACATCATTATTGTGATATAGTTGGTGTAATAACTAAGTTGTTACCAATAATAATTTAAAACAAATATGAAATCATTGTCATATAAACAGTCTAGTTAATGGTGTAAGAATAACTATCTAATAGTTACAGTTTCTCTTACAGGGTGGCATGAAATTTTTTACACAACATTCAAGTTGAGAACATTGCATAGCATCGTTTTGGGTAGGTTCATAAATATTTTGCAAGTGCAACATTAATAAAACCTTATATGTTAATAAACAAATAGTTTATGCATATTTATAAGTCTTAGGAACTAACAAAGTAAATGTTAGCAAACTGTGTAATGGCAAAGTGAAATGTAAGAACATTTCCTATGAACTCTTTTATTTAGTTCAGATCAATGAGATCTTATCTTAGAATTTGGTTGTTTCTCTTCACTTGGAAAAATGGATTTATGTTTTTACCAAAATACTGAGGTTAACATAAGATAAAAAGAGTGGCTCTATAAGAAAAACATCAACCTTGGAAGTTGTTCATAGATAGAACTTAATACAATAAATGTATTATAGAACTGTTAGGATATGCATATTAAAATTAAGATTATCATGTAGATAAAATAAAATGTTCAAAACCAAAGGAAGTGGTACTATCGCTACATACTTTACAGGAAGAAATACAAACATCTGAACTTTGTTTACAATAGCAACTAAAGAAAACCGACTGTTTTACCTTACGGAAGTGGTTTGGATTACAACAACTTATCTACTAAGCTTATTAATTTTTGCAAATAGAAATATTGCTGGATGCTTTATGAAATTTAAGACGTTACTCGATCATTCATACCTGTAAACCTGTAAGAACAAGTAATCCATCTGCGTTAGCGTAAATGCTAAGTAAGCCCTGGAATTCAAAGTCAGATTCCACCTACTGTCATAATTAGAACTCATCAGTAAACCGAATGTAGAAATGATGCGCAAGTTAAACTTAATATTGTGTTAATAAGAAAACTGTTGAGTTAACATAATTGAGTTTATGCAAACTAATCTATTAACTTTTTCTTTTATTTCTAACCGTTGGCTGTTAGTAAACTACAGTCTCAGCATTTTATATTATTTCAAAATTTTAAATTTTTGTGAAAATTCGGGGTTATGACATGATCAATGCAGAGACATTCTGATGTGATTGTGGGATGTATTCCCACATGATCAGTGTAGAGCCATTCTGATGTGATTGCGGGATGTGTTCCCACATGATCAGATATAAGTGTAAATCCATTCTGATGTGATTGTGGGATGTGTCCCACATGATCATATATAAGTGCAGAGCCATTCGGATGTGATTGAGGGATGTGTTCCCACATAATCAGATGTAAGTGCAGAGCCTTTCTAACAAGATGAGGTCAGATGTAAGTGCAGAGCCTTTCTGACAAGATAAGGTCAGATGTAAGTGCAGATCCTTTCTGACAAGATGAGGTCGGATGTAAGTGCAGATCCTTTCTGACAAGATGAGGTCGGATGTGAGTGTTGGGCCTTTCTGACATGGGTTTTGGATGTGTTTCTCCCATGGTCGTATGTGAGTGTTTGGCGTGCCTTTCTGGCATGGTTCTTGGATGTGTTCCTCCCATGGTTAGATATAAGTGTGGGCAGGCCTTTCTGACATGGTTCATTCCATGGTCAGAGATATAAGTGTTGAAGATGATAAACACCTACATGGAGGCTAGGCCTACAACCAGCATGAAAAAGGGTTGGCTCTGTAGAACTTCCTATGACGAGTAGAATTGAGAGATATCACCATTTGTTCAAGATAGCGGAAGCAGTGATGATGATCCAGTGATGATCCAGACTTGTTGATGATCCATTGATGATCCAGACTTGATGATGATCAAGTGATCATACCAACTTGATGATGATCCAATGATGACCCAGAGAAGAAGACTTGTGCTGATAAATTGTGTCGAGAGAATACCTTCCTAGTTAAGAGGGAGTGTTGATGTATTTGTAACTTCAAGATGTATTCACTTCTATATTATACCCCAATGTCCCTATTGGGAGTATCAGTAATATAATTGTGGCATTTCATACCCCGATGATCCTATTGGGAGAATCAATAAAGTAAACAAGTCATGTAAAGTCATAGAGGGTAACCCTCCTTATTGTTCAAGGGTTAAAGTCCCTGTAGTTGTGGGGCACTAGGGTTATTAGACTCTCCTAGAGAAGTTGGCCCTGGTGAGTTAATGCCAAGTTGTGAATTAGTATAAATAGAAAGTGAGCCTCTATATTTATCATACAGACACACGCATTGAGTTGTAGCGCATAAATGAAAGAGAGAGAGAGACTACTACTGTTGGGAGATCATCTTTGTATCTTTGGGTTTTACTTTTGGTGCTGATTCTATCTCTGAGGAAGCTGTGTGGTTTTCTCCTTTATGGTTTCCCTGAGGAAAATATTTGTGTTCATTGTCTCTTGTGATTGATTGTTGTGCTTGTTATTCTCTCAGATAAGATCCTAAGATATAGCTTAAACGTTAAAAATCTAACACTATCTCTTTGTGCAATACCTCTTACAATATTTTAGCCAAACTTATTGCCAACAGTTTCAAACTCTTTTTAGAAAAGTTGATCTCTCCTCTTCAGCAAGGTTTTGTAAAAGGTAGGCACTTGGTCAACAATGTTATCCAAGTCCAAGAATCTCTCCATTCTAGTTTCCAAAGGAAGGAGAAAGGTATGTTAATCAAGTTGGACATGAAAAATTCCTTTGACCGCGTAAATATTCCCTTCCTTTATGATGTTCTTCTTGATTTTGGATTTAGCTATGAATTTGTAAATCTAATCAAAGCTTGTATAGATAGCCCCTAGGTTGCACCTCTTGTAAATGGTAGACCTTCAAAAACTTTCCAAGCCACTAGGGGACTACGTCAAGGATGTTCGATGTCACCCTTTCTGTATATCTTGATGGCAGAATCTCTTAGCAGAAAGATTTCAGCTGAAATGGACACTGGTTACATCCTAGGCATTAAGATTTCCAGGGGATTGGTCCCTATTAACCATGCTCTCTTTGCCGATGACTCTCTTCTTCTAGGAGGGGCTTCATTGAAGATTGTCAGGGCCTTCAATGAAATTCTTCAGAAGTTTTGTCTTATTTATGGAGCCTTAATCAACAAAAATAAAAGTGCAGTCTATGGTTGGAATGTTGAGCACTCTACCATTCTCCAAATAACCAATCTCTTTGGTTTCCATGGCTTTAACAAGTGGGAAAAGATAAAGTATTTGGGGCTTCCTTTAACCCTTGGCCTAGCCCCTCCTTCTCTTTGGCTTGAAGTGATTGCCAAGATGAAAGAAAAAATTGTTTCCTGGGGTTATCAATGGTTAACTAAGGCTAGCAAGCTGATCTTGATCAAGTCAGTTCTATTTGCTCAACCTTTATTTCAGTCTTCATTGTTGCTTTCCCCCAAGTCTATATTAGCTCAGATTTATAAACCTATGTAGTATTTTCTCTAGAAAGGTGGCAAAGGAAACCAGAACAAGATGCATTTGGCAAGTTGGGAAATTATTAAAAGACCTTTATCAGTTGGTGAGTTACAAATTCGTGACCCCTACCTAGATAATCTGGCATTGGGTGAAAAAATAATATGGCAACTCTATGTGGACAAACAGCTTCCTGTCAGCAAGATATTCAGGATGAAGTATCTCAAAGGTGGCTCATTAAGAAATTTAACTTCATCTAATACACCCCCAGGTACAACTATCTAGAATTCTTGTAAAAGAGGTATTGACAGATTTAATCAACAACGCTATTGAATCCCAGGTAATGGGAAGAGGATCCTTCTCTAGGAGGATAAAATTTATGGAAAACCTGCTCTTTCCTCTGACATTTTGTTAGCAAATATTATGGATTGGTCAACTAACAAAGGTCTTCACCACCTGGAAGATATCTGTTCTTCAGATTGCATTGGTAATTGGGTGGGTTGGTCTTTTCTTGACCTTCCTGACAGTCTAGTCTCCCCAAAAAAATTGTCACTTTCCTCTCTGAATGGTCTCGCTCCAGTACATATATTCTAAAAAGACTCCTGGGGATGGGGCATCTCTAGCTTTTATTCAGCTGCAAAAGGTTTCTTTGAACTTCAAGAAGTTCACCCTTCCAGCCTCTCCTCGGTGACTTGGAATTCAGTTTGGTCTCCTCTTGGCCCCCCATGGTAAATTTTTTTACATGGTTGATATTGCACAACAAGGTGCTGACTGGAGATAACTTGCAAAAAAGTGGTTTTAACGGCCCTTTCTAGTGTTGTTTCTATAAATCAAACTTTGAATCGACTGCTCATATTTTAATTGGCTGTGATTTCTCTAAATCGATGTGGGAATTGGTGCTTCACGATAGTAGATTCTCTGCTCCTGCTCAATCTTCTATTATACATTTTTACCTCTCCTGGAATGAGCAGTGTCCTTCAAAAAATGGAAATGAATCTGTTTGGCATCTGATCCCGAAGATCGTATGGTGGAAGCTATGGTTCTCTAGAAATAATTGCATCTTCAGCAATCTCTCTATGAACCCACGGATTGTGGCCTTTCAATCTAAACTATTAATTGATGAATCTATCCGCAATGAGTCTTTCTCTTCTCCTCTTTCTGCTACGTTCTTAAATTGGTTAGGTTCCATCGATTTTGGCTTGAGAAAGGTGGTAATTAGCAAGCCTGTCAATACATTCTCCTAGCGTTTTCGTGGGACCTTGGAAGAATTAAAATCTATTTGGATGAACTCTTCTTCAGCTGCCTTATTTTTTGATGGTGCATCTAAGGGGAATCCTGGTTCCTTAGGTGTCGTGGGCTTTGTCTCCTCTCCAGACAGAACCTTTGAATTCAATTTCAGCTGGGGGCTTGGCACCATGACTAATAGTCAAGCCGAAAGTTATAGTTTACTCATGGCGATTCAGATAGCTAAGGATAATGGATTCAAGTCAATCCATATTTTCGGTGACTCTGAGATGTTGATCAAAATTTTAAACTCCAACTATTGTTTCCATAATTTTGCCTTGAATAAATCCCTTTAGAGAATTCAAAATTTATTGAACGAATTTGACAGGGTGATCTCTTTCCATATCTTGTGGAATCTTAATAAACTTGCTAATGCTTTGGCTAACAAAGCATGCCTTCTTCCTCATGTCTTCCTCAGCATCAACAATGAACCTAGCTATCTTCATCCAATACCTTAACCGTGTTTCACTATTCTATAATATGTTCTGCTTGGAGGTTTTTTTTAATCTGTTTGACAATGTACAGCTTCATGTTCTTTTGTATGATTCCTTCATGATTGTGTAATCTGGTTGATTGGCAATTGTCTTTTCAGACCGTTGGTTTTCCAAAAAATCAATAAAAAATTTACCCGTTTGAGTTAAAAATAAATAAAAATTGTATGAACCATATTTATCCTACAACCATGAGGAAAATATTTCCTTAGAGATTATTTTCTTTGTTCAAAAGCTTCTCCATTACATTCCAATGAGCAAAGCTAGAGTCATTTAAAATTTGTACCCTATGTTATATCTCTTGAGTAGGCACATCATAAATGAAAAAGGATTATAATGGATAGTAATACTCCAAGAATACAACTTTAAATTTGGTATTCCCAAGAGTAAAAAGTCTCTATCATTGGCCAAGTTCACCTTAGATCTCCCTACTAGCATAAGCACTCCTCCTGTCAATGATTATCTCCTCGATAAACATTTGTTCACCATGTATTCAATTGATCCTTAGTATGAGGCTATTCTAGTGTATTTATGCACTTAGAATTTCAATTCCCACCTCTCTCGAGATGATTTTCATTGGATTTTCCATGAATGACATCATTACCTTCTCATCGATGATGTCTTATAACTATGAGGAGATGACACTATATTGCAATGATGCCTTGCATTTGAGGAGTCCAAATGGGTCTTAAATTAATACCATGGTGGGGTCTATAGAGGAAACCTTTTCAGGAATGGACACTACCCATAAAATCATTTGTGATGGTTATATTTGGTCCACCCCTTTTTATGATTGTATGAAGGTACTGAAGAAGTGCTAAAAATTCTAGTTATTTCCTCCCAAGGCAAGGGAACCTCCTACATCCTTACACCTAGTCATCACCAGTAGTCCATTTTCAAATGGGCCATTAACTTCATTGTTTGTTTGAAATCTTATTTTGACCATTGGCCATAAGTACATCATAGTCTCTATTGACTATTTCACTAAATAGATTGAAGAAATGCCATGATATATAACACAACCCCCATTTCTAGGCATTTTTTTCAACCATGTCATCACTTGATTCGGTGTTATAAAAAAATTGATTTATGATCATAACACACAATTTGAGGATGATTTGTGGGAATATCTAGCTAACCATTTGAATTAGAGCACCAATATTCATTCGGTTGCTACCCACGGGGCAATAGTCAAGTTGAGGTAATTGACAAAGTACTCGAAACTATGCTCCAATGGATGGTTGATAAGAACAAGTCCAATTGGAACCTAATGATATTTATTTCCTTATGGACATATTCTACATCAATTAAAACTTCTACAAGATTCACTACATTTCACCTCATCAAGGGTGTGGACTTCGTCCTATATATCAAGTGTCGAATCCCATCCTTGTAAATCATAGTTGAACTTTTTCCAGGAACTTCTTCTTTAGAGTGAAGACTTATCACTTTGAAACAAGCGAATGAGTATTTCCACACTAGTTTACAAAACAATGAAGAAACTAGGAAACATTGCAAATCCCATTGCAATCATCATGTCCACCCTCACTCATTCTGCAAGGGAAATTTATTTCTTGTTTATGACCAAACTCATGATGCACTTGGTTGAGGAAAGTTTCAATATCTATAGAAAGATGCTTATTTCATCAAATGTTGATTGGGAAAGAGGGAATTCCTCCTTACTGGTACGGATATCCAACTCCTCAGGAATGTTGGTAATGGATTATAGCTAAGAAAATTCTATCCAAAAGACCAAAGTCATTTCTATCATCTGTATCATAGTTGTTTTATATCCCTCCCCTTGGGATGGGGTTTATGATTTGTTTTCTTGTCCTATTTTAGATGGATTGTTCATCTCGATGTTATGTCAGCTATGTTGATGCTGCAAGTATATACACTTTGAATCTTTCCTCAAAAAATTGGGCCATATATTCCACATCAGATTCCCTCATCCATGTTAGTGGTGTTTGTGTGTGGGTGTGTTGGTGTTATCACCAATAATCAGGTGGAATTATACGATGTTGTGATTAATCGTTTGTTTGATTCCATTCAGTTACACATTCATCACCTTCATGTTTTCCTCATTTCTCAATTGCTTGTCACATAGTTGAATAGATGTTATTGGGTTCGTGATCCTTTCCTCTTTAGAAAATATCTACAAGCTAGACACATGGTTAGAAAATTTCAATTCATTACATTTATTCAAATACCCAAGAGTTTGAATAGTTTCATAGATAGTGTTACAAATTAGATTTTAGATTGGCATATCATTCATCAATAACCATAAAATAAGTCATGCATGTATGAATGTGTGTGTGTGTGTGTGTGTGTGTGTGTATACATACACACATACGTACATACATACATATATATGTATGTATGTATGTATGTATGTATGTATGTATGTGTATATATATATAT
>LPNX011105575.1:131569-186733 GCA_001517045.1 Pseudotsuga menziesii
TGTGTACATATATATGCATACATACATACATACATACATATATATATAAGAAATGCTTATGTCAAATAATCCCATAGCTTGGTAAAAAATATATGATACATATTAAAAAAATCCCATGTCCTAAACATGGGGGGAGTTCGCTAAGACTACCAACTCATTTTCATTCTTGGAATCCTCCTCTATGTTGTTGTCCTCATCATTATCAAGACCCATGATACACATGGAATCCACCCTTAATAATGACGCCTTAGATAGTATGGGAAGCTATGAATATCCTCAGAATGGTCAATCACCACTTTGTTGGTACCCAAAAATATATCAAAATAAACTCCTCGTCCATGTGCTACTAGCCATCATTTGCGACCTCATCCAATGATTATTCTATATCTCTGTGAAGCCCCTCCATAATAGCTTCAACACCTTATCATCATATATATGTTGGTGGGGTAGTGTTGACGTCCACGGTCCTCCTCATCTTTGGTTCCCTTGTGGTGGGACTAGTCCTACATCTACAAACACATCAAAGGAGAGGAATAAAAAACATGTATCATATAAGTAAATCTATCTACGATATATGATAGTATGTAAACATAACTCAAGAAAAAAAGAATTGACATCATAAGTACCATCTAGTCAATATGCCTAGTCTAGTGTTCAAGGTAACTTTGGGTTGTCTCAATAATCCTTCCTTGAATATGGGTAGTCCTCAGTAACTATAGGGATTTGCTGCCACTTAGCAAAAAAAATACTAATATAAGACGTTTCTCACGACACTAACACTTCCCCTTATAATCATATATTCCCATAATCGAATATGGGGCTCCATATTCCCTACATCCCAAGTTGTGACATGGGGCCATAGTGTCAACACCCTCTCAAAGAAGTTGAAGAAGATAAAGGTACAAAACCTAAAATACCCTCCAAGGAAAATTTTGGGGCAAAATTTAGCCCATAGGATATTTTTGGACATTTTTTTTCCAAAAAACGATTCATCAGTTCGCCTTTCTTTCAAAGATGATTCGCCCAAATTACATGGGATATTTTTTTTTACTTTATAAATTGCCAAAATTGTCCAAAACTATATAAAGCCGTTAGAAATTTGAATATTTTAAAAAAACCACCAAAAACTTTATGTTTTCAAATTTAAGAATTAGTAAGACTTGCGAAGGTTTCCACACTTCGAGAAATTATTGATCCTTAAAATTTTCCCTAATATCCTCCCATCTAGTTGTAGTGATTTATTTGGTACCACACAATAGTCAAGAAAATATAATCTCACTTGAAATAAGTGTATCTCAATACCTACTCAAAAATCATCATCTAACCACTCGAAACCTTGTGGGTCCCCCTCAATCACAGTACTTGTAGTACAATTGCAACCACCAACAGTGTTTGTTGTTGAATTGTATCTTCCATCTTAATGGAGTCATGTAGTACAACTCCTCTCATGCGACGGGCCTCCAAATAGTCCTCCACTTTGTTAGCCTATGGATTAACTTATTAATCACAAAGTTAAATTGTCGCCATTATTTGTACTTATCATTTAGGATAATCATGATTTATCTTAAATGATGACTAAGATATTTTTCTAACATTTCCTATCATAATCATCGTGCAAGGTGTTAGGATTTAGAGAAAATAATTCCATGAGGTGGCATCACCCATGGCACTATATATTTGTAACATTGGATTGAATATAATATGAGATGGATAATGAGATTTTTCCATTATTTTGTTGTCCATGTATGTCTTAACACCATTTCCATGTCTTGTGGTTGCACTAGTTATGTCCCACCCACCACTTCATACATGAGTATGCTAGTAATGAAGTAGACATTACTAAGGGTAATATTGATCGTCTCACTGTGCACTAAGAAATATGTAAGCTTGATCTTCTCACCTTGCACTAAGATATCCTTGATGTTTGGATCACGATACTCAATAACCTTCATCAACAAAATACTACCAGCTCTCATTATCAGGTTCTCAATCAACTTTAGAAGACTATATAGTGCTAGTTCCCCCTACATGGTTGGGTTATCCTAGAGCCCTATATGGTGCATTGGAATGTCACTATTGTTGAAATTTGGTTGAGCTTTGATCTTTAATTATTTAAGTGCATAAATACTAAATAATTGAAACAATGAACCATTCAATCACATAAAACACATTCAACCATAACACATAATGTACCCTGGTGAAAACCCTCAAAACAATGATGATGAAAAACCCCAACAAATATTCTGAGTATAATTATGATAGATAGAAGAGAATGTATTTTTACAATCGCATATTGCTTTTGGAAGATAAGCACTAGTAGAAATGAGAGATAAATGACCAGGCGACCAAAAAATTTGGTCACCACAAATTTTCAATGTATAAATGACCAAACTTGAGTGAGACAATTAAAAATGACCATAGCAATGGCCAATTCGGTCATGGTATAAAATATATGACAAGATAACAAGTAACTAAACTAAAAATGACCACATAACAATAACATTAGAAATATGAATTGGTCATTTGTTTGGTCATTGTTAGTTGTGTCCCTCCAACAATAGAAAATTGAAATTTTGACAATGAATTTGTACAATTTACTAAATTCTAACATTGTGTTGAGGCCTCAAAAATTGCAAGAAACAACAGCAAGGGGTTCTCCCTAGTCAACGTTCCCAACTAGCCCGTGACTGTTTGGTATGGGGAATCTGTCCGGTTTACGGTCCAGCTACCGTAGGTCAAGTAAAAAATTAAAATGTTTTACCGGTTTCAGCCCGGTGCACCGTATATATTTTTGTGTTTTTAACTTTAAGTATGATATGCAAGTGCCTATCTAAAATGTAGATTGATAAAGAATACGAGGAGCGGTCACAATGTGATGCGCAGGTTCTTACCTCTTGTCTTAGACTCTCTCGCATCTAAACCACACACAGCAGGAAATAAAACTAACTAAGATGCCCCTAGGGAGTGAGATTATCAGTTAATGAGTAATGTATTACTGTTCATGCATTAAGAAAAATCACAGATAGTTGTTCTTTGATTCAAAACACATAAACATGAATAGATGGATGAACAACAAGATAGCTCATTGTCTGTGAAAACATTTATTACTCATAGTGGAAATTATCATAAAATAAACAAGAGAGCATTCATAAAAGAAAATAGGTTCAACAAGTTAGAACGATCTCACGGTTAATGAATAAAATCTGAAAACAAAATAGTTCCCCTTCAACCATATCCATTGAACAACATTTGAACATTCCACCAAGGCTTTCTCCAACAGGCAAAATTGTATTGCAAAATGAAATAGTTCCTCTTACAATGTGTTCTCACAAGTCTAACTGGGAAAAAGTCCTTTCTCTATCTAACTCTCATATACTTATACAAAAGGCAAAACTTTTGGGCTGCCCCCAAATGACCCCTGGGCTTCCCCAACGTTTCATCTCCCAAAATTTGTCTTATATTGAGTGCTCATACAATTTACAATATATTACATTTAAACAAACTAATAAAGCACTTAAGTGGAGAGCCCCGCTTGATTATTTAGGAACCTTTTCCATGCTTGGGCTTCTGATGCGATATTCTCAAATTCATAAGGATCGAGAAAACGAATGTTAATCTCAAACTTTGTAGCCTGATTTTTAATCCCTTCAATTCTAGCTGAGCTCAGGCGTAGTTGATCTTCGAGTAACTGTACATTGACTGCCGAATGGACCACTTCATATTTCAAGATCTGTTCATCCAAGACTTTGACCTGTTGAATCCTCTCCTCATCCTCTTGATATCTGCTTTGTAACATCTCTATGAAGAGGTCATGTTCTGGAAATGTATCTAATCTCTGCTCAGCAGCCACCTGGCATCGGTTGTAAGTGATCAGCATCCTTCTACAATACTCGGTGCAAGCTCCTTTCATTTTCTTTACAGCCTTCTTGAATTCTTCTGCTGTGTTTATTGCAAACTCCAACAAGTCATAATCCTGCCTTAAGCCTTGTTGATATTTTGCTGGTAAGTCTGCAGGAATCTCTTCATTGGCCTCCAACATTCTTATTCTTCCCGTTGGGACTTCCAAAATGTCCTGAGACCTATCTACAAAATACGAAGAAGTCTCCAAAATTTCTTCTAGTCTATTATCTACCTGCAAAACTTTGCATCTTTCTTCTTCTATGGACACCTGCAGCCGGTGCATTTTGCTTCTTTGTCTTAGGGCGTGCTATTTGAAAGGCTGAATACTGGTTTGTTGTTCCTTAGCCTCTTTCAAAGATGTTGTTAGTGAAGCAATTTGTCCCTTAAACTCTGCTGCTTGTACCTGAAACTGTTTTTCTGTCTCCTCCATGGTAGCCCTTTGTGTTTCCAGTTCCCCAACTTTGCTTTGCAGTTGGTCTCTTTCGACATGAATATTTTCATTTGCTCAGCCTAGCCCTTACCACCTTTAGTGGTGATCTTCTTTTTAAATCTTCTTTTTAATGTAGTCATATTTTTCTGCATTTTTGAATGTTTCTTCATCCTTATCCCAATGGTTTGTATATTCAAAATGCACATTGGCTTCCTTGTAATGTTCCGCAACTTTGTTCTGAGAATCATTTCTATGGAAGTTCATTTCCCCAAAGTGAAATTACTCCAGTTCCTGTACAAACTCATCAGCCTTTTAAACTTTTGAAAACTTATAGCTTCCCAGTCTGAACGGTATGGGAGGATAAGTTGCCTTCTTGTGCTCAAACAAAAAACTCCCTATACCATCCAAGAAAACCTGTCTGACTGCTTCTTTGTGTACCACATAATCAGTGGCATATTTGGGAAGTAATGAGGGCACCCTAGAGCAACCATACATTCTAATATACATTCCTTCCTTAGTCAAGTAGTAATTGGCATACTCCTCAATGACTTTCAATGCCTCTTCAAACATGCAATTGCATTCTTTCAAGAAAATCAAAGTATACAAGGGCATAATAAATTGTTCACAAACTTATTTGTAATGACTGTAGTTTTGTGTTCCCATAATGGCTTGTAGGCCGTGTACACAGGGGTTCTGTCCCTGTCCCATATGCACCTTAGGTTTGGAAATGGCTGGGTGCATAGTATATAATCAATTAATATGGAGCTCATGTAGAACTCAGACCTTTTCTGGGACACCCCTCCCAGAGCTGAAGCAATGCAGGCTGAGAGACTGTTGGACACATTGTTTGCCCAGTTGAACACAGTCCCTTGGGTGGATACATAGAAGATAATAGGAACCCATCCTAACTTGAAACTCCTTCTGTGGGCTCTCCCAAATATTTCGTTCAGCATTAACGCAATGAACCTATAAGGGGTTCTTAAGGTAGCTATGTCGTATTCCCCTGATGGTCTGGTTCGAAAATTCTTACCAGGTATCATCATTCTTTTTACTGTTTCAACCAGGTCTAGGTTAATCTCCTTCAACCAATATTCAGTTAGGTAAACCTAGGATTCTGGTAAGTGATAAGCTAATGATACATAACTAGGGCTATAAGCAGCATAGCCCTACTTGGTACTCTTGGCCAGAATCATAGTAGTCACCTCTGCCCTAGGCAGAATCCATCCAATCACTTCTAAGCATGGGAAAAGCTCAGGTCTGGTAGCTATCTTCATCAAGGCAGATTTTTCAACATTAGCATATATTGTTAACTCTTCAAACCCGGTATTAGGCACCTCATAGTTTGAAATCAGTCTGTAAATCTCGCCCCACTTGTAGTCAGGTTCCACACCAGTGGTGGCTCTAGTATCCTCATAAATGTACTCAGTCTTTGCAATAATTTCCACCTCAGGATCACCTTCAGCAATGGGGCTTTCTTTTTCTGTCTTTTCAACATCTCCTCTTTGGAAAAGTTGCCCTGTCACAAAACAAAATGCCTTTAGGCTTTGAGTTGTTAACCAGTATTCAAAGAACGAAGAAAAACTGTATAAGCATTTAAATCGGCCATATTTGCCATAGCTAAATCTATGTAGATACAGAACCAGGGCTAACTAGAAAATACTTTTTGCGAAAAGATAGGTCCTGAAAAATCCTAAGTCATGCCCGCGACTAAAATCAATATGATTTACAACATACGACATAACCCTGCTAATCATGTAAAACCTCTATCGACGATACTAAACACGGCAAAATGGGAAGAAAAATCAGTCTGATCAAAACTAAAACCCTTGGCGTTATCGAATTCAGTAGAACACGTTCCAACTCCTTGCTTCAAAAATAAATCCCATCAAATGAGGCTTATCCTCAAAATCCTATGGCCCTAGTAACAAAACACGCAGGCAACCAAAACAATTGAACTCAAACCCTCTGGCATTTCAAACAAAACCAGGGTAAGTGCCTACCAACTGCAAAAGAAAGGAAAATTTCCCCCCTGGATGGCCATATGCAAACCCAGAAAAACTGGTGCAGACAGCGTAATGCTTGTTTGCACCAGTTTCCTAAACAGTCGGAAAGGGTTCGAAAATTCATAACGGCTCTTCAATAATCACCGAGAAACCCCCCCCCTCGTCCGCTAACTGTCAAAGTGAAACACCATACATGTTGATAAACCCATAAACATGTGCCCATTGACCACGGCAAAAAAAAAAAACCTAACCAAGGACGAGACCCTAGTTCCAAAAACTAAAAGAAAGGGAAAAAACATGGTTGGCCTACCTGGCAATGAGCTGTGCAGTCGACAAGGAGAATTTGAAAACTTCCACAGCGACACCACCTACGAACAAGTTCCCGACAGCTAGGTACAACGCCCAGTTCGAAATGACAAGGACAGTGCAGGCACGAGTTCACAAGGATAATAATAGAATAATGCCCAATCCCACACACACACACACACACACATATATATATATATATATCGGTGAAAAACATTCAGCGGGAAAAACACCGCAAATCGGGCGGCACGACGACTAAGGTATTGGCTTCCAACCTGCCAGTGAGCCGCAACGGCGGGTGATGAAGAAGCTATGAGTTCCACAAACCAGTGAAAACAGTCGGCGAAACACACACTAAAAAAAAACCTCACATCGAAGCTCAAAATGACTAAATTCTCGGACTATTAGTACGTTAGAACGCCGCAACGGTGGAAGTTGCATAAACAAAAAGTTCCACAGACCAGTCAAAGTCAAAAAAATAGAACGAAACTTTAAGTGAGCCATCGGGGAAAAAACAATCATCGACGAAAGGAAAAACTGTAGGTTGGAGGTTTAGTCCGCCCCGGAGCTGCAACGACAGAACACAAAAAGACTTAGGCCCTTGTGAAAACAAAAATATGACGATCAGACAAACCAAAACTAACCCCTGATTCAAAAGTCCAATCACAGCACCGCCAGCGACAATAAAATACAAAACATGGGATCAGCAAAATTAAAAGTTTTTTCATCGCGGTGCTTACAACCTTCCCTCTAAAATGGCGGCAATACAAGGCCCTACTGCTCCGACGGTTTTCAAACAAAAACGCCGAAAATAAAAATAGAAACGAAAGCGCATCGATGGAAGATAGAGCTATGGATTAGGTCGTTATTCCACTAAACCTCCGCAACTGCGACTGCATAGTTGACGAAGGCCCCGATTTATAAATCCAACAAGTTTCGACAGCGAGATAAGAAATCACCGTAAGTCATACTTTAAACCAAAAGGCAGCATCAGCATAAAAGATATTCATTCAACAATCATCGTCAAAAATCAAAATTGCAGTAAAGTCAAGTAATCCCAATAAACTAAGCAAGACAAAAATTTAAAAGGAGGGTCCCAATTTTTTAGAAATTTGGGAAATCGTTGCAGCTGCAACAATTGGCGACTACCTGGTGAACCCCAGATCTCTAAATCAACTCTTCTTTAAGTAACAGACTATTCAGCAATTAAACTAATATGTTGAATTCTTCTAGATGTCTGTATTCCTACAATGGCAAATATATGTACTTTTAAACATTGATGATAGTCCAATTTTAGGAACATGGAAACCAAAATCTCAAAGTCAAGATAACTCTTTTGAGGCCAAGTAGATGAGTTTTATTTTACCTCTGTCTTTGGGTAGCTTCCAGGTTGGACACCACAGGATTGTAACATATGGTAAACAGAAATATTCATTTGTTCCTCATTCCCATGCCATTTTGCACTTTTTGTGCCTTTTGAACCTTTTGTTCTTTTGAGTCCTCCTTAGGCGTTTCTTTCTGAATTTTATTTAGGCTCCTCTATCTATAGTGTCCTTTTGTGTGAGAGATGTATTTAATTTTCAGCCCATGGATGGAGAAGAACTTTTGGCCATTTTTGTACTCATATGATTCGGTACTTTGCTTTGATAGATATTGCTTCTTTTAGGAGTTTTGACTCTTATTTGCCTTTAGGCTTTCAATTCTTGGCATGGGATCATTTATATATAATATATTGTTTACCTTGCTTCCTTTCTATGGGTCCTTTGTTGTCACCCCCTAGGACATTTTAGATGTGAAATGGATGGAGCCTCGAAATAGTATTCCAGACCTTTTGATCTTGAGTTATTTTTTTAGGGATTAAGCAGGACTTCAATGTGTTCATAGCCATTTAGGAAAACTACTTACTAGAAGAATTTCTATCAGATAAAACAATAGTATACAGTCTTATACCCAAAAATTTCAATTAATTCAGAACTCTGATGCTTTCCATGCAACCAAAAGTTTGCCTCTTTTATTGAAATCAAAAATTAATTTTAACTAAAACAAGCAGCAATCAACCAAAACAATTTATTTATGTACAAAGTCATTTATAAATAAAAATCTGAGAACCAATCCATTAACAGGCTAGTTCTCTGCCCACCCCTAAAGATCTAGCAACTTGAATGTTAAGGGGCTAGGCATGACTACAAAAATGAGAAAGACCTAACCATTATCTAATTCTATTGTTCTTGAAACAAAAACTACATCTACTAATTTACAATCAATCTTATTATCCCGTGAATAATGAAGGAGATCGGGCTGGGTGTCCGATAGGTTGCTGGCTTCTTCTGATGCAAAGTGTCCCAGTTCAAGTTCAATCAGGTAATTTCCCAATACAGAATTTACTGATTCATTTCTTTCTTCCAATTTTGTGATAGTGTGTTTCATGTAGGGCTCTCTTAATATTTTGATATGATTTGGGCTTCCTTTATGAAGCAACCACAAATGTGACCAATCCGAAGCAAAATACCCCTTTAATCTTGCTGGCCGGTCTCGATTCAAAATAAGTCCATAACCATCAGGTATGTCTGCTACCACAATATCAATATATTGACATATCTTTTCATTTGCAGATAAACGAATCAGAATATCCTCCATCTCCTCGACTACTTTCACATTAGTCCTGTCTAATTGAGTAACCTCCCAGGAAGTAGGTTTAGGCTGTCCATTAATATTTCTGCAAACTGCAAGTGGCATAACATTAACTGATGACCCAGAATCTACCAAACAGTTGTGCACCTTATGATTCAAAATTTCCAAAGTCAACAGGAAAGGTGGGGTTTTAAACCTAGTCTTTCCTCCCACACTTGCTTCAACAACTTCGGGTTGGTTTTCTGTGGGTATATTTTCCCCTATTTCTTCAGGTGTTTTGAGATTTTCTTCTTCAATAGGCTTAGCAGGCATGTTGACCTATTTCAAATCTTGACTGGTAATTTTAGGTGTCTCATGATCTATGTTGTTCTTCGGTTGTTTCTTTACATTTTCTTGCAATTTCTTGATCTTTGAGAGCATTGAATTGTCTTTATTTACCAAATCCAGTATTTTTGTTGTCATATTTGTTTCCGGTATCTCCTAATGTTTCAGAGCACTTTTTTCTGTAGCAAAAAGCGAGACACAGTCCCATAAAAACATAGCATCATTTTCCTGTTTCTCTGTGGCATTACCACCCTTTTCTTCTTCATCATTATCCTCAGTTAACTTGGAATCCAACAGCAGGTTCATCACTGATGTCATTGAATTTATCCATTGAGGACATTTTTTTTCAAAATGGGGTTGTTGGTGGAAAGTGCAAAAATTATCCATACCTACCTCTGTTAAGTTCATTGATGCAGGATTGTGTGGAGGAGGTTTGGATTGATTGTTATCCTCTCTTCTCTTGTAGTAAGGCTTATAGGCTTTCTGAGCTTCCTTTTCTTTTTCCAAATCTATTATTCTGTTGGAAAGCTTCTGCATCATTTTTAACATTCCCTCAAAATCATGTGATTGCTCCTCCTTAGGTTTAGTTAGTAATAAGGATTTCTTCCCAAAAAAAAATTCTCCAGATTGCTCAGGATAATATTCTATGCTTTCTTTTTCAGCCTCTACTCTTTCAGCTTCTTCATAAGTCTCCGATAACGTAGGTTTAACTTGGGCTTTTGCAAACATAGCCAATTCAGGACCCAAAGCTGAGGCATAATACTCAATCAGAACCTTATTAGAGGGCTTATCAGTTGCAGAGAAGTTCTTAAGGTAAGCAGAAAACCTTTGAGTAAAATTGTGCACCTTTTCTTTTCTTTCTTTCTTCAAAGCACCTAAACCTTTCATGAGGGCTGTATGAGTCTTCTGGGCTGCATATTTGCTTCTAAATATCCTTTCAAAAGTATCCCAGTCTGGGATTGAGTTTGCAGGTAGACCAAAATACCATGAGGTTGCTGCTCCTTTCAAGGTATGTGGAAAACGTCTGTAGACTGCATCTTCATGTTCTCTAGACCTTAATCCTTCTATGGCTAAGTAGAAACTTTGCAAATGGTCATCTACTAAAATCTTCTCACTTGGGTCAAACTTGGGCAGCATCTTCTCAAAAGCTTGGGGTAAGTCATGCAAAGGAGAAGTTAGGTTCAGAGGTGATCTGGCTTTCCAAGCAGGTGGTGGATTTGGTGGGTTAGGTGGCTGATTTGCATTTACACCTGCCATGAGTCTAGGTAGAGAGTGAGGTGGAGAATGAATAGAAGTATGCATAGGTGAACAGAGAGGTGTGTTTGGGCCCGCTTGATTCAGAGGCTGAAAAACTTCCTATAAAGCTGTTTCTACAAGTTCTTCCCAATCTCCAACTAACACAGAGTCTTCAAATATAGGACGGTCTTTCTTCTTGTATTCTCTTCTAGGTAATTCAGGGATAATCAGTAATCCTCCAATCTTCTTCACATAAGCCCTAGTGTGTCTTCTCAGATCATTAACAACTTCATTGTCCATAGAATACAAATGTTCTCTATTTTCTTCAGGAATCAGATTAGGGAATGAACTACTTTCAAAACTATCACTGGTGGAGTAATTTCGAGGAAATGGGCTTCCTCGGCCAGCCATGCACTGGTGGCCCTCCTTCTAGCGCCAAAAACTGTTGAGGCCTGGAAAATCGCAGGCAACAACAGCAAGGGATTCTCCCCAGTCAACATTCCCAACTAGCCCGTGACTGTTTGTTATGGGGAATCCATCCGGTTTACGGTCCGGCTACCATAGGTCAAGTAAAAAATTAAAAGGTTTTACTGGTTGCGGCCCGGTCCACCGTATATATTTTTGTGTTTTTAACTTTAAGCACGATATGCAAGTGCCTATCTAAAATGCAGATTGATAAAGAATACGAGGAGTGCTCACAATGTGATGCGCGGGTTCTTACCTCTCGTCTTAGACTCTCTCGCATCTAAACCACACACAGCAGGAAATAAAACTAACTAAGGTGCCCCTAGGGAGTGAGATTATCAGTTAATGAGTAATGTATTACTGTTCATGCATTAAGAAAAATCACAGATAGTTGTTCTTTAATTCAATACACATAAACATGAATAGATGGATGAACAACAAGATAGCTCATTGTCTGTGAAAACATTTATTACTCATAGTGGAAATTATCATAAAATAAACCAGAGAGCATTCATAAAAGAACATAGGTTCAACAAGTTAGAACGATCTCACGGTTAATGAATAAAATCTGAAAACGAAATAGTTCCCCTTCAACCACATCCATTGAACAACATTTGAACATTCCACCAAGGCTTTCTCCAACAGGCAAAATTGTATTGCAAAACGAAATAGTTCCTCTTACAATGTGTTCTCACAAGTCTAACTGGGAAAAATTCCTTTCTCTATCTAACTCTCCTATACTTATACAAAAGGCAAAACTTTTGGGCTGCCCCCAAATGACCCCTGGGCTTCCCCAACGTTTCATCTCCCAAAATTTGTCTTATATTGAGTGCTCATACAATTTACAATATATTACATTTAAACAAACTAATAAAGCACTTAAGTGGAGGGCCCCGCTTGATTATTTAGGAACCTTTGCCATGCTTGGGATTCTGATGCGATATTCTCAAATTTAGAAGGCTCGAGAAAATGAATGTTAATCTCACACTTTGCAGCCTGATTTTTAATCCCTTTGATTCTGGCTGAGCTCAGGCGTAGTTGATCTTCTAGTAACTGTACACTGACTGCCGAATGGGCCACTTCATCTTTCAAGATCTATTCATCCAAGACTTTGACCTGTTGAATCCTTTGCTCATCCTCTTGATATCTGCTTTGTAACATTTCTATGAACAGGTCATGTTCTGGAAATGTATCTAATCTCTGCTCAGCAGCCACCTGGCATTGGTTGTAAGTGATCAGCAGCCTTCTGCAATACTCGATGCAAGCTCCTTTCATTTTCTTTACAGCCTTCTTGAATTCTTCTGCTGTGTTTATTGCAAACTCCAACAAGTCATAATCCTGCCTTCAGCCTTGTTGATCTTTTGCTGGTAAGTCTGCAGGAATCTCTTCATTGGCCTCCAACATTCCTATTCTTCCCTTCGGGACTTCCAAAATGTCCTGAGACCTATCTACAAAATACGAAGAAGTCTCCAAAATTTCTTCTAATCTATTATCTACCTGCAAAACTTCGCATCTTTCTTCTTCTATGGACACCTGCAGCCGGTGCATTTTGCTTCTTTGTGTTAGGGCATGCTCTTTGAAAGGCTGAATACTGGTTTGTTGTTCCTTTGCCTCTTTCAAAGATGTTGTTAGTGAAGCAATTTGTCTCTTAAACTCTGTTGCTTGTACCTGAAACTGTTTTTATGTCTCCTCCATGGTAGCCCTTTGTGTTTCCAGTTCCCCAACTTTGCTTTGCAGTTGGTCTCTTTCTACATGAAGATTTTCATTTGCTCAGCCTGGCCCTTACCACCTTAAGTGGTGATCTTCTTTTTAAATCTTCTTTTTAATGCAGTCATATTTTCTGCATTTCTGAACGTTTCTTCATTCTTATCCCAATGGTTTGTATATTCAAAATGCACATTGGCTTCCTTGCAATGTTCCGCAACTTTGTTCTGAGAATCATTTCTATGGAAGTTCATTTCCCCAAAGTGAAATTGCTCTAGTTCCTGTACAAACTCATCAGCCTTTTAAACTTTTGAAAACTTATAGCTTCCCAATCTGAATGGTATGGGAGGATAAGTTGCCTTCTTGTGCTCGAACAAAAAACTCCCTATACCATCCAAGAAAACCTGTCTGACTGCTTCTTTGTGTACCACATAATCAGTGGCATATTTGGGAAGCAATGAGGGTGCCCTGGAGCAACCATACATTCTAATATACATTCCTTACTCAGTCAAGTAGTAATTGGCATACTCCTCAATGACTTTCAATGCCTCTTCAGACATGCAATTGCATTCTTTCAAGAAAATCAAAGTATACAAGGGCATAATAAATTGTTCACAAACTTCTCTGTAATGGCTGTAGTATTTGTGTGCACATAATGGCTTGTAGGCCGTGTACACAGGGGTTCTGTCCCTGTCCCATATGCACCTTAGGTTTGGAAATGGTTGGGTGCATAGTATATAATCAATTAATATGGAGCTCATGTAGAACTCAGACCTTTTTTTAGACACCCATCCCAGAGCTGAAGTAATGCAGGCTAAGAGACTATTAAACATAATGTTTTCCCAATTGAACACAGTCCCTTGGGTGGATACATAGAAGATAATAGGAACCCATCCTAACTTGAAACTCCTTCCGTTGGCTCTCCCAAAGATTATGTTCAACATTAACGCAATGAACCTATAAGGGGTTCTTAATGTAGCTGTGTCGTATTCCCCTGATGGTCTGGTTCGAAAATTCTTACCTGGTATCATCATTCTTTTTGTTGTTTCAACCAGGTCTAGGTTAATCTCCTTCAACCAATCTTCGGTTAGGTAAACCTGAGCTTCTGGTAAGTGACAAGCTAATGATACATAACCAGGGCTATAAGCAGCATAGCCCTGCTTTGCATTATTGGCCAGAATCATAGTAGTCACGTCTGCCCTACGCAAAATCCATCTAATCACTTCTGAGCATGGGAAAAGCTCAAGTCTGGTAGCTATCTTCATCAAGGCAAATTTTTCAATATTAGCATATATTGTTAACTCTTCAAACCTGGTATCAGGCACCTCCTGGTTTGAAATCAGTATGTAAATCTCGCCCCACTTGTAGTCAGGTTCCACACCTGTGGTGGCTCTAGTATCCTCATAAATGTACTCAGTCTTTGTAATAATTTCCACCTCAGGATCACCTTCAGCAATGGGGGATTTATTTTCCTGTTTTTTCGACATCTCGTCTTTGGAAAAGTTGCCCTGTCACAAAAAAAAATGCCTTTAGGATTTTAGCTGTTAACTAGTATTCAAAGAACGAAGAAAAACTGTATAAGCATTTACCTCGACCATATTTTCCATAGATATATCTATGTAGATATAGAACCAAGGCTAACTAGCAAATACTTTCTGCGAAAAGATAGGTCCTGAAAAATCCTAAGTCATGCCCGCGACTAAAATCAATATGATTTACAACATACGGTATAACCCTGCTAATCATGTAAAACCTCTATCGGCGATACTAAACACGGCAAAATGGGAAGAAAAACCACTTTGATCAAAACTAAAACCCTCGACGTTATCGACTTCAGTAGAACACGTTCCAACTCCCTGCTTCAAAAATAAATCCCATCAAATGAGGCTTATCCTCAAAAATTTGCGACCCTAGTTCCAAAACACGCGGGCAACCAAAACAATTGAGCTCAAACCCTCTGGCATTTTGAACAAAACCAGGGTAAACGCCTACCAACTCCAAAAGCAAGGAAAATTCCCCCCCCTGATGGCCATATGCAAACCCAGAAAAACCGGTGCAGACAACGTAATGCTCGTCTGCACCAATTTCCTAAATAGTCGGAAAGGGTTCGAAAACTCATAACAACTCTGCAATAATCACCAAGAAATCCCCCCCGATCCGTTAACTGTCAAAGTGAACCACCATACATGCTGATAAACCCATAAACATGTGCCCATTGACCACAGCGGAAAAAAAAAACCTAACCAAGGACGAGACCCTAGTTCCAAAAACTAAAAGAAAGGGAAAAAACATGATTGGCCTACCTGGCAATGAGCTGTGCAGTCAACAAGGAGAATCTGAAAACTTCCACGGCGACGCCACCTACGAACAAGTTCCCAACAGCTAGGTACAATGCCCAGTTCAAAATGACAAGGACAGCACAGGCACGAGTACGCAGGGATAATAATAGAATAATGTCCAATCCCACATATATATCTATATATCCCGGTGAAAAACATTTGGCGGGGAAAACACCGCAAACCGGGCAGCGAGACGACTAAGGTATTGGCTTCCAACCTGCCAGTGAGCCGCAACGGCGGGTGATGAAGAAGCTATGAGTTCCACAAACCAGTGAAAACAGTCGGCGAAACACACACTAAAAAAAACCTCACATCGGAGCTCAAAATGACTAAAGTCTCGGACTATTAGTGCGTTAGAACGCCGCAACGGCAGAAGGTGCATAAACAAAAAGTTCCGCAGACCATTCAAAGTTGGAAAAATAGAACCAAACTTTAAGCGATCCATCGGTGAAAGAAAAAACTGTAGGGCAGAGGTTTAGTCCACCCCGAAGCCGCAACAGCGAAACACAAAAAGACTCAGGCCCTTGTGGAAAAAAAATACGGCGATTGGACAAACCAAAACTAACCCCCGATTCAAAATTCCAATCACGGCGCCGCCAGCGACAATAAAATACAAAACATGGGATCGGAAAAAGTAAAACATTTTTCATCACGGTGCTTACAACCTTCCCTCTGAAACGGCTGCAATACAAGGTCCTACTGCTCCGATGGTTTTCAAACAAAAACGCCGAAAATAAAAATAGAAACGAGAGCGTATCAGCGGAAGATAGAGCTATGGATCGAGTCGTTATTCCACTGAACCTCCGCAACTGCGGCTGCGTAGTTGACGACGGCCACGGTTTATAACTCCAACAAGTTTCAACAGCGAGATAAGAAATCACCGTAAGTCATACTTTAAATCAAAAGGCAACATCAACATAAAAGATATTCATTCAACAATCATCCTCAAAAATCAAAATTGCAGTAAAGTCAAGCAATCCCAATAAACTAAGCAAGACAAAAATTTAAAAGGAGGGTCCCATTTTTTAGAAATTTGGGAAATCGTTGCAGCTGCAACAATTGGCGACTACCTAGTGAACCCCAGATCTCTAAATCAACTCTTCTTTAAGTAACAGACTGTTCAGTAATTAAACTAATATGTTGAATTCTTCTAGATGTTCGTATTCCTACAATGACAAATATATGTACTTTTAAACATTGATGATAGTCCAATTTTAGGAACATGGAAACCAAAATATCAAAGTCAATATAACTCTTTTGAGGCCAAGTAGATGAGTTTTATTTTACCTCTGCCTTTGGGTAGCTTCCAGGTTGGACACCACAGGATTGTAACATATGGTAAATAGAAATATTCATTTGTTCCTCATTCCCATGCCATTTTGCACTTTTTGTGCCTTTTGAACCTTTTGTTCTTTTGAGTCCTCCTTAGGCCTTTCTTTCTGAATTTTATTCAGGATCCTCTATCCATAGTGTCCTTTTGTGTGAGAGATGTATTTAATTTTCAGCTCACGGATGGAGGAGAACTTTTGGCCATTTTTGTACTCATATGATTCGGTACTTTGCTTTGATAGATATTGCTTCTTTTAGGAGTTTTGACTCTTATTTGCCTTTAGGCTTTCAATTCTTGGCATGGGATCATTTATATATAATATACTGTTTACCTTGCTTCCTTTCCGTGGGTCCTTTGCGGTCACCCCATAGGACATTTTAGATGTGAAATGGATGGAGCCTCGAAATAGTATTCCAGACCTTTTGATCCTAAGTTATTTTCTTAGGGATTAAGCAGGACTTCAATGTGTTCATAGCCATTTAGGAAAACTACTTACTAGAAGAATTTCTATCAGATCAAACAATAGTATACAGTCTTATACCCAAAAATTTCAATTAATTTAGAACTCTAATGCTTTCCATGCAACCAAAAGTTTGCCTCTTTTATTGAAATCAAAAATAAATTTTAACTAAAACAAGCAGCAATCAACCAAAACAATTTATTTATGTACAAAGTCATTTAGAAATAAAAACCAAGACAAATAAAAATTTGAGAACCAATCCACTAACTAACCAGTTCTCTGCCCATCCCTAAAGATCTAGCAACTTGAATGTTAAGGGGCTAGTCTTGACTACAAAAATGAGAAAGACCTAACCATTATCTAATTCTATTGTTCTTGAAACAAAAACTACATCTACTGATTTACAATCAATCTTATCAGCCCGTGAATAATGAAGGATATTAGGCTGGGTGTCCGATAGGTTGTTGGCTTCTTCTAATGCAGAGTGTCCCAGTTCAAGTTCAATCACGTAATTTCCCAATACATAATTTACTGATTCATTTCTTTCTTCTAATTTTGTGACAGTGTGTTTCATGTAGGGCTCTCTTAATATTTTGATCTGATTTGGGCTTCCTTTATGAGGCAGCCACAAATGTGACCAATCCGAAGCAAAATACCCCTTTAATCTTGCTGACCAGTCTCGATTCAAAATTAGTCCATAACCATCAGGTATGTCTGCTACCACAATATCAATATATTGACATATCTTTTCATTTGCAGATAAACGAATCAGAATATCCTCCATCTCCCCGGCTACTTTCACATTAGTCATGTCTAATTGAGTATCCTCCCAGGCAGTAGGTTTAGGCTGTCCATTAATCTTTCTGCAAAGTGCAAGTGGCATAACATTAACTGATGACCTAGAATCTACCAAACAGTTGTGCACCTTATGATTCAAAATTTCCAAAGTCAATAGGAAAGGTGGGGTTTTAAACCTAGTCTTTCCTCCCACACTTGCTTCAACAACTTCTTCTATAGGTTGGTTTTCTGTGGGTATATTTTCCCCTAGTTCTTTAGGTGTTTTGATATTTTCTTCTTCAATAGGCTTAGCAGGCATGTTGACCTGTTTTAGATCTTGACTGGTAATTTTAGGTGTCTCATCATCTATGTTGTTCTGCGGTTGTTTCTTTACATTTTCTTGCAATTTCTTGATCTTTGAGAGCATTGAATTGTCTTTATTTACCAAATCCAGTCTTTTTGTTGTCATATTTGTTTCCGGTATCTCCTCATGTTTCAGATTACTTTTTTCTGTATCAAAAAGCGAGACACGGTCCCATAAAAACATACCATCATTTTCCTGTTTCTCTGTGGCATTACCACCCTTTTCTTCTTCATCATTATCGGATCTCAAAATGACTAAAGTCTCGGACTATTAGAACGTTAGAACATTGCAACGGTGGAAGCTGCATAAACAAAAAGTTTCGCAGACCAGTCAAATTCGGAAAAATAGAACCAAACTTTAAGTGATCCATCGGTGAAAAATCAATCATTTGCGAAAGGAAAAACTGTAGGGCGGAGGTTTAGTCGGCCCCGAAGCCGCAACGGTGGAACACAAAAAGACTAAGGCCCTTGTGAAAACAAAAATATGGTGATCAAATAAACCAAAACTAACCCCCGATTCAAAATTCCAATCACAACGCCGCCAGGGACAATAAAATACAAAACATGGGATCGACAAAAGTAAAAGGTTTTTCGTCGCAGTGCTTACAACCTTCCCTCCGAAATGGGGGCAATACAAGGCCCTATTGCTCCGATGGTTTTCAAACAAATACGCCAAAAATAAAAATAGAAACGAGAGCGCATCGATGGAAGATAGAGCTATGGATCGGGTCGTTATTCCACTGAACCTTCGCAACTGCGGTTGCGTAGTTGACGACGACCACGATTTATAACTCCAACAAGTTCCGACAGCGAGATAAGAAATCACCATAATTCATACTTTAAACCAAAAGGCAACATCAGCATAAAAGATATTCATTCAACAATCATCCTCAAAAATCAAAATTGCAGTAAAGTCAAGCAATCCCAATAAACTAAGCAAGACAAAAATTTAAAAGGAGGGTCCCAATTTTTAAGAAATTTGGGAAATCATTGCAGCTGCAACACATTGCAAATGGATTCAGAGATCCTTTTCTAGGGGGTCTCTGAATCCATCAACAGTGCTAGAATTTAGTAAATTGTAGACCTCTTCTCAACATTAAATTCATGAAGCAAATTTGCACTGCTTACATTAATGAACTTATACTTAGTCTTATGTTATTGGAGAATAAGAAATATTATTATAAGCTTTACATCATTCCCAAGGTATCATAATTAATTTCAATACATTTTTGGTACACACATTAAAAAAAATCACCCCCAAGATGCAGGTGTCCCAAGATTACGCGACATGGAGGGAGGCAGGACAATGGTTTAATGGCCACTTTCCCTTGCTGTCTTTGTCACCATTATAACCTCGCTTACCTCCCTTCGAAAGAGCACTCCAACGTGAACTCCAACCTACACAACACGTGTATTTGTACCTCCAGTCACTTCACACAGAACTCAACCTGGATGGCCTCTTCCACACAGTAGAGAAATTTAATGGTCGTCATCGTTAACCTTGGCCTCCTAGTCATTATGCTTAATGGATCCACACCGTCTTTGCTTCACCAACAAAAAAATATTTCTACCTGTTTCTACCGCCGCTCCAACGTTATCTATCCTTTTAACCACGAAGAAATTACAAGGAACAAGAATATCAACAATCTCCTTGGTTTCTCTGGCATTATCTCGCCTTCCAACCGCTCACAAAAAATGTCAATCAAGCTAAGGGCCACTCCACACATAGGTAGCAATTCTAGGGGAGCTAGAAGCAGGGCGACCTTGCAACATTCTATCTCTATGGGTTATGACGTCCACATTCCCCTCAGCATGCATAGGGAAGTAGACAATTGAGAAGCAAAATCGGTGGCTCACCACCGCACCACGCAACCTTTGCGTTAGTGACTCTCCCACTATTGGAGAATGAAGAATGTGTTTGCACAATTGCTCTGGGAACGTGACCACACTCCCTCTCCCTCGACCTCCAATGAAGCAGACAGATCCACAACTCAGGATACTTCCTTAACTACACCAAGCCTGAACCAGCCAGACCCTGCAAAGGACATGCATCAAGACATTCAACACACCAAACGCGTAGCTGAAGCTTCTATCAACATGGTGACACATGGATAGAAAGAAGGAATGGGCATGCATACTAACATCTAGCAGCAACAAATGTTGGTTCCTCCTCCTGCCACAAAGCCGCAACAAGACCCTGAATCGACTCTCTCGTGGGATGATGATGACTATTTCAGGTCGTGCCCCATCATTGAGGAACCTTGGAAAAATCCGTAAGGATGATGGTCTCCATTTTATATTCTCTGTTTGTTTTATTTTCAGTCAGCCTGTTAGTTTACGATACTGCTATGTTAATTTTGGACAGTACAAACTTGATTTCCCACTTTAAGGGAAAGTTCATTGCATATGTAATAATCTTTAGTTTATGCCCTGGCGTGTTTTGGACAAATGTCACGAACACTCTGTTTGTACTATTTTTTGTATCTTAATATATTTTACTGCTACTTACAAAAAAAATCATCCCAAGTTGAGATATCACAAGTACCACAAATCTAAACTAAAAATGACCACATAAAAATTGGTCATTTTTAGTTTTGTCACTCCGACAATAGAAAATTACGATTTTGACAATTAATTTGTACAATTTACTAAATTTTAACACTGTAGATGGATTTAGAGACCCCTATAAGGGGTCATAGGGGTCTTTGAATCCATCTGCAGTGTTAAAATTTAGTAAATTGTAATGTTGTAGATGGATTCAAAGACACGAGCTAGTGTCGAAACATGACGCCAAATGTGAACCTACTCAACTTTTTTGAAAGATCGTTTCATCTATACTGTCACATCCAGTTCTATGTGTTTATCATGTCCATATCTTACTTCACCATTTTTGCTTTTGTATTATCCCTTTGACAAATCCGCCAAGTTGCATCATGTGCATCATCGACATAGTCTGGTTGAGTCGAATCTTGGATATGTGTTGTCTTTCTCTCTCGCCATTGTGATGTTGTGATGTTTGTGTCAATATTTTTGGATCATCATACTGGTCACGTTTATATTTTTTTTGAACAAAACCATCATCGTTTGACCCTCTCAACAATTTGTTAAAGTTTCGACAAGTTCATGTATTTTGCGTCATCATGTTAGCTAAAAATTGTCAATTTTACAACCTCCATTAATTCTCCATATGCATCCATTCATTATGGTTCTCCTTGCACTTGAGTTTGGAAAGTTATAAATTTCTCCTCGGGTATCTCCCCTGCAAAAATTGCCAATATCCTCCATTTTTAAAAGAGAAAAAAATAGTTCATTTTTGTAAAATTCTTTAAAAAAAAAGAGTTACCACGATTCTAATATTTCCTCACCTTGACATTGAATAAATAAATTGTTAATGGTGTAAAATAAAACGCTTCCCTCTATTCTCTCTTTTTGCCTAATTGTGTTACATATTTGACCGTATGACTATGGATAACATAGGATCAATGAAGGGTAAATCAATGTGACACATATTATTATGAATTAATGGTAAATGCTTAACTTGGTGAATATGATGTTTTTGCCTTAGCCAAGTGTTGGTTCATTTGTTAACAATTCAACAATATCTTCTTGCACTATTACCATCAACATAGTTGGGTCATCACTGCTAAATTTTGCCTCTAGTTTGGGTATGTTGACTTTAACATGCGCCACCATTTGTCCATTCAAAATGTGAATCTATATAGACACCATTTGGTGTGCAACAACCTTTTAAGATAAAAAAAAATGATTAAAATTAAGCCATTTGATGAAACAATATATATATATAGTTAATACTATACAGATAATATATTAATTTACTATATCATATGTAATATTAATATAATATACTTATTACATGTATTTAATATATTATAATATTATATATTTATTTTATATATTCAATATATTAAGATATGTAGTGCATTAATATTAATATTAATAAATTTATAAAAAACAAGAATATAAATAACAATTTAATAAATATAATAAAGTAAAAGAAAAGAAAAGAAAAAAAAAGAGGAGAAATGAACGGGGAGAAATGGATAAATTATAAAAAAAATGGAGGGAAAATAAAGAAAAGTAAATGAAAATAAAGGCCTATTAAACTTTTAAAAAAGGTCTTGGATTATGGCCTGCATATGCTATTGTTGGGTGCTATTGTTCTATGGATACGAAGGACAACTGGATTTCAAATTTAGGTGCACACAAGATAGGTGGACTTCAAAACTTTTAAGGTTGGTTTTTTGTTTTTGTTTATGATATTTTTACATACTCTACAAAAATAAATAACTTTGCTTCATATTTTTGGGGCAACTCTAGATTATGTTTGATTTCTTGGATTGTAGTTAAAATTTCAGGGTGGCTTTGGATTTTGTTGTTTTATTGGATTATAGTTTTGTTAAATAGATAAATAAATCTCCATGTTCAATCTATGGGAAAGATTTCATTTTAGAAGGACCATCCTTAGGTGTGTATTTATAATTGAAATTATGTGATCAAATTTGATCTCTGTGTTCTGTGTTTTGAAGTTTTCTAGAGATCCTATTATGAGTGGGGTTATTGAGTTTTATTTTTATGAATGGGTAATGGCCTTAGGGTAATTCCACTTCGATGTAGCACTAACAACCTAGCATGGCATATATCATATATATCATATTGAGGAACAAGAGGGTAGGAACAATATTACACAGAGGGGCGCACTAAATGCCCAGGGTTTGAGTCTGAGGAATTATATCATGTTGTGGAATATTTTCTCCATACCCTACACATGGGAACTATATCCCATTACCGATATAATCATATGAAGCATGCATTACAGAGTTTCACTCAATAGCCATCTACCCTAGGCCAATTGTACTCTCTAGTTCCAGACACAAAATGTAGGGATCTTCCAGGATTCCAACGAGTCCAACCACTTCGAAATGTGAGATACCATGGTGAGATTGGATGAAATAAGAATACAAGTGCATAGAATAAACTCTTAACCCTAATCCCTATGGAAAAATTCAGGGTTGTAGACATCCATGAATTCTGCGCCCATCAATCCAGTTGCCATAATGCTGCATGCTTGAACTGCACGAATCGATTAATTGATTGTAACGCTTTTGTGCACTGACTTAGGGTATGTTTCTCTGTAGTTAAAATGACTCCTAGACTATGGTAATAATAGAATCTAGCTATATGTCTATCTCATGCGATGCTATCTTGTTTTGCGTCTCTGTTCACAGTGATTATTGGGTTAAAATTTAATTCCATTAATCGATCACATATGGCATGGAGATGAAGCTAAACCCTCCACTAATCATTAATATTTCCTTCTAATATGTCCTAAGAATACAAGATTGATATCTTATAGAATCTATCCCTTGTATTGGTGTAATTTTTGAATTTAGATGCATGATATACCAATGTTTCCATACTCGCTATCTCTTGGGCGTGCAGTCTAATATATATTAACACGTTGTAGCTATCAAACCATCGTCCCAACCCTCAGTTCATTAGTTTCTCTCCACACAATCATCACTCTAGTGGCGATCTCGGAAAAGGGATCGTTATACTATTAGATCAGTGGGACTTTAAAAAAGAAATGGGATCATAAGACCCAAAAGACTTATTACCAAAAACATCCCAATGAATTGGAAATGCATTAAGAAAAATATTTACTGAAACACCCTTTTTTTTGGTAGTCTTTCCTATGGTAAGATAGTTTTGCATGCAATCTAATAAAAGGACAAAATAACTAAGCTAACATAGCATAAAAGAAAAAGCATTTTATTGCATGTGCTTTACTTATATATCTCTAGTATTGAAACCATAAGTGGAGGGAAAATCATAATTTATACATCATAGCAAATTGACAACTGAATTCCTATGTTATTATTTCAATGACATGCCAAAGAAGCCTCCAAATCTCTAGAGAACATATCAGTCCATGCAAATACCAATCTTGTACTTTTAGGTTTTCCAACCATGTACCCAATAGTAATAAGAAAGTTAAAGACACTTCTAGATACAAGTGTCTTCTGTCACAAGTACACATTTATCATTGAAAAATTCATGAAGAATTGATATAAGAGTATTGATAGAACCACTTTTTCATACTGCAGACAACATGTACAAGCTCAAATTTTCAAGTTCTTTGACCATAAATACCACTTGGTCCAACATAAATGCAAGTTATTTGTCACATAACTTCTATATAAAAATGCACACAACTTCAAACTTTCATGAACACAGAAATCAAATCATTTGGCAAAGAATATGAGTAATCTAGAAGTGACTCAGTTGTGTGTCCAATTATGAGGCCGACGAATACAACTGTTTCCAGAATGTGTAGTTAGAACTTTATGAAAGTGCATAGAGAATCCTCCCCTTCACCCAAGTAATTAATGTTTCACTCTAATTATTTAACAAAGGAAAGAGATGAAGGATTTTTTGCTTATGGTTGTACAACCATATCTCTGGAAACTCAAGCCATGGCATTTGCATTTGCACCATTAGATGGGATCTATTCTATCTTCTAAGACTTGGAATCTGAGTCCTGTAATTTATCTACCAGCTCCATACAGCTAGTTTCATCAGCTTTAATAGTTTGAACAACAAGTTCATAATCCCTCAGTTGATCATTGTTAACCTTGACTTCTGTAGTTTCATCAAATCCATTTAAAGTTTCAACACTGCTCTTCTCTTTAACTACTCCCAAACCGTGCTAATTCTTTATATCTTCATCTTACTCCCTCACTTGATTTTTATTAGTATCCTCGACTTCTACTATCTCATTATTCCCATATGCATGATCCATGATATTATCTCCAAAAACCTGGTAAACCGATATGTAGATGGGCGTGTTAATGTGAATACATACAAAATTGTGAAAATGTAGATAAACTTGAATTTCATGGCTTCCACATGGCATTTTTTCAATGTGAAGCAAAAATATGAAACTTGGTAGACAAATACTTAGAGAAGTTCTCCCATAAAAAAAACCTTGAAATTGATGAAGAGTTGCTAACACTATGACTACATGACCCCCCAAAAATGTAAAGGATGTTTGTCTCTCTTGTAAATTATAACAACATCTTTGTTGGGGCCAAGTGTTTCACATTTTTAATTTGCCCAATTTGAACACTGTTAGATATCCATATACATTACTATGGCATAGATATTTGAGGAATTTCATCTTATTCCGAAGGAAAAGCTATACAAGCTTTATGTACCTGTCCATTAACAATTGTTGTGGGTTAGTTTGTCTAGGTGATCATCTATATAGTATGTTACTGCAAAAACCTCATAACTCCTATCACAAAATATAAGCAAAAGAGATGAACAAAATAGGTAACTTTGATACACCTTCATGCATGCCACTGAGAAAACACTAAGAAAGAGTGAATGATTCCCTCAAATAAAATCACACCTTGCACATCCTATAAACTGTATTACAGATCCAAACAAAATAAATGTACAATTAAGGGAAAGGGAAAGGGATTTTCAGTAAGGTCCAAAGATTCCATCTAGTACCTCGAATCACTACAAAAAAAATATCAATTCGATCAGTGTCTATAGATAGTGAAACTCGGTTACAAACTTGTTCTACTTCCCATAGCCTATTAACATGCATTATGAAGTTCACCTAAAAATGTAATTCCCATATGCATTTGGGTATCTACCTTAACAAAACAATTTCTTTAAGCACAAGATTCTCTAGACTTAATAAACCAATTTCTTTAAGCACAAGATTCTCCAGACTTAATAAACCAATTTCTTTAAAAAACATATTCTAAATCTAGCCAAGATATAATTCAAATTAAGAGTCCTCAAGACAAGAGTCCTCAGCCCCAATATAAAGGGAATCCAAGGTATTTTGTCATATTACTAACATCCTTCCTCCTCCCATCACTAAATATGATTGGTTATTTAGGTCGTTATGTGGATCCACTTATCTTTGATAGTTTACTTATGGACCATGGTTCAAAATACATACCAGCACATCACTAATATCCTATCTCTCTGGACACTAGCCTTTCTTGCATGATTCTACATGTTAAGAAGATACCTTTGGCTTTATAGTTAGGTTAGTTGTGGATTCCTAACACCTTGTACCTAACTGATAATAATATCACGTGATGGTTCTCCATTTCATGTGTATCCTCTTGATTTTGTAGTTAATAATAATGCATTAAATTAAAGAAGAAGAAGAAAAAAAGGTCATCCCATCTCATACAATGGATTTCACGAGTTTCTGATTGGAGCAGCAAGAGATGATCCCCTGCATCATGATGTGACAATCTTATATGCAACAATGGAACGTAATAGGTTGCTCCTTCAATACCCAACACTGCTCAGAAACTAACTGTAAGATTCAAATTAGAATTACTGGTTCTATTGGCCACCTTCACCAATTTGATTATGAACTTCCAACCTATGAATGGTTGTTAGAGAAAGCTACAACAACAAAAAACTGAAAAATATAGACGTCTCTCTTATGGATGAGTTATTGCATCGTGCAGTACTATGGATCAAGGTACCCCTGAACAAACACATACACTCTCAATATTTCTTACCATAGTAAGATCCGCCAACAACACTTGTATAATATCAATACAAAATGATTACACGTGCCCTTTTGATTTGAATTAAGGTATAGCCTTTTCCTCCTTCCTCGGTTCCTCCATCATAAATGAGTTTGGAAAGGCCAAAATATACTACCTTGGTAGTCATATTCATATTTAGCAATACGTTGGCTAATTTATTGTTTGTGCATTACGAGTGGATCTGAAAGCTCATGTAATCTGTCAATCCATGAGCAGACCCTAGTGATATACAAGCAATTCTTTCCCAATTAAGTCAAATGCCAATTTTACCTATTTTTCATTCTTTGTCAGATCCAATGAAGTATTGATTTGATTGAAATAATATATATGGTTCAAAACAATAAATCTTGGGATATTATTACCAGAGAGTCTTTCTGCAAGTGTTCCATTTGAGATGTACTTGAAAATAGGATTTTCTCATAGCAAAAACCAATGAGTCCTACTAGGTCCTTATGGTGAGCTAGATACAAGAGCTCAACCTCGTTTTTGAATTCAAATCCATCCTACACCATAAACAACAAAATTAAGTGGAAATATAAAAGGACATAAAACATAAAAAAAAATAGCGATAAACAACAAATTATATCAACAAGCCCAAGTTCTAAACGAGTGTTTTATCTTTGTATTCCTTCATATCTAAGACAATAAGTCAAACATAGACTATTATATTAAAAGTTAAGCAAAGTAGAAGCAGAGAAAACACTGAATAAGGTGAAATGCAAAATTTTCAGATGTGCCTAGTTTGCCTGTATAATCAATCACCGTACACAATGCAAAACCTACAAGACCTTTTTTTATATAAATAGGAAATTTCAAGATAAAGGTTTTATAGAAGATTACTTTGAAAATGCTTACAAGACTTTTTTATATAAATAGGAAATTTCAAGATAAGGTTATATAAAAGATTATTTTAAGAATGCTTATGGTTGTGTATTCAACACGCCAGTGTTGATGTAGTAGTTGTATGAAGCATCTTCACGAAATCGATCCTAAAAAAATGTAAAAACAACACTTATCTTGCATATTAAAAGAGAAATTGGCCTAGCAGAAGATGAAAAGTCAGCCCCACTTGGAAAATAAAATATGGGCTAACTTGCCTTAAGACCCCATGAGCCCTTAAAAAAAATGTCAAATGGCTCATAGGACCCAAAACAAACTATTGAAACCTCCATTTCTTTACATCATCCAAATTTATTGATTTAAGTCTGATCTTCGCAATTATTTTGTTGGAGCTTAACTGATGAGTATTCGGAGACACCTTTTCAATTATAGGTGGCATAGAATTTTGAAGAATATTTGTATTTTTTTTATACCTAATTGTTTCAATAAAAAAATTGAAATGTCTATCACAACAAAAATGAAAGCGAGCAAGCTATCTTTTTTGTTCTCACACGGATAAATGCTTGCGAATTTATGATTTTATAAGTGGGGAACTTGTAACGTAAGTCAAATGTTTTGAAATCTGTGTTTAAGGGTTTCACCCAACAAAGGATGATAAGGGAAATATTTCTATTAATTTGGTTTCCAATACTTTTATATCATTTTCTGCACTATGAATAGATCGACCTTCAATGAAGTTGCTTGATGCAGCTAATTTACCTAAATATAATTGTTTTTTTTAAATGCCATAAAATTGATTAATGGAATTTAATAGTTTTTGATCATTTATTATTTTTTCAATGACTTTTGTGTTCCATGTTCTATTCAGTTCTTGTAGTCACCTTACAATACTTCTAGGTTTGGTAAGTATTCACACTAAGATTCAAAAAGATTGAAAATTATGTTTCTTACATTAGTTGTGGATATGGCTAAATCAGTTGTAGAAATTTGCATATGAATCTTTATCCTTGAGGTACTTTATGCCTTTCAAATTGTAGCTTTCAATTTTTTGAATAAGGAAGCTCATTTTCATCTGATTCATCCTAGATATTACAATATATTATATTTGATCTTGAAATTTGGCAGATGAGTTTTGTTGTCAAAATAACTAGCACCCTAAATGCAGGGTCTCAAAAAAGGTTCTAGCTAAGTGAAACTATGAATTTAATGTAATGGTAATTTACTATTAATTCCCTTCACTTTATTGACTCAAATAAATCACCAAGAGGGATTCCCTAAAAGCAACTAAGTATCAAGACAAATTTAAAACCATTAAAAAACAAATAAATTGTTTGTGTGGAAAACAAAGGAATTTGAATCTTTTGACTAGTGCACAGTTGTTTAAAAGGAAAGAGAAATGGGGTGTACCAGATGTAATATATCACCTTGCGACCTCATAGATAACTTGCTATGTTGGATTGGATTTAATGATACAAATAAGGTCATTAGGAGATATCTTTATGAGCAGGATAGTAGGATCAACCAATTCAAACAAAGAACGATGTGCATGATAAACTAGGCATAGTTATTAGTACATATTTTTGGGTTGTTAATGTGTCCTTGGTTGACCATGGTACCATGTGATCAAAGAAAATGTCACTCGTTGAGCAATCCAACACTTGGTAATGTGTATTTTGTTGAATGTAGTCATCAGTGATTTTTTGGAAGTGAAAGTTGTTACTTCGTAGGTATTTATGTTCATCTTTGAGTTGCTTGGTATTTGTGTGAAACAATTCACCAATTCTTTATAAAAAAATATCACCTTGAGCCCTCACAAATAACTTGAAATATTTTATTGGCTTTGATGTTACAACCAAGGTCATCAAGATATATATTTTCAAGCCGAGTTACAGGATCATGAAATTCGGCCAAAGAGTAGTCCTTTTTTGGAGTAGTGAACATGACCCTTGGTTGGCCAAGGTGCAAGTGGACCAAATAATGTTTCACTTATCAACAAATATCACCTAGGGTAATGCAAATTGAATATCTAGTCATGATGTTTGTTTGTATCAATCAATTTTTTCACTAGTATCTTTTTTGTAATGGCACTATAATTAGAATGCAAAGACATAAGTTCATATTAGCATTGCCAATAATAACTCTACAACAAGAATTAGTTTTGTTTTAAAGGTAAGGTTATGTATTTCCTTTTTTTTTTAATTTTGAGCCCAAGAAGTGCTTTAAGCTGTTTCGACCAAGTTTGTGCTCATCTCATATGATTGTATTGACAATTACTTATGTCATGGTGTAGGAGTTGGGATGACTGCAGACAAATTCCTCCAGAGAAAAGCAGACTATCTATCAAGGAAAAATAAAAAATATACAACAAATTGTGTGCATTTCTAAAATATAGAACAAATTGTAGAACTTGTGCCAACTACTTCACGAAGGCTCTAGCTAATAATAACTCGAAGGATGTCTCAACAAATTATTCATAAAGTCATGAGTATCTTAATTTAATTTAACAATTAGATAGGGGGGGCGTCAATCCCAAGATCAAGGTGAATGGACACTTCATGAGGTTCCCTAGCACATGCATTGCATGCAGCTAGTAGCAACATCCTTCCTGACAACATCCTACCTGTTTGAGATAAAGATCCATAATTTCAAGTTCATGATTAGGATTCAGAGAGGAGTGGGAGTGCTCCAAGATGTTGAGTATTTGATGGGTATGATATTTGTAAGTGGCGTTCTTGTTATCCTTGGACTATCTCTTTTGCAAGGATTTCTCTTCTTAGGATATCAAAATGTACTGATGAGTATTCATGATATCACATAACATTATATCCAAGTCTATCATGTATCCTATTTCATTAATAATGATGCCTAAGTATGCTTTTCTTTGTAAAAAGATTATTTTTTTGATTAGTTAAAATTCTCCACATGGTTGAGGAAATAATATTTTTTTATTGTGAATACGGTGAGTGAGTAAAAAAATTAATTGAAATCAGAAATGTATTTGGCCAGAAAAATTTAGTGGGGACAATTTCTTGACAAATCGGGACAATTTCCAAGAAAAAAACAGAGTTAACACAGATTCAGCATGAGTTAGGCGGCGATATGTCAAAGCGAAGGTGGGTTTAAGAGTAGGTTAACTGTCTTGAATTTCTAAATCACATTAAATAACCAGTGTATTCTAGGAGTGAAACGTGCAAGTAAATTCATTTTTAATTCCTATGTATTTAAGAAAAGGGTGGCACAATTATGTTATGGAAGTGGTGGAGGATCCATTCATGATCACAATTTGATGGGTAATAAACTAAGAAACTTTTCCAAAAATGGAAGTGGTTGAGCATCCATTCCTGATCACCCATTTGGTAAGAACTGGAAGAAAAAAAAAATTAAGGAAGAAATTAAATTGATAATATTTTTTGAAACTTCTTCAAAGTGGTTGAGCATCAATTCTTGATCACTGATATGTCGGGAAACTTTAAAAAAAACTGTGGAAGAAATTAAACTAAGAATGTTTTAGAAAATCCTTTTTTTGCGGTGATATTTGGAATGGTCATGAAAGAATGAAAACATGTCATTGTATTCGTCCTTACCTTTGGCCATCAAGACGACTTAGAACAAAGACAATTCCTAAAAATTCATCGATGCAAAAATTTGTGTTGAAGGCACGTCATGTAGGATAACAATAAACCATTTTATCAAGGCATTGTAATCTCAATAGGAAATAAAAATGCACTTTCCTATTACTATTGATCGGTAGAAAACAAGAAATATGAGGAATAAGAGCATGTAGTTACTAATGTTGTTAGATTTTTTTAAATCATTGCTTCTATGCGTATCCCATTCACAGGATATTATGAGAGGATAGTAAGAAAAATCATTGGTCGATTGGTTGAGGAAGTGTGCATTTTTGTGCTAATCATGAAAAATTGGCTTTCCTACCAAATCATGGATAAGTAGGCTTAGATATTTGTATGTATCCAATTTAGCAGAAGTGATTCATGGATAAGTATGCTCATATATGTGTAATTATGCCTCGGACCATATTTCATACATGGGGTGTGCATGGATTGGCCTGGTGTGCATTTTTGTGTTGGACATGAAAATTTGAGAAACCCTATCAACTGTTAATCTGACAGTATTGGATTTCACTGTAGATGGAACATTTTAGAGAAGGAGTACAAGTAGATGTAAAACAATAAATCGGATTTCCTGAACCTGTTAATTCCTTAGTTGAATATACAGTTGAAAACATTGTTCATTGTTTTTATTTCCTTGCAATAAAAATTTGAGGAATGATAGTAAATAATTTCCATGAAAAATTATTTTATATTTCAATTCTGAATTTAGCAGTGATTATGTAAAATGATTCGTTGAGTCTCTAAATTTCTGGAAATGACGTTTTAAATCATCCACCTACAAGCTGATGCTTTCATAAACTTTTGCCCCTCACAGGTGAGAAATGGTGGGCATTTTCCCAAGGATACTTAAGCTAATTTTTAGTACTTCACCAATTTTGCCAATGGTGACCATTTTTCTGCCAGGGTACAAAACAAGCTGAATGGTGGTTTTGGAAGGAAAATATATCCTTGACCAGAGACCTTTTCAAAAAAACGAGTCAATGGTCATGTGAATAAATCATCCACCTACAAATTGGCGCTCTCATAATTTTTTATCCCTCGAAGGTGAAAAATGGCAAGCATTTTCCTAAGTCCATTTAGTCCAGGTTTAGCTGCAAAACAGGTTGAGTGGTTATTTTGGTAGGCCAATATTTTCTTGGCCATAGACTTTGTTTAAAAACTAAGAAAACGGTCATGTGCATAAATCACCCACCTGCAAGCTGATACTTTTGGGAAATTTTTATCCCTACCAGGTGAGAAATGGTGGGAATTTTCCCAAGGCTAATTAAGCCCTATTTTCAATACTTTACCAGATTTTCCAATGGTGAGCAATTTTCTGTCAAGGTGCAAAACAAGTTCAATGGTTGTTTTGGAAGGACAGTATATCCTTGACCAGAGACATCTTTTCGAAAATGAGTCTATATATAAGTGAATAAATAATCCACCTACAGAAAAATGCTCTCAATTTTTTTTATCCCTCACAGCTGAGAAATGGTGGGCATTTTCCCAAGGCTGCTTAACCAATTTTTTCAATACTTAATCAAATTTTCCAATGGCGAGCATTTTTCTGTCAGGGTACAAAACATGATGAATGGTTGTTTTGGAAGGAAAATATATCCTTAACTAGAGGGTTTTTTTTCAAAAATGAGTCAATGGTCAAGTGAATAATCATCCACCTACAAACTTATGCAGTCAGATTTTTTTTATGTCTCAAAGGTGAGAAATGGCGAGCATTTTTCTAAGGCCATTTAGGCCAGTTTTGGGTGCAAATTCCATTTAAGTGGATGTTTTGGAAGGCCCATATTCTCTTGATAATAGAATTTTAAAAAACGGATCCAATGGTCAAGTTAATAAATCATCCACCTGCAAGATGATTCTTTCAATTTTTTTTATCCCTCACAGGTGAGAAATGGTGGGAATTTTCCCAAGGCTACTTAAGCCCTTTTTTCAATACTTAACCATTTTTTTCCCAATGGCAACCATTTTTCTGTCAGGGTGCAAAACAGGCTGAATGGTTGTTTTGGAAGGAAAATATTTCCTTGACCATATACTTGTTTTAAAAAATGAGTTAATGGACAAGTGAATAGGTCATCCACCTACAAACTTATGCTCTCAAAAATTTGTTATCCCTCGCAATTGAGAAAAAATGGAGGGCATTTGCCTAAGGAAATTTAGTTTGATTTTAGGTGCAAAATAGGCTTAGTGGTTGTGATGCAGGAGCATCGAGACAAAGTCCTCTATTTGTTGAATAAGCAGTGAATGTTATTTTTTTGCTTCCATGTAATCAATTCTAGAACGATAGGGTTAATTGTTCATTTCTTGAATTTGTTTTATGGACATGATTTGTTTGATTGTAATAATGGCAATTTGCCATTGATATCCTCAAATCTTGGGAGAGGTTGCTCAATGATAGGTTAGTTGTAGACTTACTTTCTTAGGAATTCAGATCATGTTGTCTCGGATCCGTCAGGTTTAATAGAGTTCTATTTAATGTAATAGTATAAAAATGTGTAGGCATAGTGAGCGAGACAGTACAGTGTGTGAGAGGGAGTGTGTATGACAGTGGTTAATGGTTGATTGAATGAAGGACAAAGTTTCAATTCTCTGTACATGTGTGTTTATCTAATATCTTCTTTTCAATAACCAAAATCCCGTGTAAAATCTCTGTGTCAATGAATCTTTTATATTTATAGAAATGTTAAGAGATGATAGAATCCAAGAAGACAGGGACGTATCCAGTCGATCTCAACATAAATGAAATTGATAGTTTAACTGATCCATTCGACTGCAATAGTCCAAGTTAAATCTGCAAATCAGACAGACCTACGGTTGTAGATGAATTACGCAAGAAAAAGTGTACGAAAAATAGTAGATCCGCAAGGTTAAGGTTAAGATTCGAGTTTGATCTCAGATCAATGGCCAATAAGCATTTCGCAATAGATCGGTGGTTCTCAGGATTTGCGAAAAGAGACTTGCAGGAGGAAAATTGTGGAAGCCCATTTTTTTGGAAAAAGTGGGAAGGTGTATTCACAATACGCAATCTGACTACAGAAAGGATTGGTGTGGCTGCAAGACTGTGGAAGTCAAGTTTTGAAGATTGAGAATTATATTCCCGCAATCCGAAATTTGAAATTGCGGAAAGGATCTCGTGGAAAGGAAATTATGGAAGGACTCAATTGCAGGAATTGAGTTGTGGAACCGAGCTTGCGAAAAGCTGGTTGAGGAACTAGGCTTGCGGAATTGGAGTTGTAGAAGAATATTTTAATCATAATTTAGACTGATTTGGATCAGTTTTAGGCCTGCTAACTATTACTTTCCATCAGTTTTGGTATCAGAGCAGGAGAAAGATGCCACACAAACGAGGAAAAGCACATGGAGTCCCAGTAGGGATTGATACACAAAGAGAATTGAGATAAATTCGAGATACGATGGAGGCTATGGAGAGAAATAATTTAGGAAGTGTAGAGACCAGCGATGACGAAGAATCCTCTGAAGAAGAGCAAGAGGAGGTTGTTGAAGAATTAAAAGTATTGAAGATGTTGGTGAAAGCTAGTAACAGGACTAAAGTTGAAGTTCCCATGTACAAAGGTAATCTGAATGTCGAAGAACTCATGGATTGGATCAATGCATTAGAAAAGTATTTTGAGTTTGAATAAATTGAATATAAAAAGAAGGTGAAATGTGAAACAACCAGAATGAAAGGATATGCAGCTATCTGGTGGGATGAGCTTCAGATCCATAGGGAAAGAATAGGTAAGTCCAAAATCAAATATTGTGATAAAATTCTAGATAAAATTAAAAGTCAATTTATGCCTAAGGATTATCAGTTGACTCTCATTTGACAGCTACATAATCTTAGACAAAAAGGTATGATTGTTAAAGAATACACATAAGAATTCTTTAGGCTGAGTATTAGAGTTGGACGAATACAAGGGGACATTGAAAGAGTGGCCATGTATATCAATGGACTAAGATATTAAATACAATATGGGATCATCTTGTTGAATTTGAAGATTGTTGAAGATGCTTATCGGGCATCCTCAAGGGTAGAAGAAAAGATACTAAGAAAAGATAACCAGAAGAATTGAGGGATAAGTACAACAAGAGGAAAAGGGTCTCCAAACAAAGGAGGTAAGTTTCAGACTCCTAAAGATGAGGCAGAATCTTCTAGTATCCAGGCACCCCAAAGAGGAGGATTCAGGGGAGGAGGTAGGTTTAATGCTAGAGGAAGAGGCAGAAGTAGATAAGTGAAATGTTACACATGTGGAGATATTGGACACATGTCATGGGAATGCCCAAGAAATAAAATCTACATCTTAGAGAAATGTAAACATGGCTAAGGCTCATGAGGAGTCCAATGAAGAAGCAAAGGTGAGTAATCCTCCTGAATAAGGAGAATATCTTATGATGAAGACAGTTTTAGTGAAAATAGAGAATAAAGTGCATGAACCAGCCCAAAGGAAAATTATGTTCAGGACTAAGTGCAAGTCACAAGGGAAGTGTTGTAAGATGGTTATTGACAGTGGTAGTACAAATAATTTGGTCTCCACGGAGATGGTAGAGAAGTTGGGATTGAAGAGGATGGAACATCCCTCTCCTTATAAAGTGTCATGGTTGCAGAAAGGACATTGGCTCTTGGTGAATGAGTAGTGCAATGTGGAGTTTCAAATTGGTACTTGTAAAGATGTAGTATTATGTGATATAATGCCTATGAATGTGTGTCATATACTCTTAGGGAGGCCATGGAAATATGACAAGAAAGTTGTTCAAGATGGAAGACAGAACACTTATTCTTTAGAAAAGGATGGAAAGAGGCATAGAATATCACCATTGAAGGATGAAGCAGTCCAAGAAGGTCGAGAATCAAATATTTTGCTGATGACAGGGAAGGAGTTGTTACAAGAAGTCAAGAATGAAGAAGAACTACATTTTGCTCGTGTTGGCAAGCCAAAGGTAATTTTAACTTCTACAAATTTAGATGATTTGCCTACTGAAGTTGGAATCTTGCTTGATGAATATGTTGATATTATTGTGGATGAGCTACCAAATGTTTTACCTCCTAGGAGTATTAGTAATCATATTGAATTAATATAGTGTGCAAGTTTACCTAATAAGGCGACCTACAAACTGACTCCTCAAGAGAATGAAGATATCAAGTAGTAGGTGCAGGAGTTGTTGGACAAAGGTTTGGTGAAAGAAAGTTTGAGTCCTTGTGCAGTCCCCACTGTACTTATCCCAAAGAAGGATGGTGGATGGTGTATGTGCATATACTCCTGATAAATCAATAAGATCAGTATCAGGTACATATTTCCCTTACCCCGCATTGATGATTTGATGGATTGTCTTAGTGGTTAAGAATATTTTTCAAAGATAGATTTGAAAAGTAGTTATCATCAAATAAGAATAAGAGAAAGGGATGAATGGAAGACTACATTCAAGACTAACAATGGACTGTATGAATGGTTAGTAATGCTATTCGGGCTTACTAATGCACCTAATAATTTTATGAGATTGATGAATGAGGTCTCGAAGGAATACATTGGAAAATTTGTGATAGTGTATCTGAATGATATTCTGATTTTCAGTCAGAATAGAGAATAACATTTGAGACATCTTAAGTTGGTGTTGGAAGCCTTGCAAAAAGAGAAGTTGCTAATAAATCTGGAAAAAAGTGTAGTTTCCTAAAGAAAGAGTTAATTCATTTGGGATTCATGGTTTTAGAATAAGGGTTGAAGATGGATCCAGATAAGGTGCAAGCAATTTTAAGATGGCCAATTCCAAGGAATGTATATGAGGTAAGAAGTTTTCATGGCCTTGCAAGTTTTTATAGGAAGTTCATCAAGCATTTTAGTCAATTTTTTTCACCCATAATAGAAACATTCAGGGGAAGTAGACAACCTTTCAAGTGGACAAAAGAAACTAACAAAAACTTCAAATTGTTGAAGAAGAAGATCACTGAAAATCCTATTCTGAATTTACCCGGTTTTGACAAAGTTTTTCAACTAGAGACAGATGCTAGTGGGACAACGATAGGGGTTGTTCTAAGTCAAGAACATAGACCAGTAGCATACTTCAGTGAGAAGTTAAATGAGGCAAAACAAAAATATTCCTCATATAACAAGGAGTTGGATGTTGTTGTGTAGGCTCTCAAGAAGTGGAGGCATTACTTGATGCCCAAATAATTTGTGTTATATTCAGATAATCATGCTTTGCAGTTTATAAATAGTCAACCTAAATTGAATCAGAGACATGCTAAGTGGGTAGAATTTTTGCAGAACTTTACCTTTGTGATCAAGCATAGAAGTGGAAAATCTAATAAAGAAGATGGTGCCTTAAGCAGAATAAAATTGATCTTGCAAGAAATTAAGGTCAATAGTTTAGGATTTGAAAATCTAGTTAATAGGTATAAGGAAGATATGGATTTTAAAGATATATATGCAGCACGTGAGAATCCATTTGCCCACAATAGAAGTCAATAGTTGGACTATATGCCACAAGAAGGATTGTTGTTCATAAATAGTAAGTTGTGCATTCCAAAATGTTCAATGAGAGAAAAATTGATACATGAGAAACACATTGGAGGTTTGTCAAGACATTTTGGGCAGGACAAAAAATTTGCTCAGGTGAGTGCTTTTTATTTTTGGCCAGAAATGTTGCAAGATGTAAAGAAGTATATTGATGAACGCATGATATGTCATCATGCCAAGGGGTAGAGACAAAACACTGGACTGTATCAACCCCTACCTATTCCAACTAGGCCTTGGAATTCCATCAGTATGGATTTTGTTATGGGATTTCCTAGAACTCAGAGGGGGAATGATTCTATTTATGTTGTAGTGGATTGGTTTTCAAAAATGCCTCATCTTATTGCTTTTAAGAATACCAATGATGCAACAAATATTGTTAATTTTTTATTTTTTAAAATTGTGAAGTTATATGGTATGCCTTTAAGCATTGTATCGGACATGGATACAAAATTTTTTGGTCATTTTTGGAGAACCTTATGGAAGAAATTGGGTACCAATCTTAGTTTTATCTCTGCTTATCATCCTCAGACTAATTGTCAGACTGAAGTGGTAAATAGGATCTTGGTAAATATTTTAAGAAGTCTTGCTTATGAAAATACAAAATAATGGGATTTAGCTCTTGCTCAAGTTGAGTTTGATAATAATGATTCACCTAACAAAAGTACATGTATGAGTCCTTTTCAGATTGTATATGGAATGCACCCAAGGGGAGTATATGAACTTAGAAATTTGGGAGGACAAGAAAGGAGAAGTGCAGATGGTGAAGATTTTGCATCCAGTATGCATGAGCTACATGAAAATGTTAAGAAGAAATTACAGGAAAGTGCAAAAAAATATAAACATAGAGTAGACTCGAAGAGAAGGGAGGTTAATTTTCAGATTGGAGATTTAGTAATGGCATATCTTAGAAAGGAAAGGTTTTCTAAGGGAACTACAATAAATTGAAAGTTAAGAAAATTGGGCCTTGTAAAATCTTGAGGAAGTTTTATGCAAACGCATATGAAATAGAACTTCCTTTTGACCTTGAAATTTCTCAAATATTTAATGTTTCAGATCTATATCCTTTTAAAGATGGAGGTGTTCAGACAGAATAAGTAATCTCAGATAAAGATGGTCAACTAATAGATTGGCAGGGATAGTTACCTTAGAAAGAACAACCACACATTGAAGCTATCCATGACAAAAGAATTTCAAAGAAGACCAAAAACAAAATTTATTTTCAGTATTTGATCAAGTGGAAAGATCAACCATCTGAAGATGTAGCATGGATGATTGAACTAAAAAATTTCGAGTACAATGTGAACCGTAAAGGCCTAACGAAGAATTATTTTCTTCCCCCGGAGTATGATGCAGAAGCATCAAGACAAATTCCTCTATTTGCTAAATAAGCAGTGAATGCTATGTTTCTGCTTCCATGTAATCAATTCTAGAAGGATAGGGTTAGTTATTGATTTCTTGAATTTGTTTATGGAAAGGATTTGTTTGATAGTAATAATGGCAATTTTACACTGATATCCTCGAATATTGTAAGAGGTTGCTCGAGGATAGGTTAGTTGTAGATTTACTTTCTTAGGAATTCTAATCTTGTTGTCTCAGATCTGACATGTTTAATAGATTTCTATTTAATGTAATAGGATAAAAATGTGTAGGCATAGTGAGAGAGACAATAGAGTGTGTGAGAGGGAGTGTTTATGACAATGGTTAATGGTTGATTGAATGAAGAACATATTTTCAATTATCTGTGCATGTGTGTTTATAGAATATCTTCTTTTCAATAACCAAAAGCCCGTGTAAATTCTATGTCAATGAATATTTTATATTTATATAAATGTTCAGAGAATCCAAGAAGACAAAGACGTATCTAGTCGATCTCAACAAAAATGAAATTGATTCTTTAACTGATCAATTCGACTATAAGAGTCCAAGTTAAAAATATGCAAATCAGACAGATCTACGGTTGTAGATGAATTCCGCAAGAGAAAGTTTATGAAAGATAGTAGATCTGCAAGGTTAAGGTGAATATCCTCATTTGATCTTAGATCAACTACCAGGAATCGTTCCACAAAAGATCGACGGTTCTCAGGATTTGCGGAAAGAGACTTGTGGGAGGAAAGTTGTGGAAGCTATTTTTTGGAAAAAGTGGGAAGGTGTATTTGCAATCCACAATCTGATTGCGGAAAGGACCGTTGCGGACGCAAGACTGTGGAAGTCAAGTTTTTGAAGATTAAGAATTATATCCCCGCAATCCAAAATTTAAAATTGCAGAAAGGATCTTGCAGAAAGGCAATTGCGAAAGGACTCAATTGCAAAAATTGAGTTGCAAAACCGAGGTTACGGAATCGAGCTTACGAAAAGATGGTTGTGGAATTTGAGTTGTAGAAGAAAATTTTAATAAGAATTTAGATTGATTTAGATCAGTTTTAGGCTTGCTAGCTATTACCTGCCATTAGATTGTTTTGGCAGGAAAATATTTTCTTGACCATAGACTTTGTTTGCAAACATAGAAAATGATCAAGTTCATAAATCATCCACCTGCAAGTTGATACTTTCAGAAAAATTTTATCCCTGATTGCAGGTGAGAGATGGTGTGCATTTTCCCAAGGATACTTAAGCCCTTTTTTCAATACTTAACCAATTTTGTCAATGACGAGCATTTTTCTGTCAGGGTACAAAATAGGATGAATGATCGTTTTGGAAGGAAAATACCTCCTTGACTAGAGACTTGTTTTCAAAAATGACTTGATGGGAAAGTGAATAAATCATCCAAATAAAAAATGAATCTCTCATGATGTTTTTATCCCTCATAGGTGAGAAATGGCATCCATTTTCCTAAGGCTATTTAGGCCAGTTTTAGGTGCAAAACAGGGTAAGTGGCAATTTGGTAGGACAATAGTTTCTTGACCATAGACGTTTTTTAAAAATGAGCAAATGGTCAAGTGCATAAATCATCCAACTACAAGATTATGCTTTCATACTTTTTTTATCCCTTATAGGTGAGAAATGGTGAGAATTTTCCCAAGGATACTTAAGCCCTTTTCTCAATACTTAACCAATGTTGCCAATGGTGAGCATTTTTCTGTCAAGGTGCAAAACATGCTGAATGGATGTCTTGGAAGGAAAATATCTCCTTGACTAGAGACTTATTTTCAAAAATGAGTCAATGGACAAGTGAATAAATCATCCACCTACAAACTGATGCTCTTAGAAATTTTATCCCTCACATGTGAGAAATGGAGGGAATTATCCTAAGGCTATTTAGGCCAGTTTTAGGTGCAAAACAGGCTAAGCAGCTGTTTTGGCAGGCCAATATTTTATTGACCATAGATTTTGTTTGAAAAATGAGAAAATGGTCAAGTGCATAAATCATCCACCTACAAGCTGATACTTTCAGAATTTTTTTATCCCTCATAGGTGTGAAATGGTGGACACTTTTTCAAGGCTACTTTAGCCCTTTTTTCAATACTTAACCAATTTTTCCAACGGTGACAATTTTTCTGTTTGGATGCAAAACAAGCTGAATGGTTGTTTTGGAAGAAAAATATCTCCTTGACCAAATACCTTTTTTCAAAAATGGGTCAATGGTTAAGTGAATAAATCATCCACATACAAATTGATTCTCTTAGAATTTTTTTATCCCTAAAAGGTGAGAAATGGCGGGCAATTGCATAAGACCATTTAGTCTAGGTTTAGGTGCAAAACGGTCTGAGTGGCTATTTTGGCAGGCCAATATTTTCTTGTCCATAGACTTTGTTTGAAAACTGACAAAATGGTCAAGTGCATAAATCATCCACCTACAAGTTGATACTTTTAGAAAATTTTTATCCCTCACGGGTGATAAATGGTGCACATTTTCCCAATGCTACTTAAGCCCTTTTTTAAATACTTACCAATTTTGCCAATGGTGAGCATTTTCTCTCAAGGTGCAAAATAGGTTGAATGGTTGTTTTGGAAGGAAAATATATCCTTGACCAGAGACTTTTTTTTAAAAATCAGTCGATGGATAAGTCAATAAATCATCCACCTACAAACTAATGCTCTCAATTTTTTTTATCCCTCATAGGTGAGAAATGTTGGGCATTTTCCTAAGGCCATTTAGGCCAGTTTTAGGTGAAAAAGAGGTTGAGTGGCTATTTTGACCGGCCAATATTTTCTTGACCATAGACTTTTTTTTTTAAATGAGCCAATGGTTAAGTGCATAAATCATCCACCTCTTTCAGGAATTTTTTATCCCTCACAGGTGAGAAATGGTGGGCATTTTCCCAAGGCTACTTAACCCATTTTTTAAATACCTAAATCAATTTTGCCAATGGCGAGCATTTTTCTGTCGGGATGCAAAACAAGATGAATGGATATTTTGGAAGGAAAATATCTCCTTGACTAGAGACATTTTTTTCAAAAATGAGTTGATGGTAAAGTGAATATACCATCCACCTACAAACTTATGCACTCATAATTTTCTTATGCCTCACAGGTAAGAAAAGGAGGGCATTTTTCTAAGGCCATTTAGGTCAATTTTAGGTGCAAATTCCCACTAAGTGGTTGTTTTGGCAGACCAATATTTTCTTGATAATAGAGTTAAAAAAAACTAATCCAATGGTTAAGTTCATAAATCATCCACCTGCAAGATGATGCTTTCTGAAATTTTGTATCCCTTACAAGTGAGAAATGGTGGGAATTTTTTCACTTAAGCCCTTTTTTCAATACTTAATGATTTTTTCCAATGGCAAGCATTTCCATGTCAAGGTGCAAAACAGGATGAATGGTTTTTTTGGAAGGCAAATATCTCCTTGGCCAGAGACTTGTTTTAAAAAAAGAGTCAATGGACAAGTGAATAAGTCATCCACCTACAAACTAATTCTCTCAGGAATTTTTTATCCCTCACAGGTGAGAAATGGAGGGCATTTGCCTAAAGCCATTTAGGCCAATTTTAGGTGCAAAACAGGTTCAGTGACTCTTTTGGCATGAAAATATTTTCTTGACCATAGACTTTGTTTGAAAACAAAGAAAATGGTCAAGTTCATAAATCATCCACCTGCAAGTTGATACTTTCTAAAAAAATTTATCCTTGATCACATGTGAGAGATGGTGGGAATTTTCCCAATGTTACTTAAGCCCTTTTTTCAATACTTATCCAATTTTTCCAATGGCGAGCATTTTTCTGTCAAGGTACAAAACGAGCTGAATGGTTGTTTTGGAAGGAAAATACCTCCTTGACCAGAGACTTGTTTTCAAAAATGACTCCATAGGTAAGTGAATAAATCATCCACCTATAAACTGAGGCTCTCATATTTTTTTATCCCTCACATGTGAGAAATGACGGGCATTTGCCTAAGGTCATTTAGACCAATTTTAGGTGCAAAACAAGATAAATGGCTATTTTGGCAGGCCAATATTTTCTTCACCACTAACTTTTAAAACAATGAGCTAATGGTAAAGTGCATAAATCATCCACCTACAAGCTTATGCTTTCATAAAAAAAAATTATCCCTCACAGGTGAGAAATGGTGGGAATTTTCCCAAGGATACTTAAGCCCTTTTTTCAATACTTAACCAATGTTGCCAATGGCGAGCATTTTTTTGGCAGGGTGAAAAATAGGCTAAATGGCTGTCTTGGAAGGAAAATATCTACTTGACCAGAGACTTGTTTTAAAAAATGAGTCAATGGATAAGTGAATAAATCATCCACATCCAAACTGATGCTCCCAATTTTTTTTATCCCTTACAGGTGAGAAATCGAGGGCATTTTCCTATGTCTGTTTAAGCCAGTTTTAGGTGCAAAACATGCAAAGTGGCTATTTTGGAAGGCCAATATTTTCTTGACCATATAATTTTTTTTTAAATGAGTCAGTGGTCAAGTGCATAAATAATATGACTATTTTCTTATTTCGATGGGAGCAGAGAGGATTTCAGTGATTTCTGAGGCAGAAGGATTGACTGTGTTCATGGATGCAGGAATGGGGAGGGGGGGTTCTTAGTGTTGATGTATTTGTACATAATGTATTCATCTATGTATCTTATGTATTGTAACCCAATGTTTATTCTGGGATGTATCTATAATGTAATTGAGTCATGTTGTCATGCCCCGATGTTTCGATCAAGAGGATCAATAATGTAAACAAGTCATGTCAAGTCATTGTGGGTAACCCTCCGATTGTCTAAGGGTTAAAGTCCCCGCAGTTCCGGGGCACTAGGGTTATTAGACTCTCCTAGTAGAGGTTGGCCCTGGTAGGGTTTTGGTCATGTCGGGATTAGTATAAATAGAGAACTGGAGTCTCTATTTATCATACAACTCATACACACTCAAGTGTAGCACATAGTTGAGGAATGAGAAGACATTGGGGCTAGACAAGAAGAAGATTACTGCTGTCGAGAGATCACTTACTATTTTGGGCTTTTACTGTTTTGGTGCTGATTCTATCTCTGAGGAAGTTGCCCAAAATATAAGGGCTGAGCCATTCTGTCATGGTGAGAGGATTTCTTCCTTCCATGTCAGATATGAGTGCTGGCCATTTTGTCAAGTAGGATAGATGTAAGGGCAATTGCCATTCTTTGAATGGAGCTACCTGGTGAGGTACTAGGAAAACTCAGTCTAGGACTGAGAAGCCATTCTGATGTGATAGAGGGATGTGTTCCCACTTGATTAGATGTAAGGGCTAAACCATTCTGTCATGGCTAAATGATTAAGTTCCTTCCATGTCAGATGTGAGTGTTGGCCATTCCGACGAGCAGGTCGGATGTAAGGGAAACTGCCATTATCTAGGAGAATGGAGGCACCTGGTTAGTTCCCAAGTAGCTTAGTCGAGGAGGACTGGGGGCCATTCTGATATGACTGTAGGATTGGTTCCTACAAGATCAGATGTGAGTGCAGAGCCCTTCCATCATTGTGAGTAGGATGTGTTCCCGCCTGGATGGATGTAAGTGCAGAGCCCTTCCATCATTGTGAGCAGGATGTGTTCCCACCTGGATGGATGTAAGTGCAGAGCCTTTTCATCATTGTGAGCAGGATGTGTTCCTGCCTAGATGAATGTAAGTGCATAAATCTTTCATCATTGTGAGCAGGATGTGTTCCAGCCTGGATGAGAGTCTTTCATCATTGTGAGCAGGATGTGGTTCCGGCCTGGGTGGAAGAACATAGTTCTTCCATCATTGTGAGCGGGATGTGGTTCCGGCCTGGATGAAAGTGAGGAAATCTTCCATCATTGTGAGCAGGATGTGTTCCGGCCTGGATGGAAGTGCAGAACTCTTCCATCATTATGAGCAGGATGTGTTCCAGCCTGGATGGATGTGAGTACTGTGCCTTTCTGACGAGTAGGTCAGATATAAGTGCTGAAGAAGACCTACATTGGGGCTAGGCCTACAACCATCATGAAAAAGGGCTGGCTCTGTAGAACTTCCTGTGACGAGAAGAATCATGAGATAGCACCAGTGATGATCCAGATCGAGTGATGATGATCTAGCAGTGATGATCCAGATCGGGTGATGATCCAGATCCAGTGATGATGATCCAGCAGTGATGATCCAGATCCAGTGATGATCCAGATCCAGTGATGATGATCCAGCAGTGATGATCCAGATCGAGTAATGATCCAGATCGAGTAATGATCCAGATCCAGTGATGATGATCCAGATCCAGTGATGATCCAAATCCAGTGATGATGATCCAGATCCAGTGATGATGTCCCATGATGATCCAGATTCAAAGATGAAGATGACTTAAAGATAAAGATGACTTGAAGACTTAGAAGACTTGAGATGTAGATGACGAGGTGATCCAGCTGATACAGAGAAGAAGACCAGTACTGAAAATTGTGTCGAAAGAATACCTTCCTAGTTAAGAGGGAGTGTTGATGTATTTATAACTTCAGAATGTATTCATCTATGTATCTTATGTATTGTAACCCGATGTTTATTCCGGGATGTATCTGTAATGTAATTGAGTCATGTTCTCATGCCCTGATGTTCCGATCAGGAGGGTCAATAATGTAAACAAGTCATGTGAAGTCATTATGGGTAACCCTCTGATTGTCTAAGGGTTAAAGTCCCCAAAGTTTCGGGGCATTAGGGTTATTAGACTCTCCTAGTAAAGGTCGGCCCTGGTAGGGTTTTAGTCATGTCGGGATTAGTATAAATAAAGAACTGGAGTCTCTATTTATCATACAACTCATACACACTCAAGTGTAGTGCATAGTTGAGGAAGGAGAAGACACTGGGGATAGACAAGAAGAAGATTACTGCTATCGGGAGATCACTTACTGTTTTGGGCTTTTACTGTTTTGGTGCTGATTCTATCTATGAGGAAGTTGCGGGGTTTTCTCCATTTATGGTTTCCCCGAGGAAAAAAACTATGTTCATTGGCTCTTGTGTTTTATTGTTGTACTTGTTATTCTCTCAGTTAAAGATCCTAATAATGCTAGCTTAATGTTGAAAAACTAACACTTAGGCCTCCCCAGTGGATCCATCATATCCAATACATGCAACTCATGCACTTATAGGAAAATTTGTGGGAATGTTACCTTCAGAAGAAACCCTAGTCTAGTGGATAAATTCTACTTGGAAGCCACGTGGTCACTATGATCTCCAACTGCGTTCTAAAGCATTTTTCACCATTTAATTTCTAAGCACGAAAGACAAAAACATAGTACTTGATGGATGGCCTTATTTCTTCTACTCAACAAGTTTGTTCCTAAGACCATGGAAGGAGAAGTTTTTCTCGGATAAGGAGGATATGAGAGTGGCGTTGGTATGGATTCGACTCTATTCCCTTATAAGTGAGTATTGAGATTTTGAAATATTGGAATTTATTGGAAACAATATGGGGACCTTTATCAAAATATTGGAACAAAACGAGGCACAAATATACACTGCATATGCTAGAATATGTGTGTATATGGATATATCCAAAGAAATACCAGAAGCCACCAAGATGTCATGGGAGGATAAGACTGGGTGCAAACCCTAAATTATGAACAAATTTTGTTCAAATGTCGAAGATGCCACAAGTATGGACATATGTTCATAGAATTTCCTACAAACTCTTTGAAATCTCCCCCCAATAAAGAGGAGGATAAAAAAGGATCAAGGGTTTACTAAGGTTCCATCACATAAAAGAGGAGGAAGAAAGCATGACAACTTGGAAGCCACCAAAATGATCATAGCTTCCAACCAATTTGAAGCCTTAGAAGATCAACCTAGGGAAATCACCAAATTATCACATAATAAGAAGCAACAGGACTAGAACCAATAGGAAGAGAAGGAAGAAAGTACGGAAGCAACAAACAATATGGAGGAGGAAAAAACCAGTGAAGACCCAGAGAAGGACACAGGGGACAAGTGGAAGATATGGATATTGGGGATTTAGATCTGGATGGCATTGAGCAAGCTTGTTTAGATGCTGAAAAAGGTTATGTCCCCCAAGATAAAGTAGTTCTACTTATAGAGGCAATCATCAAAGAAAGGGAAACTAGCCATCTGGGAATCATTCCAGGTCCCACAAGGACCACAAGAGGAAGCATGAAGAAATAGGAAAGAATCTCGGGAGGAAATCAAATAGGAAGTGTATAGTCAAAGCATGTCTAAAACTGGTAGAATTAGGTCAATACCCTACCATTAGGGATGCTTTAGGCTTATAATTCTCTCTGCTTGTATTTATTAATGAATATTGTATCTTGGAATATAAGAGGGCTTAATAGCCCTCATAAAGTAAATATTTTAAGAAAAAAGATTCAGAAGACAAACCCGGTCATTGTTTTCCTTCATGAAACAAAATGCTCGGTGAATTAGTTTTAGGAAATGGGAAAGAAGATATGGAAAGCAAGAGAAGGAATGGGTATTGATGCTAGATGAATGGCTGGTGGCTTGGGAATTCTATGGGATCCAAACAAAGTGAGTCTATTTGGATTTAATGGAAATCACTTATTTATCTCAGGATAATTTGGGGTAGTCAGTTTTCCAGTTACTAGAATCTTAACCAATGTGTACGATCCTCATAATCCACAAGAAAAAATGTATTTCATTGAGTCCCTAAGGTGTATTCATGAATGGACAGAGGGGAAGCATTGGATTTTAGGAGGAGACTTCAATGTCATTGCCTCATTACAAGAAAATAAAGGAGGAAGATGAAGGTTAGAAGAAAAGCGCAGGTGTTTCGGAGACACAATTGAAGACCTCATACTGGTGGATCTAGTCCTAGGACAAGGTTGGTTCACTTGGAACAACAAATGTCAGGGATAATGTGATATCGCCTCTCGTCTGGATCATTTCCTTGTCTCTAAGTCAGTTATGGAGCTTAGAAGTGAAATTTATGCTTCGATTCTTCCGATAGTGGGATCAGATCATTGGTCGATGGAATTATGGTGGAGCGGGTTGGGTTCTCAGTTCAAAAAAACCTTCTGATTTGAACAGTTCTAGTTAGGCCATCCTGATTTCAAATAAAAAGTGGGGACTGGTGGGTAGAGTTAAGTAAGGGGGAAGGCCAAAGCATGCATAAGTTTCAATAAAAACTAAAAGGTCTAAAATAAAATATTAAGAAATGGAATAAGGAGGAGTTTAGGAATGATGAAAATTTTCTTGAAACTGGGCTAGAAGAAATCCAGAAAAAGGGCATGAATGAAGGATATGCAACTGAGGTTCAGGAAGAGGAAGCATGTATGTATAACAAGCTTCATGAATGGGAGTGACAAGAGGAAATTTTGTGGTACCAGAAAACTAGAGTCAAGTGACTTACAGACGGGGAAATAAACACTAAATTCTTCCACATATCATCATCCAAGATCAATCACATAATAGAATTATTATTATCAAGGATCACTATGGATAAAGAGTGGAAACCATGGAGATATTTAGGAGGTATTAGGCCATCACTTTCAGGATATTATGACTAAGAGAGTACTGGATAGAAGTAGGGACATTGAACAAATTACACAACACATCCCAGCTCTTGTATCGCAAGAGAAAAACGATATGTTAATGAAGACAATGAACGTCCTTGAAGCTGAAGAGGCCGTAAACCAAATGGTGACCGGATGGATTCACAGTCAACTTCTTTCATCACTTTTGGGATCTCATAAAGATTAAAGTTTGGAATATAGTGGAGATTTCTAGGCTTTCTAAGAAAATTATGCATGCTTTCAACGCTACCTTTATCACTCTAATCCCCAAGAGTGATAAGGAGGATACGCCGGATAAATTGCGACCCATAAGCCTTTACAGTTTCATTTATAAAATTGTTACTGAGGTAATTGCTAACAAGCTCAAGCCCATCTTTCCTTGTCTGATCTCTCCTGAGAAATCTGGTTTTGTGGAAGGTTGTCAGATAATGGGTGGAATTATTCTAGTTAATGAAGTGCTTCACTCACTCAAAACAAAGAAGATCCTTGGAATGATGTTGAAACTTGATATAACTAAATATTATGACAAACTCAATTGGAAATTTATGAGAGATATGCTTAGATCTTTTGGTTTTATGGAAGATTGGATCAAGTGGGTCATGAGTCTCATTTCTACAAATTTTTTATCCATCCTTATCAATGGAGTGTCGTCTAGTCCGTTAAAACCCACAAGAGGCATTAGAAAGGGAGATCCATTGTCCCCCTTTCTATTGATAATAATTGCAGGACCGATGATAAATATCAAGGCTACGTAGAGAAATCACGAAATGCAAGGGCTTCTAATTCATCTGAGAGTGGATAGAAAAACACACCGGCAGTTTTTCGATGACACAATGTTGATGGGTCGTCCCTCCGACCAAGAAGCCATAAGGATCAAATTGTGTTTGGTTAAATTTGGCAAAGCATCGGGTCAAGAAGTTAACGAACAAAAATCCCAGGTTTTCTATTTTAATACCCCTAGGGTTACCAGGTGCAACATTTTTTGAATATTGGGATTTCAAGAGAGATCTATTCGACCCAAATATCTCGGAGCCCCTTTAGTGGATTCTATGGTTAAAAAAGGATCGTGGTATGAATTATTGGATAAGATGAGAACAAGACTATCAAATTGGACTCTGGGGCCTCTAAATTTTGCAAGCAGAATAGTCTTGGTGAAAGAAGTGTTGGAAGACATGCTTGTTTATTTGTTCTCCACCCTAGCGGCCTTGAAAGTAATTTGGGAAGAAATTAGGAATATTCAACGAAACTTCCGTTGGATTGGAGATAGTGACCAGTGGAAATGAGCTCTGGTTAATTGGGAAACTATATGCTCTCTTAAGGATCATGTAAGCCTTAACCTGTATGATCCCAAAAAGGCTAATTATGTCAGTAAGGCTAAGATATGGTGGATATGGTTCACTTATAACCAAGAACCATAGGAAAATATGTGGCATAAGAAATATGGGGAGTGGGGGAAGGGTGATCTGATTTGATTCTCTGGGGGAAGGGTGATCTGATTTGATTCTCTGAGGAAATATCAAGGTCTCATATATGGAATAGAACCAACCAAGGGAGAATCCTTGTCTACGTAAACAACTTTTGGGAATTTAGAAATGGACAAAGAGCTATGGAAAGGGAGGACTCATGGCAGCAAATGCCACCATTGGAAAGAATTTTAGAAGCCCCCCAACTCATATAGGAATGTATCAATCAAGACAAAACAAAGGTGAAGGACTTATGGGTGAAACCAGACATAGATGAAGAATATAGGACTTGGGAAACCAAGGAATGGTGGGAGCGGCTTGGTCAGGAGGAGGAAGTCGACAAAATGGAAGAATCCTTAAACAATACAAGAATTATGATACATATGGGGGAAGATAGACTTCGATGGGGAATCCAACCAAAAGAATCTTTCACCATCAAATAAGATTACAACCTAGGGACATGTTTCAATAACCAGCCTCCTGATAAGAAATGGAAAAGACCTTGGGAGGTACAGATTTGGTCCAAAATCTCTATTTTTAGTTGGTTAGTTATCAAAAGACACATACTCACGGGATAAAATATCAAGAAAAAAGGGATGCAAGGTCCTTATTGATGTTGTATGTGCACCAGTGAGGAAGAAACAATGGATCACCTCCTCGTTTCATGTCCATTTGCAGTGAAATTATGGGATTGTGGTGCCATTGCATTTAGGAGATATGACAGAGTTAGACAATGCTTGGAAAAACCCTCACCTCTTGGATGAAGAACTCATTATAAAATCCAATTGTTAACTGCCTCTGGGAAAATTTTCCACACTTTGTGATCTGGGAAATATGGAGGGAACGAAACTCCAGGACTTTCGAAGGAAAACTTGAAAATGAAGATAGGGTCTAGATCGTCATAAGGAACAAGATGCTCAAAATGGTGAAAATGAAAACATGGGAAAATTCAGAGTGGGAAGCAAGTAATTTTGAGTCCTTTATCCTAAATGCATGTGGGACATCAAGGCTACTGCAATGTTTTGGTAGACCGTTTGGAACAACCATGGTGAAAACGAGACAGAGTTCTGGGCCCCTCCACCTATGGGTTTCTTCAAATACAATTTCAATGGGTTGTCTAAGGGAAATCCTGGACCAGTGAGATGCATATGCATAATCAAATACCACCAAGGAAAAATGCAAGGGTTCCGAATCGACTTCATTGGAATGGAGTGCAATAATGATGTGGAAGTGGAAGTTCTTTTACACGAAATGCAACTGGATCTACAATGTAACTGGACTTTGCTAATTGATGAAGGGGATTCCTAGGTGGTGTTACACATGGAAACAAAGATCCAACATGGAAATTCTTGTACCAAGGTGGCAGTGTCATGGATATTGGAGGGAAGGATGAAATGGTTGGTGGAGGTCATGCACCCCAGGATGGATATTACCTTTAAACACATCAAGAGGAATGACAACAAACTAGATGACTGGCTGGAAAAACTTGGGACCGTAACCTAATGATCAATTAAGGCTAGGGACTGGTAGGAAGTGAGTGATACGACAACATGGGACACGTGCATTGAAATTATGACTCAGGACATGATGGATAATCATGAAGTAGAGGAGGAAGGACAACATGCGGGCTCTCGCCCAACCATGTGATGAAGAGTTTAACTTGCCAGCTAGCCGAAGGCTCCTAGTGGAGGAAGATAAGCATCAACCACCTTTTATCATGGCCTCCCCATAATATTTTCATTCCAATGCTAGTGACTGCAGTAATGAGAAAGGGAGGTGATAGATCTTACCAATTGCATGGGAGATATATCCAAAGGACTACAGAGCACGAGCTGGTTTTAATGGAAGGTACGAAATTAATCATGGTCTAGAATGACAAGTTTTTATATAGAGATTGGAAAGGTGGTGGCATTAGACGTGTACACAAATCTCTACTCTGCATGCACTTTACCATTTTTGTGCACTTAACAAGGCATGAAGGATTTATGGTGATAAGGAGAATGGAGGCTAATCGAAGGAAGAAAGAGGAGAGTAGCATAGAGAGGAGGTGAGTGAGGCAGATCCTGAGGACACAAGCCGAAGGGTCACTTGAGCTCAAAAGATAGCAATGTGGGAGGCACACATGTTTGAATTGGTCTTACCAACGGTTGTTCAACAATGAATAAATGCTATATAGAACAACAACTCTGGAAGGAGATCGACAAGGATACTCTACAAGAGGAATGAGGAAAAGTCGAGGACTGGGTAACAAACCTGGGTAACAATGTGGGTCACCTCAGTCTCTATGAGCGGACAGTTTCTCTTTACTAGGTGATGAAGAATCTGATGGGGCACGTAATGTGCGAGCGATTGGAGCAAAATGATGGCGAGGAACCTGCAGACCAGTGGTGGAAAGAGATGAAGGCACAGTCTAAAGAGCTACACCTGAATATGGACTCCATTATGCAGAACCTCAGCATTCGGTACCCCAACGTTCATACAGATTCTGCAGGAATGGTTAATTTGGGAAAAAATGGTTAATGTTATTTTTAGTAAAATTAATTAGGAGTCCATGGGGTTCGGCCCCGTGACCTCCAAGAGCAATCTATGCCTTAACCCATCCCATCTAGCCAACAAACCACCCAATGGTCCTTGTTATGCTTAGGTTAAAACTTGTATATAAGTTTAAACGTGATTACTTAAAAAAAGGGGGGGGGGGAGGGGCGAGGGCTTAGCCCTCCACCCACGGCCAACACCAAGGCATATTGTATTGTAACCATAGTCCTAGTCATACCATATCACATAGTCCAAACATCATTTAAATATCAAATCAACAAACCATATAATATTATGCCAAAACATTAGCGGTTGAACCAAGAGCTCTTCAGCGGCACAAGTTTTGACAGTAATGGTTAATTTGGGAAAAAATGGTTAATGTAATTTTTAGTAAAAATAATTGGGAGTCCATGGGGTTCAATTCCATGACCTCTAAGAGCAATAAACACCTTAACCCATCCCATCTAGCCAACACACCACGCAACAATCCTTGTTATGCATAGGTTAGAACTTGTATATAAGTTTAAACCTGATTAAGTTTTGAAAAGGGAGGCAAGGGCTTAGCCCTCGACCCATGGCCAACATCGAGGCATATTATATTATGGGGACCCATGGCCAACATCGAGGCATATTATATTGTAACCATAGTCCTAAGCATACCATACTAAATATCAAACCAACAAACCATATAACATTATGCCAAAACATTGGGGAGGCAGGTGCGGGGGGGATTCTTCTGAATCCCGGAGGACATGTGGAACATACATTTGAGTGGGGGCTTGGCATCAGATCCAACAATGAAGCTGAGTGGATGGCTCTTCTCCAAAGCCTCCATATTCTCAAAGATAAGAAAATTCATAAGGCCTTGATCATTGGGGATTCTAGGCATGTCATCTATAAATTAATCAATGGATACAATACGGGATCCGTCAAATGTTGGTGTCTTTATGAAAAAGCCAAGCTTCTTATGTCCAGCGGCTATGAAGCATATCATATTCTCTGGCACAATAACTCAGCTGCTGATAGTTTGGCTAATGGGGGAGCCTCTCTCTCACAAGGACAGTATAGACAGGATGGAAATCGCCCCACTCTCAAATTTATCCCTTAATATCCAGCACTGGAAGTCCCCTTTCCGGCCCTTCAATATCCAAATTCATGGGAAAAAGAATCTTTCTCCCCCTCATTACATCCCTAGTCTCCTTACTTCTCCTTTCTCCCCTTCCTCGTCCTTTGGCCCCCCCCTTATCCTTCTCCCCCCTTCCTTTCTTCTTTCATTTTTCATTCCTTTTCCCTCCCTCTCGTCCTTCGTAGCCCTCTGCCTTATCTTCGCCGTCTTCTCACCTTTATTGCTCTGTCCTCCCTTTCCTTCTTCCATTGCCGCGTGGTCCCTTTGCTGTCATCCTCGTCTCTTGAAAGCTCTGGTATTAAAAGCTCTTCAATTCGGGGAGTTAAGCACTTCCCCCTCGCACGCTCAAGATTTCAACTCGGCTTTCACTATGGCTTCTGTTGGAAGCAATATGTTACCTCACTCCTTTTTCTCTCCCGGCCCTGGTTCATTCGATGCTCTGTGTTTTCTTCTGAATATCATTTCAGGCATAGGAGAAGGGAGCATTCAAGGACTCCCGTGGCAGGTCCTTCCCTTTACTCGTTCAGTCATGAAAGAAAGGGTGGCTCTTGCAGTCTTTTCCTCGTGCTTGTGTGTCTCCCTTTCAGTCTCGCAGACAGTTTTTTTTGGTTCAGGCTACCTCTTCGGCAATTGGGGAAACAGCTCGGTTATTGGTTGCAGGTGTACAGGGTGGAAAGAGGGAGACGTGGGCACCTTGGCTTGTGGAAGAAACGTTCTTTTGTTGTTCGGGGAGCTTCTTGTGCTTCGAGCCTGCTTTAATAGCACTTTTGCCCCTTCAAGTCCTGTTCATTCTATTCAGAACCAGTTCGCCCGTATCTCCTTATTGACAGAAGCTGGCGAAATGGCCCAGCATGGTGAAAACACGGGGCTTATGGATATCAAGAAGAACTTAAGGTGTTTGTACGAACTGCTTTCCATTAGCATAATGGACAACAGAGAGATGGCTCAGGTGGTTAAAAAGATGGAGGACACAGTCAGTTATACCTCGCTTCAGATCAGCAACCACGACTCACGCATTGATGACAACGAGAGCAGTCTTCGTGAATTATTGGGAAAGGTAGACATGATTCAAGAGGACCTCCAGAAATTCATCTCCATGAACCAGAGCAGCCGAGTCCATGCAACCTCTGATGACGTCGTGCTTCCAATGGAGGAGGAATCAGTTTTACAGCCAAGAGGCAATCCTTAGCTTTACTTTGTCTAGCTCTGTTTAAATGTTTTTTTGTCTTTTCTTATGCAATCAGTATGTAAGGGTTTATACAACCCTCGGCTTTAAAAGTTTTGAACAAACTCATTTTG
>LPNX011105583.1:0-19714 GCA_001517045.1 Pseudotsuga menziesii
TGGGGAGAACATTTTCGGGTGCTGCGGGGGCATTGGGATCATGGTAAGTGAGTTGGTCAACCGTAACCACACATCCCTCATGGGGGAACATCATGGTACAAAAAACGGTAGAAGCAACTGCTCGCATGGCATACATGTAGCTGCGGCCGAGTAACAGGTTATAATCAAGCTGTGCATTGATGACCTCGATGTTTACGAGGACGGTTTTTCCAGCCAGCTGGAGGGGGACGTTAGTTAATAGGCCTTGTGGTTGAGCTGAACGGCCGTCGTAGGCTCGCAACACAGTAGAGGACTACTGGAGAGGGGGGGATCCCATTTTCTGCCAGATGGAGGTGGGCATGACACATGTAGAAGCACCTTCATCAATAATGCATCGATGGACGACAAAATTTCGAATGGAAATAGAAACTTGGAATGCCAAAGTGGAAGGCAGGCGAGGTTCGGAATGGTCCAAATCAAATGCCATTAACTGCGAATCATTTGGATCGATATCCCCAATGGCTGAGAGTAAAGTCTTGCGCTGTGAAGGACAGTTTTTTAAGACTTCTAACGCAGACATGGCTGCGGGGGATTGGGCTAAGTCGTCGACAAGGTTGTAGTTGGAAGCAGCCCGCGCATTGGGGTGATTGTTGATACGGCAAAGTGGGAAACGGGGTGCTTTGGGAGCGCCATCGAGTGGAGGTGGAGGTATACGTAATGCCTGATCAGTGGGATGAGCGTTAGTAGGTGTATCGGCGGGAGTGGATTCAGGGGTGGAGCCATATTGGTTCCGCCGGGTCTGGAGGTTGATCTCATCGGAGGACATCATCAACAAGTGGTGGGTAACTGAGTCAAGCGTGGGTTGATCGAGAGCAGCATAAGTGATTAGTTGTTGGGTTGGCGCGTTGGCTTGAGGAGGAGCCAACGGTTGGGTGTTCACCACGCCTTGGGTTGGTAAGGGGTTTTGCAGCACCAAACGTGGCTGCTAAGGTTGTGGCGGGTTGGGCGGTGCTTGAGGAGCCGTCTGCCCTTGGAGTTGTACATCAGCAGCCAAAAGTTGTCGAGCCCGCTCCATATGTGGACAAAAATGTGTGTAGTGGCCATAGACCCCGCAAACAGAACAAGGATAGTTTGTTCGCAAATTAGGGTTTTTAGCCTGCTTGGGCGGGCGATCAAGGTTTTGGTTAGCAGGGGCTGCATTATTACTAGCGAGGGGATTAGGATGTTGACCATCTTGCTCGGTCGGTTGGTTGTTCCCACGATTTTGGCCTCTACCGCGGTTTTGTTTGCCCTGGTTGTGTTGGTTGTTCTGGTTCTGCTGCGGGTTTTGTTGAGCGTAAACTTGCCCTTGGACAACAGGTGGATTCTGAGGTTGCGCAGGGGCTGGAGCAGGCTGCGGTGGATGATATGTAGGTGGAGGCTGCGCAGGTGCAACAACCTGAGGGTGTTGCTGATAGTACTGTGGAGCGGGTTGTGGGTTTGTCGCCGGGGCTGGCTGTGGTGGGTAATAAACGGGTTGGGCTTGTGACGGCGCAGGAGCTGGTGCAGCCTGCTGGTGATAGTAGGGCTGAGATGCGACCGGGGGGGCGTAAGCGGGAGTCATATGACCGAAACACTGAGGTGGACATGAGGGTCCATGGGTATGGTGGTGATGTGTCATGGGAGCATACGGGTTGTTTGCTCCAGACTGTGAGGTAGCCCGCGAAGGGTCAGGGCCAGGGGTAGGACGGGCTATGGAAAATGGTTGAGGCTGCGAAGAGACATGGCCAATGATGTCGTTGGCAGCGTGGGATGCCCCCGGCGCATCGTGCTGGGATGAATTGTCACGAGGGGTGTCAGGTATAATGGTATAGAGATAACTTGACTGGGCGTAAATGAGATCGAATTGCTGGGCCTTAAGGATGGCCTCTTCTTCAGACTGGGGTCGTTCGGACGCTACATCCTTAGCAATGATAGGAAGGAGGGATTTGAGGAACCAGTCTAGAAAGATTCGGTCATCTAACTTGATCTTGCATAGACTACGGCGTCGACACCATTCATGAATGTGGTCCGTGATGTGGGTAGCCGTGTTTTGTCTGCATGATAGTAGGATCTCAACGCCTGCGTCATAGTGGACAGGTAACTGGAAGAACTGTAGGTAGGTCGAGGCGAGGGAAGTAAAGGTAGCATAGGTTCCATGGGGTTGTTCGATATACCACTTGGCAGCAGAGCCAGTGAAAGTGTGATGTAATAAACGGAGGCGAATAGAGTCGTCTATTATGGAGTTGGAGGAACACCATAGATGGAAGGACATGATATGGTTCTGTGGGTCCTCACCTTCCTTTCCCTCGAACTTAGGGATGTCAGAGGGGAGCTTGGTGGGCATGTGAGGCCACGTAGGATCGTTCCGGATGGGGTCGTTGGTTAATCTGGCTAGGTCAGGCAGGTTGAGGCTAGCCATGAATGGCAAACTAGACGAAGGATGTGACATGGTAGTGGGTTGAACCAAGTTGGGGCCGATGCCCCCAAGTGGAGGGGTCATGTGAGGGAGGTTGCCCCCAAGTGGGGGAACTAAGTTGGTATAGGACGGTCCTGCACCACCATGGGTAGTATGGGTCACTAAAGGAGTGGGGATAGGTATTCCCGTTGCGGGAATCGGTACCGTGAGGGGAACAGTAGACCGGGCCCCCGTGGAGGGCATACCCAAAGTAGGTGTGGTAATGGGTGTCGTGGTGTATGTGCCACCAACGGTCCCTACCAAGATGGGATTCACGCCAGCCATGGGGCTAGTAGGGGCGGTGTAAAGGGGGTTCTTGGATTCTGGCTCAGAATCGGAGGTAAAATAAGGGGCGTCGGTATCTGGTGACGGAGCTCTATGCCGCTGACGAGTGGAGTCAAGTGACAAGGATCGAGATCTATGATGAGCGGTATCAAGTGATGATGACTTGTGTCGATGACGGGTGGTGTCAAGTGAACCGTGCTGTGGGGGCTCGCCTCTGAGGCGCCGAGAATGTCTCGGGGAATCAATGGTGACAAATGGAGTCAAATCTCTGTGGGTTGAGGTAACTACAAATCAGCTCAAAAACTCTAATGAAACCGAGTGTGCAGAAGGAGAGCTATAAAAATAGGGCGCTCAGGCCAACAACCAACTCAAAACACCCACTGTAACTGCGTGCTACAATAGGCGGAGTGTCAACAGAAATGGTCAGAATACCAAAAAACAGCAGGTTGCCTAAAAAATAAAAACCGGTGGACTTACTAGACCAAAAGGAGGTAAGGGAGCATGCAAACACCTAACTAAAAGTATTATGACTCAACTAGACATATCCTTTGCAAGGTGATGAAATCCAAGTCAGACAATACGAATAGGAAAGCCAAGTGGCTAAGGTATCCCCCTACTGGGAGGGACACCGGGTAGTCAAATCCTAGAAGAATGGAAACTAAGATACCCCGTTCATGACACGTCCAGAAAGGTAAATCTGCCGCTTAGTCCTTTAACCGCAATACCCCTATACAGGGATATCCCGAGAACTGCGAAAGGTAGCCCTTCAGTTACTGAATGGAGTTCGGTATTCCACTCAGACCTCCGGAACCAATCTCACAACTTCAACCCTCCTAAGGGAGAGGCCGTCTGATAAACCGGTTGTGACCGTGTCAAAAAATACTAGGGGATTTTGGTTCCCTAATGGACAACAACTATGTCTCAAGTGTAAATAACCGAGGGGTGTTATTGGAAGCCTATCCCCTCGATCCTACCTAACTACAAAAATTCTTTTGTGTTCCCCAAGTGGGGTTAGAATAATGGTTGAGTTAAGTAATTTTTAAGTCTCACTTGAGTTAGGTGACAGATTGTGTGCTTGTGAGGTGATGAACCCAGAAGAGAAGTGCCAGGGAAACTTCCTAAATATAAATAATACTGAAAAAAAAAAATTTTACCATGCAAAATTATCTGAAATAAACGATACTGAAATTTTTTTTAAAACAATGCTGTAAAAAGGTAACAGGAATAATAGTGCAGAAAAGGCTGTAGGACTGCAGGTAGGACAGATGGCTGTGCAGGTGCAGGAAATATGGCAGCAAAGGGGTTGGTGTCAAATACATCAAAATTTCCAGAAATCAGACCGCGGATCTGAGATAAAAAACAGCGGTCGGACCGCGGGTTTGAATGAAACAGGTGCAGTCGCGGCGTGGGTTTGAATGAAACAGGCGCGGTCGGGGCGTGGGTTTGAATGAAACAGACGCGGTCGAGCCGCGGGTTTGAATGAAACAGGCGCGTTCGGGGCGCGGGTTTGGTTGAAACAGGCATGGTCAGGCCGCGGGTTTGGTTGAAACAGGTGCGGTCGGGCCACGGGTTTGAAAGAAACAGGCGCGGTCGGGCCGCGAGTTTGAATGAAACAGACGCGGTCGGGCCGCGGGTTTGAATGAAACAGGCGCGGCCGGGGCGTGGGTTAGGGATGGAAAGCCGTGGTCGGAACGCGACTGTGCAACTAAAAACGGCGGTTTACGGCGGCCGAAAACGACAGCCGAAAAGACAAAAATGGAAAATAAAATAAATTAAAAACCAACGAAGTCGCCAAAACTGTTGCTAGGGTTTTATCCCTAGCTTGTACGAATGAGTACCTACTAAGGACAATGGATTCCTTAGTAGCAGTTCAATGTTGTGTGAATTAAAAGCTATAACTGAAATAAAAAATAAAATCCAAACATGTATGAAGCATAAATAAGTAAAAGGTAAAGAATTATTTTATTGATCTTACCTCCAATGTGGAGGTTGGTGAATCCCTTTGCGATGATCCGAGTCGATGGCTCCGAGCTTCAAGATGCTTCTTCTCTTTCTCCAATGGTGGAAATGGGCCAAAAGGGGCTCTCAATGGTGAAAATAGCTCAATGGTGAGCTAGGATTTCACGAGCAATTTTGGCAGAGGCAGGATACTTGTGATTGTGGATTTTGAATAAGGGGTCTCCATCACTTATTTATAGTGGTGGAGTGTCGATTTAGGGTTAGGGTTTCAGCTGTTTAGGGTTTTTTTCCTCCTTTTCCTCATTATTTTATATTTTTTCTTCCTTTTTGGAGACTTTTGCCTTTTTGGAGGAATTTTGGATATTTTTTGGAGGAAAAGAGGGTTTTATGGCCTTTTGGAGGCTTTTCAGATGGTTTTATGGGTTTTTTATGGAAATATGGTAGGAAAATGGACAAATGAGCCATGTAATGGGGTAGATGAGGTGGTGAACCTTTTTTGGGTGTTAACAGCAGTAGGGTGGCAGGACTGTCAGTCCTCACCCACATGCACACTCCACCCACTGTTGACCTCACTATGGCAAGGAAAAAAAAAACCATTGCCATCACTCATGCAGGCGATACCACTCTCTCCACAATGTTGCTGTTACTCATGCACTTGGAATTTTTGCGTCCTCTTGTAGGTTGTTTTCCTCTGCGGATTGGGGGATGGGCGGATGAATCCTCTCCTCACAGGATGATTTTGGGTGCTGCGGTATTCCTTACCTTTGATTGTGGCAGTCTTCTCTGTGATTGAGGTCTGGTGAAAGCTTTCATCCATGCATAGACTGAGAGTATGTATTTTTCCTCCCAGAGTGGCCAGTGTAAGTTTTTCCGCGTCTTTAGTTGTCCAAGGCGGACTTTCGATTTCCCTATGTTGTGAATGTGTTGTTGTTACGTTTAGAACTATTGTAATCCACTTGGAAGTATCTTTCCCCTATACTTGTGTTGCTGTTACGCTGTGGGGGATGCTGCAGATTGTTGGGAGTCGTTTTGGCCATGAGAAGGCCAAGAACGACTCAGAAATTGTTCCCCCTGTTCAGCTGTAATTCTGAGCAATTGCATACATGCAATGGTTGGTCTTTGGACTTTGTAAGGAGCAAGGATGGGGCCTTGGGTTGCTTGATAAACCTGGTGGCTAGAAACCACACAGACAGAGCTAGAGGGTTGGCCTTCTTCTCCATCACCCCTAAATAGCACTGGAAGGGAATGCAGGGCCTGAGGGACTGTGTAGTAGAGAAGGGACTGATTCCTTGTGTTGGGTGTGTGTGGATGTCTTAGAGGTCAGGATAGTTCTGGTGTAGGTATTCTTGGCTCTGTAATGAGCTCATTAGCTTAGCATTGAGCCTTTCCCAACTCCTTGATGGCCTGAAAAACCCAACTATGTTGTCTTGGCTATGTTTTGTATATCCTTGGCTATGTGTAAGCCTGCTAGTTCCCTTATTCCTTGGAGAATCATGCCTAGATCTGGGGTGGTAGCGCTGCTTAGAGATTAAGGAGCACACTGGCCTGTGGTTGGGTGGAACGTTGCAGCAACGTAGCTGGTTGCGGAATGAATTCTTATAAGATAAGTGATCTTGTCCATTTTACTTCTGCAACCATAATTTTTGTTAATAAAAATGATGAACATGTGAAATGAATGCTTGTGTGAATGCATGTTGATTTCGCTGTGCATGATAAATAATGATAGCTGTGTGTGATAAACAATGGCATTTGTGCATGTTTTACTTTAAATGCATTTTTGTGCAGCATTCTGTTTATGCAATTTTTATGCATGTACATGGTCATGGGCTCTTAACCGGATGGTTTAGGCCATGGGTCGCGTCCTCTTCGCCGAGTCGGAGGGATGGGGATGTGACAATAGTTGGAAGGAAAATTGCGGAAAATAAAATAAAAAATTATAAGAGTTCGACGTCCGTTGGAAGAACATAGTTGATCGAGCGCTCGTCTTTGCAGATGGTTATACAACTACGCGGCCGATGGGTAAGGCCTCCAACCACTAACGCAGTAAAGAAAGTTCAAAAATTTTATAAGTAACGAAAACATCAGCCATCAGAAGCAGAAATTGGTTCATGCACCCACCGTTTCGGAAGCCTAGAGAACTAGCCTTCCAGCGAGAAGAGACCGACGATACCGATCAGGTTATGCCTCAGCAGATTAGGTTGCCAATTGGAAGAATATCAAAGATGATGGGCTACCGTTACGACTGCTGATGGAACTATTTCGCCAACAAAAAGGAGATAATTGAGCCGATCAAGTGGTGAAAAGGAAGACTAAAGGGAAAATTTCAAAAAAATTAAAAATTCTAAGTCCTGGAATCGTCGGCCATCGGCGATGGTTAGTTGAACACATTAGCGACACCAAGTTAATTTAGTAGCTGATGAGCTATGTCGAATGAAGCTAGTGGATTGAACATCCACCATTTTGGATGTCTAATGGACTATCCTTTCGAAGGTTAGAAGATTCAATCGCCAACACAGTAGTGCTTAGTGGATCCGGTCGCCAATGAACAGTGGAGGAAGTTAGTTGTGCTGACCACTGAAATGTCAGAATGTTAGTTGGGATGTGACCCAATCCTGTACAAGGAAATTTTGAGTTTTTCAAGTAGGATTTCTCAGCAGATTTTGGTTTTTTTTCAGTAGGATTTTCAGCGGTTTTTCATTGGATTTTCAAGGCTAAAAAGGAGAAAGTGGCAGCGATCTTGTGCACCATATTGTGTGGAAATCATAGATTTACAAAAAAAAAAATGAGGGCATTGCCTTTGACCTACCCTGCAGTGGCGCAGGGAATCCACAAGGGTGCAAGCCCCCTTGACCCCCGTCGTCCCCCTCAGATAGATGTTCTTTGATGAAGAAAATATTGTGTTTTGGAAAATTTGTTATTTTATGATTATTCCAAGAGAAGGTAAGTGATTCTAATTTATACCAATATTATGCATCTAATAGTTGTGTTACTAACATGTTTGCAGAATGATAGTCACCTTCGAGGGAAACATTCCATGTAGTGCAGTTTGGTAAGTAAGTGGTGGTTCTGTTATGAGAACCCATGATGGGTATGATGCTCAGGATTCTTGCGAGCGAGCAGAAGATGCCATGGGAGAAAATGTCTGTAATGGCCCATGATGACATAGAGTCTAATGGAAAGAGATTCCAGGGGACACTGTCTGAGGTTACAGCCACCATGAGAAGATTGATCAAAGCCCAGGAAGAGCAGCATCAATTGAATGCTGCAATGATGCAAAGTTTGACAGACGTACAAAGAAAGATAGAATCTAGACGAGGTACAGCAAAACTAGAAGGCAATAAGAGTAGCATTAGGAGAAGGAGAAGGAATTCTAGTGGATCATCTGATTCTAACGAATCTAGCGGGGATTCAAGTTCTTCTTCTCATACAAGGAAAATAAAGAGACACCATAGGGATCGCTCTCAAGATGAATTTAAGAAAGCTAAACCTCCTACATTTGATGGTGAGGTAAAGACAGGACAAGAGGCTGAAGCTTGGCTTCTTGGAATAAAGAAGTACTTTCAAGTGCATGATTATTCAACAAACATGAAGGCAAGAGTTTCCATATTCAGTTTGAATGGAAGGGAATCCATTTGGTGGGAACACTTGAAGAAAGTAAAGAGGATCAGTGAAGGGAGGCTTAAGTGGAAATAGTTCAAGAAGTATTTCAAGTAAAATTACCTCTCTGATAGGTATTATGATGACAAGATTAAGGAGTTCCATGAGCTGAGATTGGGACAGTGGACCATGGAAGAATATGCAAATAAGTTTTTGGAGCTATTGAGGTATGTCTGGTACATCAGAGATAAAAGAGTGAAGGTCCAGCATTTTGTGAGTGGATTACCTAAGTCTTACAAAGATAGAATCGAGTTTTATGAACCTGGAACTCTTAAGGAAGCAATAAGGAAGGCTAAGTATTTCTATAAGAAAAGAAAAGGTAAGTCGGATTACCATAAGGCATGGAAGGACAAGAAGAACAAGAATTTTGACCAAAGAAAGAATGGTTTCAAACCTTCTAACTTTAGGAATCAACAGAAGCAGCCATTTTAAGCTACGAGTAAACCAGTTGGAGTGACAGGAGAAAATCCTAAGGATCCACAACAAAATAAAGGACCACTTCAATGCTAGAAATGTGGAGGACCCCACATGCGTAGAAATTGTCCACTCGAGAATGAGAGTGCAAGGCCAGCTTATAACATTCAAGAAGTAGAAATAATGGTTCAAGTAGCAAGGGAAGTCCCTAGGATTTATGCAGCACTGGAGGACCGCCAAGCAGATCACCAGTCAACTGTGGTTGAGATAGTAGGTAATAGTGTTGAGCAATCTATTTCTATTTTGATTGACGCTAGTTCTACTCATAGTTACATTACTCCTAGAGTAGTGGAGATTTGTGCTTTTAAGAAGGTAAAGCACAAAAAATCTTCGTTAGTTCAGCTAGCCACTGGAACTAAGAGAAAAGTTAGTGAAGTGGTAGAGAAATTCCCATTGGTCATGGATGGATTGGTCAGTTGTGTAGATCTAAATGTTCTACCACTCGTCTCCTATGATGTTCTCATTGGAATGGATTGGTTAGAATCTCACAGGGTGAAGCTTGACTATTACAGTAAGACTTTCGTATGCATGAATGAAGAAGGGAAACTAGTAGTTGTGAAAGGTATTCCAAAGGTGATTTCAGTACGGCAGGTTTCAGCAATGCAGTTAAAGAAGTTCTGTAGGAAGGGTTTCCAGTTGTATGAGGCTCACATTTTGGAGACATTAGGATATGAAACTCCTATGTTGGAGGACTATCAAGTGTTATAGGAATTCAAGGATGTGTTTCCTGATGAGATTCCAGGGCTTCCTCCAAAGCAGGACATTGATTTCACTATTGAACTTGTGCCAGGAGTAGCACCAGTGTCCAAGGCACCCTACAGGATGAGTACACTGGATATGCTAGAGTTGAATATGCAACTGCAAGAGTTGTTGGAAAAGAATTATATCTGGCTGAGTGTGTCTCCCTGGGGAGCACCAGTTTTGTTTGTAAAGAAGAAAGATGGTACACTCAGGTTGTGTATTGATTACATACAATTGAACAAGGTTACTGTGAAGAATAAATACCCTTTGCCTAGGATTGATGACCTCTTTGATCAAATGAGAGGAGCAAAGGTATTTCCCAAGATTGACTTGAGGTCTGGTTACCATCAGGTGAGAATAAAGGATGAAGACATTCATAAGCCATCCTTCAGAACAAGGTATGGACATTATGAGTTTGTAGTGGTACCATTTGGTCTCACAAATGCACTAGATACATTTATGTGCCTTATGATTAGTGTCTTCAACAGATATTTGGACAAGTTTGTTCTTGTTTTATTTGATGACATTCTTGTTTATTCTAAGAATGAGGTGGAGCATGAAGAGCATTTGAGATTGATATTGCAATTGCTCAGGGAGCATCAACTGTATGCAAAACTGAGCAAGTGTGACTTCTATAGAGATAGAATTTAGTATTTGGGTCACATTATCTCAAAGGAGGGTATATCTATGGACCCTGAAAAGATTGAAGCCATTATGAATTGGCCTACTCCAAGAAATGTGACAGATGTAAGATATTTTATGGCACTTGCAGGATACCACCAGAGATTCATTGAGGGATTCTCTAGAGTTGCACATGCCATCACTTCTTTGCAAAATAAGGGGATGAATTTCGAATGGACATTGAGGTGTGAAGAAAGCTTCCAACAGTTGAATAATATTCTCACTAGTGTACCCCATATTGAAGGTTGCAGATCTGGAGAAAGATTTTGTGGTGTGTACCGATGCATATGGACAAGGGCTTGGAGGAGTCCTTATGCAAGAGAACCACGTGATATGTTATGATTCAAGAAATCTGAAGGAGCATGAGATGAACTATGCCACTCATGATATAGAGATTCCAGCCATAGTACATTCCCTCAAGATGTGGAGGCATTACTTGATGGGTAGAAGATTCGAGCACAGGACTGACCATTGTAGTCTGAAGTATTTGTTTGATCAGCCTACTCTGAATGCTAGGAAAGCAAGATGGCTGGAATTTTTATGTGAGTTTGATTTTGAAATCAAACACATAAAAGGAAAAGAAAACAAGGTAGCTGATGCACTCAGCAAGAAGGTGCAGGAAATGCATGTGTCATCACTTAGTATTTTCCAATCAGATTTGAGACAGCAGATTGTTAGTCATGTTGCTGGAGATGAATTGTATGAGCAGGTAAAAGACAAATTGCAATAGCAAAGTCTTGAGAAGAGGTATGAGGGATATAAATTCGAAGAAGATGGACTTCTCACTTTTAAAGGTAGAATTTATATTCCAAATGTAGCAGAATTGAGGAGAGTTGTTATGGATGAAATCCATCAAGCTCTGCATTCTGGTCACCCAGGATATCAGAAGACAATTGCTACAGCTAGAAAGTAGTACTTTTGGCCAGGAATGAAAAAGGACATGGCTGAATACATTTTGAGGTGTATGAAATGTCAATAGTTAAAGGTTGAGCATCAAGATCTAGCCGGCTTGTTGCAACCTTTTCCAGTTCTAGAATGGAAATGGGAAGTTATTTCCATGGATTTCATTACAGGATTGCCAATGACTTTGAGGCAACATGATTCCATCATGGTTGTGGTGGAAACGTTTACAAAGGAAACGCATTTTATACCGGTTAAGTCTACGCATAAGACTGATGACATTGCAAAGATATTCATGAAGAATATTTTTGAATTGCATGGATTGCCTAAGGCAATAGTCTCTGATAGAGATGTCAAGTTCACTTCCAATTTTTGGAAGGGGTTGTTTGTAGATTTGGGTACAAAGCTAAACTTCAACACTACATACCATCCTCAGATAGATTGGTAGACTGAAAGAGCTAATCAGGTGCTTGAGGACATGCTTCGCATGTATGTGATGGAAAAACTAACCAAGTGGGAAGATTACCTACACTTGGTAGAGTTTTCTTACAACAATGGAAAGCACGCATCCTTGGGGATGAGTCCATATGAATATTTGTATGGAAGAAGGTGTAGGACACCAGTTACTTGGGACAAGCCGGTGAACAGGGTTGTGCTTGGGCCAGAATTGCTCAAGGAAATGGAGCAAGAGGTCGTAAAGATCAGGAAGAATCTGAAAGCAACACAGGACAGGAAGAAAATCTATGCAGATAAGCATAGGGTGAACAAGGAGTTCAGTGTTGGGGATCATGTTTACCTTAGGGTGAGGGCAAGGAAGAGTTCCTTGAAGCTTGGAAGTTGTGCCAAGTTGTCACCAAGATATTGTGGGCCATTTGAAGTGCTTGAAAGAATAGGACCAATTGCATATAGACTTGCATTGCCTACTAGTACTAGAGCTCATAATGTTTTTCATGTTTCTTTGCTTAAGAGATATGTATATGATCCTAACCATGTGATAAATTGGGATGTGATTCAGGTGGAACCCGAGGGAGAGTTCCAAATCGATCCAATGCGCATCCTCAATAGGAAGTTCACAATGGTCTGGAATTGGGCCATAGGTCAGGTAAAGGTGCAATGAGAGCACTACGGACCTGAAGAGGCTACGTGGGAGCTAGAGGATGCCATGCAGTTGGCACATCCATTTTTGTTCAATTCTGCGGAACACTGAGGTGATACCAGTGTGGCATTTTGTTCAATTTTGTAAAGCACTGAGGAAAGTGCTATTGAAGGGGGAGGGGAATGTAACACCCCGGTTTTGACCCCGTTGCATTAGATGTATATGATGTATATATTGTAAGTAGTCATGGTGTGGAGCTAAAGGCCAAGGCCCCACCATTGATTGGTTATGATATGTTTCGGATTGAAATTGTCACCGATGGTATATCGGGGCATGCGACATATATATTGAGTTTTTTTATCATGTAAATATGCATTTTTAATTTAATAACCCAACCAGCTATGTTCACGGAAACTAAATTGAGAAGGGGCATTATTTTCACAAGGATAAGGGGGAGGATGTAAAACCTTGAGCCATGAGAGAAAATCCATGTGTCACCACCCTATTTTGATTTTCCCATCTTTCCTTGTTTTATCCAACCACCACCATTAAAAATTGCTGCTGTTAGTTGGGTCAGTTATGGCTGGGAGTGGAGTGTGGTAGGACTATTAGTCCTTGCCCACATGCACACTCCACTAGTGTGGTTGACCTCATGATGGTAAGCAAAAACCACCGCCATCACTCTAGCGGACACTCCACTCTCTCCATGATGGTGTCGAAATACTCACACACTTTCGACTACTGCACATCCTATCCATTGTCTGTTCATCTTCATGGATAGGAAGATTTATTCATCCTCACATAGGAGCGGGAGTCTTGCTAATTCCCATGCATAGGATTTTCTTGGTTTTACTCACGTAGTTTTCCTCTATGGATTTTGTGGATCGAGTGGGTGTATACTTTCCTCATAGACTGATTCGTGGGTTGCTGTGGTCTCCCTTACGTTATAGTGTGTTTTGTTGGGATCTTCTTTACATTTTGGGGATGGGAGTATGTTCATCCTCACACACAAACATCTGTTTTGTTGGATCTCACACAGCCAAGAGGGGAGCCGCTTATCGGTAGTCATTCATGTTTTTCCACAGAGTGGAATCTGGTGTGTTTTCCCTTTGTATTTTGGGGTCTGCTGCAAGTTTCCCTCATGCACAGGTTGAGAGTCTGTAACTTTTTCCCCAATGGAGCCTGTGTAAGTCTTTTCTACTTACTTCATCGCCCAGGATGGATTGTTGTTTCCCCCATGTTGTGAATTGTGTTTACTGATACATTTTGGGACTATTGTAATTTTCTTAGGATTCGTTTTGGTCATGATAGGGCCAAAAATGACTTAGGAGTCATTTTCCTTATTTAAGTTGTAACAGCTAATTGATTGCATGTGTGCAATGGTTGGTCTTCGGACTGTGTTGGGAGTAGGGATGGGGGCTTGGGTTCCTTGATAAACCTGGTGTGTTTGGAAACCACAAAGACAGAGCTAGAGGGTTGGATTTCTTCTCCACAAACCCTAAATAGCACTGGAAGGGAAGTTAGGGCCTGAGGATCTGTGTAGCATAGAAGGGACTGATTCCTTGTGTTGGGTGTGTGTGGGTGTCTTAGAATTCAGGCTAGTTCTGGTCTAGGTGTTCTTATCTCTGTAATGGCCTCACTATCTTAGCATGTAGCCTTTCCCATCTCCTTGATGGCCTAAAAAACCTGACCATGTTGGCTTGGATGACTTGTTGATGGCCCGATAAACCCAACTGTGTTGGCTTGGCTATGTTTTGTGTATCCTTGTCTATGTGTAATCCTACTTGTTCCTTGTCCCTTGGAGAATCATGCCCAGCTCGGGGGTGGAAACGTTGCTGATAGATTAAGGATCACGCTAGCCTGTGGTTGGGTGGAATGTTGCAGCAACGTAGCTGGTTGTGGAACGAGTTCTTTATAAGATAAGTAATCTTGTCTATTTTACTTTTGCAATCCTAATTATTGTTAATGATTATGATGAACATGTTGAATGCTTGTATGAACATACGTTGGCTTCCACTGTATGATAAATAATCATGTATGCATGTTCTGGTTCAAAGCATTTTGTTTTCAGCATTTCAGCTTTTTATGAATGCACATGTTCATGGGGTTGGTTGCCTAGATGGTTAAGGCCATGGTAGCATCCTCCTTGCCAGTCGGAGGGTCAAGGACGCTACACCATTTTATGTCAAAGTTAAGGTGATTATGATTCTTCTCTTATCATGGCTTAATCATACCTTTAGTTAACTAACTAAGCTAGAGTATCTTAGCTGGGATAACGTTTAGCGAAGTAGGAATCCCTATAGGGTGAACCTTACCCCTAACAATTCCATAATTAACACGATACGTAAGACTATGGATATCAAAATGGTAGCTCGCAAACCATTCGCTTTTATCCTTAGTAGTTTTAGTTGTCTGTCATCACGTTGCATTGAATTCTTAAGTCTCCTAAGTTTATCGCTTAGGTAATTAACTCAGATAGATTTCTAGGTCTTGTTTCTGGTGGGGCCTTGGCCTTGAGCTCGTCACCAAACAAATACAATAAACACTTTACAATTACAAAGTATTTATGGGGTATGGAATAGAGATATTACATCCTTCCCTTTTAAATTAACACCATCCTCGATGTTCCTATTTCAGCAACTTGCCTTCTTCTTTTGAGTCATCTTTTCTTGCCTCGAACTTCTTGTCCTGAGCTCCTTCGCTCTTCGTTATTTTCGCAAGCTTCCATTTTTTTCAAGACGTGTAGTTTCTTGTAACAAGATAGGGTATACCAAACTTTATTTATTAAAACATGTCAAAATTTCATAATTCAATTTAAAACATAAAGAGTGAATCGTTTTGCCACACCACAATTCCAATTCATGTAACATCTAGTATTTATTTTTTGCGTCAATAATGTAATTGATTTGTAATTAATCCATGTTTACTTATATTTTTGGGTGTCCATTTTTTTTTGTCTCTAACCTTTGGTTCGTTATATGGTCTTCATCGTGAGGTAATCCTTTCTTTACAAATTAAGACATGTAACAGGATAATCACTTGTAAAATTCATTAACACATTTTTTTATTTTTTTTACATTTGTTAATATTTCAAACTCTTCCTTGAGTCCTTTTCCAATTTTTCGTGTGGACTTATGATTATTTCTGAGGTTACTTTTCCTTTTGATCATTGGTCAAATTTTTTCTCTTTAGTGACATCAAACATCGTCCTATCTTCCAGATGTCGAGATTTTCATAGGTCTTCATATTGATATCGTAACTCTTTCATGGTTCCCCTCAAGCCTCTTTGCTTGAGTCCAGGAACTCCTTTCCACCAAAATAGTAAGGTAGAGTTAGATCATTAATTTTTTCTTGCCACAACCTATGCCTAACACCAATGTGCTCACTTGGCAGTCCTTTTCCTAACACCATTGTGCTCTTGCAACATATATGCCTAACACAAATGTGCTCTCGCCGCAATCATTTCCCTAACACCATTGTGCTCCCACAACATATGTTTTCCCTTGTTTGTATTTAATTTTAATTACAACCTTTGAATATTTGTTACACACACTTTTGGTGCTTTACATGACTTCACTGTCCTTATCCGGATTTGTGAATCGACTTCATGATTAGTTCAAAATACAATTAACAATCTATTAATAAATATCAATTCAAAATTTCATAAGTTGTAGCAATTTGTAACTCTATGATTCATCTAACCCTGTAAATCATCAAAGAAGTAACTCCTTACTCACTTTTGAGCAATTGAGCGCATTTTTACGTAAGTGAATTTATATAACGTGGTGTACGTTGATCATGACAACGGTCATACTCTTGGTAAAACTCTGCAATGTCAGTACATAAACAACATAATCCATAGGAAATCCTTGGTTCATAAAACCTTGAAATTCGGCAATTCGTCATAGTTTAAAAAGTAAATCATCACTCATTCTTAAAATTTAGTATTTCAGCCAGTGCATATTTTTACTAATATTCAATTTTGACCGATAGCATTCCTGGTGTAATCCTACAATGTTAGCACATAACATTATACAACATTCATTCATTTATCATTCTTAAATACCAGTAGTAGTTAAACATCCTTACTCATCTGTCTTTGGATAGGGTCATTATATTTCTACATAACAATACTGAGTGGTAATATGGAGAGGTAGGAATCTCAAGTGATATCTAGTTCTCTCTAGTCATTAGTACTTTGATCAGTTGGGAACATTATACTCTTTGTTGGGAATCAGTTGTACTTTGAGTAACCCCCTGCAAGCCATGAATACACAAATGTTAAAAATTTTATAAAACCATGATTGATATTGTTTATCAGAGGTAGTTGTAGGTTTAAAATACTATTTCTTCAAAATCAACCCACTTGTTCCACCAGAATTTCAAACTTTGGTGTAACACATCTTATCCACATAGCTAAAGTTAACATGGTGAGATGTAGTATGATTATTGTATTAGATTTCATCACTTGTATACAAATAATTCCTAAGGTGGTAATCACTCCTCCTTACACAAGAAAACAATCAGAAAAGAGTACATCCTTATACCTTGCATTCTTTGCTCAAACAACTAACTCTAGCATTAGATACTACACTTGTGAGATCACACATTTCCTGGAATACTCAGATACTCTATGCGATGTTATTTTGTTAGGTTTCCCTCTTTACTTGTAACAATTTAGATATGGCCTATTTGGACATCCTTTCAATTTATTGTTAGTGGTGAGAGTTTTCCATGTAGTTAACAAACAATTCTTATGATAAGCCTAACATTATCATGCCTTTAGTCCTTCTTTACATGTGACATGTGTCTTGAAAATATTCTTCAAATAGTGCTGATTTCTACTCTATCCATAGCATCAATACTCTTCACAAAGCATAGTAGATGCATGGTCTTCCATTATGATTATTTATGCTTTCATAATATTTTTACAAGCAATACTTAAGAATTTGACTATACTACCTCCTTAATGTACCAGGAGTAAAATTTTACAGTCCAACCTTTTATTTTTAGCGTGTAAACATGAAAACAACTCTTACAAGAAGATAAAAATTACTCATACACTTTTGTCGATAATGTAACAACATAGCTTTGCAATGACACTCCATGTCCTTTATCCTCTTAGTTACCTCTTTCCTTTGCGGGATTGATATTCCTATTATATTTCAATGCCTATATCCTCATGCACTTTGCAACTATGAATACCTACATTTTGTAATCTCAATTCCTTATCTAACATTATTTATTCCATAAACTCATAAAGAAAGTTCTAAACTATAATAGGAAGTTACTATCCGAATTTCATAGGAACTTGATACACACAGATATTCCTTTCATGAAGGTAATATTTTCACAACAATTTAATCCTATTACACTTTCCTAAGCCCTTACTGATATTCATCCTAATCCAAAATTTCTATAAACTTAAATTTACATCATTAAAATTTTCCCTTTCTAATACCCTTTCAATAAATCAAGTTTACATGATAGGAAACACTAAGCATGTAAAATTGCCATATGCATATTTGTGTACTATCACAATCCAAGTTAGCATCAAACATAGTATTACATCTTCTTCCTCCTTTCCATAATTTATATTTTAATTCAACCAAGTCTTCCCATGCTCTTTTCTTCATTCCTTTCAAATTATAATTACTTGCGTAAGAAATTCTTGTTGTAGTAATTATTTCCTCAACAAAGAATACGTATAAAAGTGCACAACATACCTGTCCACAAGCGAGTCCATTAGGTCTGAGTGTTGTCAACCTTGATCTGATACCATTTTTCATGGACCCATATCCATATTAATAAAATAAAGAGAATTAATTTCTTTCTGAAGGACTATTAATTTCTAACCTTGCGAGTGGTAATATACAAATAGAATCCTTGAAATTTTGATGACCGAAAACATCATAACACAACTATAATAGAGTAGATCGTTTCAATCATTCCAAAGATTAAAATCATTATAATACTCAATATATCATGCAAGGACCTTAATCAATAATTCTATCTTTATTACCATGTTTTTGTACTGCACCCGATCTTCACTTTACCATTTTGGGTGATGAGGTGATTCTTTTGCTTTTCAAACATATTCAATTCAAGCACCAAACATTAGTCCCAAAAGTTTACATATGGTCCATTCTTCATTCAAGATAACATGATACTATTACTTTAATTCCTCTCATAACATAAATTTATGTAAAGCCTTACTCTAAAATTCATATTTACACATTCAGTTACTATGGAGGAAGGAACCGAAATACTTAATTGTCTCAGAGTCCTCCTCATGCAATGGGATCCTTCTCTTCTTCAAGTCGTAAAGATATTTTCAAACAGTGTGCCTTATCTTTTCATTTCTCAACCAAGATTGACTAGGTAGGAAGGTTGGGATCACACCCCTTTCTCCCCATAGTGCATCCAAGAATATTTTCCAGGAAGGAGCCCTCTACCTTTTTCTTTTCAATTAGCATACTCCAAAACGAAATTCCTTCAATGTGAGGAAAAATCCATTCACACAAAAACTAGCCAACTCCAGCGATCGCCACACTCAGGAAACTTGATCTTTTGTTGGATCTGATCCCCTCCTTGGAACGCAAATCCCCTCAGTGTAAGCAACTACTCTTTAGTGGATCAGGAAGGATGCTTCTCTTAGGGAAAACCAGGAATTGATTTTTGTATTTCTAGAGGTCCCTTCATATTTGTAAGGAAGTAGGTAGGGTTTACATGCCTACAAGACTTCTCGTCAATGATGGAACACTCGCCCCTTTCCATCTTCGTCCCCTAACTAGTAATGCCTTCCCCATATAGAAACATTACGCATTTATTGAGTAAGACCATCCCCTTCCTCTCACCTCGGCCCAAATTTCTAAACATAGTGTTGCCATTGCAACTGTCGAGGAGGTTTTTACGCTAATAATTCCCATGATTTCTGGTAACCGTTTATGCGCTCAAACTATGGTCATGGCTATAAACATTTAGTCATCATTTATGTCCTTCCTTCAAGTCAAACCTGTCCTTCCATCAAGCCAAGATCAAAGCGCAAATGGAAAAGAGGATCTAACCCATTTCGCATGGTTTATTTTCATGCTTTTAGTGGAAGGAATTAATTCTTCATGTTCCTGTCCATACAATAACCTATAATTATATAAGAGGCTAGACCCATGTCTTAATCCATCAGAAACTTTGTATAATAATAACACATGTTATTTTTTATAAGAAGACTTTAATCCATGATATTTCTCTTTACTTATGATAATAATTATTCATGTCCTTTTTATCTCTGAAGGAAGGAACAAATCCCCCCTTTTGGGTAGTCTCCCACCTTTTGCTAAATTGTTTCCTATCCCTTTAACACTATGTAAAACTTCTATTAATAATACTTATGAAATGAAAGGGAATGTTGCACTCCATAACTCAAAAATGATGACTAGAACTTACATTTTACTTCCTTGTAACTATAT
>LPNX011105583.1:20918-67659 GCA_001517045.1 Pseudotsuga menziesii
TATTTTATGGTGACCACGACCCGTAGTCCCTTAACAATTTAATTCCTTTGTAGTTTTCTCCATGTTCTTTCCTTTTAAACGTATCACTCCTCGACTATTTTATGTCGAAGTTAAGGTGATTTTAATTCTCCTCTTATCATGTCTTAATCATACCTTTAGTTAAATAACTAATCTATAGTATCTTAGCTGGGATAGTTTTTGGCGAAGTAGGAATCCCTATAGGGCGAACCTTACCCGTAACACTGCGATAATTAAGATGATACATAATACTATGGATATCAAAATGGTGTCTCCCTAAACATTATCTTTTATCCCTAGTAGTTTTTGTTGTCCATCATCACGTTTCATTGAAGTCTTAAGTCTCCTAAGTTTATCACTTAGGTAATTAACTTAGATAGATTTCTAGGTCTTGTTTCTGGTGGGGCCTTGGCCTTGATCTCGTTACCGGACAAATTAAAATAAATAATTTACAATAACAAATTATTTATGTGGTATGCAAGATAAATATTACAACATGTTCATTTCTCCACCACACGTCTCTCGAAAGACACTATCCTCCCTTAATCATTTTTTTAACTCAATCACCTTTTTCATCATAATCCCAATATATATAAAAAATTAGGCACTTTAAGGATAAGGATAATTTCATATGATTAACCCCATGGGTTTACATTCAACCCCTTTTACCTTTCACTCTTGGTAATTTCTCACTTATGGATTCATAGTCCCCCATTTATTCTGTCTCTTACTCTCCAGCGTAGTGAGCTATGCTTGTTTATTATTAATATACTGTTCATTTACATATTACATCATATTTTTGGCTCATATCCATATGAATAAAACATGTGGTAGCTCAAGGTTGTTACTATCCATGATCCCATCTTCTCCTCAATATCCTGCCAGTATATTTCCCATCTTCATCCTCATTTCCTGATCTAACAAGCAACATCTTTCATTTCTCAACATCAATTCTAGGATTAAATGTTCTCTTTGGCTTGTTGCACTTGGGTCCAACATATATCGGTTCATCTATCACATTATCAAAATCCCCATCCATAATACTTGATATTGCATGGAGTGCATAACCATCAACGTTAACATTTTACCTCGTCTTGGGCAAAAAATCATCAAAAGAAGAATCACTTTCATCCAAGGGTGTATGGTCATTGCAGATTCCATCTAATGCATCAAGAACTCTTTTCCAATAATCTAGTTCTTTATTCCATTCCTCTATAACAATTGGTGAATTCTCATTGCCAATAGTCTCTTTCCACATTTTTATGTATGATGTTATTCCTTCCTTTAGTTCTTTTAAATATAGGTTGGCCTTCATCATCTATATTCCACAACTCCACTGGTTCTGACCACTCAATGTCTTTGATGGATTCTTTATACCTCATAACTGGAACATCATTGAGTACAAGGAATTGGAAGTACTGGACATTAAGATGTCCAACTAGTGCATTTTTCCCCTCCTTGATGTACCCATTAAGAAAACTTTTCAAGTCATACACTTTGTTAATAAGTTTAGGTGGAAACACTCATTTTTCTTCTATTGTGTGATATGTATCCATCACCTCAAGTAAAGAATATATATCTTTTACTTTTCAAGTTGGAAGACATTCTTCCGTAGGTTCCATCTATGTCTTCATGGGTGTGCCCCACAAGCAAGAACCAAACCTCAATAGTGATAAAGACACCAGACACAGTTAATAGTGCTAGAAACATGAAAACATAACGATTCTTATCATCACTAGCTGCATTGTCCAATTGTAACAACAAATGTGGAGGAAGAGGTTTAAAATCAAGATTTTGATTTTTTGAGCTTCCATTTAAAGATAGGAAAGCATCCTTGTACTCTCTACATTTTGAGTAAATAGAGTTTTGAAGTAATGCATTTGAAAGTGGGTTTCTTGAACTTCCACTCTCATAAAGCAAATCACATGCATATCAAGGTGTGGGTCTTCAATGTCCCTCAAGCGCTTTGCAAGAGATGTAATGGTAAAGTGTGATCCCATGTGTACAAATGGTAGGGAGAAATAACCAAAACCTCCTATGTTATGCCCATGTGTTAGCATACATGTCAAGGACAAACCCAAGTTTGTTCCTACAACATATTTTGATTTGACACATAATATTGGGATTGACGTCTTTGTTTTGTCCATTTTATCATGGATAATGCTCAAGTATTCCCTTGGATACCACTTTGACATAATTTTGTGGCCATAGTAGCAATATCTTCCACACATAACAATCTTGTTATGTTTCTTTAGTCTAGCTCGTGCCTTTTCTTCCAGCTCTTTTGTAGTCATTGTCTTCATCTGTGCTTTCAACACAATACATTCACTACATTTACTAAAGTTAGTGTTCTTTGAGAATGCCACATATGGAAAATGAGTATTCTAAATCTTGCTCACTGTTGGTTGTGATATTGATGGAAAATTGAGCTCTTGAAGAGCCTCATTGATCTCTTTTAACAAATAAGTTTGGGTGTATGTTGATGAAAGAAATCTTAAAGGAGAAAGTGTTCCATATTCTTCAACTTATCGTGTTTGCTTCGGTGAAAAACATAAATTATCGATTACAATTTTGTGTAATATTTCTATGGCTGCCACAGTATGTGCACGTGCTTTGCATTTGTTGGTGTTACCATGAATTCCTTTGACATGTCCTTGTTTGAAATTATGTTGATAAGTATAGAAGGTGGTTTGAGGAATATTATGTATCTTGTACCATGATTTCTTACAAATAATATCTCCATTAAACCTCATGTCCTTTCCTTGGGTGCCTCCTTGAAATTTTCATTCACCCTTAAAATATCACCTTCATTGTCCACCAACATATTTATTGGCCATCTAACCAAACAATGTATAGAATTATCCCCAATCCTACATCTTTCATAATTTCTATCTATGTATTCCACAAAAACACTGAATTCCTTTTCACCTAACATTTCACCCTCAAACATGTCATCCTCACTGACATTAACAATGATCCCTTTCGCAATGCATGTGCTTGTTCCCGTGCATTCATGTGTAAGAGAAACCTTTTTACATGTGAATGTAAGCCTATATTGGGGAGTATTTACTGGATGATCATGACAATGAGGTTCCAAATATGATTCTTGCCAAATCTCATAAGATCTCAATGCACCCCCTAGTGTATTCTCAAATCCCGTTGGATGTGGAAAAAGAGCATCATGTTTTAACACCTTCTCAATGTTAAACACTATGGATCCTTTATTTACCATCCTTTCATGCACCTTATGACCAATCTTTGTATTGAATATGGAGCCTTCACCCACCTTCACTCCACATTGCAAAAGATATACCTTGTCTCCAATAGAAAATGCAGAAGAGGCATTTGCACTTATATAGAAAATTAAACAAATCTTAGTATTTGCTAAAAAAAAACAAGCAATGTACTATCAAAAACACTTAACATGTGCTTCAAGATTTTAATTTACCTTTGTTATGCCTCAAATATATGATCTTCCATGGATGTAAGTCCCCTTCAACAACATCTTCCACAATCAAATGTGGTTCAATGCCATCAATTATCAAAACCATAACATATCCTACATTAAGCCTTTCTACACCATAATGAGTTGTAGTCTCTGTAGATTCAACCCTTCCTAGTCCAATAACTTGACCATTAATTAGGAGTTCAACATAGTCTCCTCTTGTCAAAATTATATTTTTCATTGTAACTCCTCCCAATTTATGTAACACATTTGAATTGTAGTTTGAAATTAGTGTTAAACCATATAGAGTGTATGTTCAAAAAAGTAATATAGTTCCAATAATTCAAAAGAATAGGGTAGCCCTTTTGTATGCCATGAAACATTGTTCTTCTACATCTTGTGCACACCAGCAAAAGGGAATTTACATATAAATTACATAAAATATATATGAAGAGGTAAAAGAAAAGTTCCAAGAATTATTAGAGAATGGCACATATCAACTCAGATAAAACCATCAAATTTCTATTTGAATTTGGAAAAGGCACTCAGTATTATTGATGTATGTGTATGAATGTGTTGAAAATCTAGCTAGAGTTAGTTTTTGTTCTTAAAACATTGCACGATGAATGAAAGTTAATGTGTATTAGTTTTCATAATGTAGTTTCCCATATAACAAAACCACATTGTCATCAATCACATTACACCATGATAAAAATCTAGGTGGAGTTGGCTTTCATTCATAAAACATTGCATGGTGACTAAAATCTAATGTGTTAGATTTCATAAGGTAGCTTTTCATCTAACACAACCACATTGCCATGAAATACATTACACCATAATGGAAATCTAGTGGAGTTAGCTTCCTCCTAACAACATGGCATGGTGAGTGAAACCTAACGTGCGATGGATTTCATAAGGAAGTTTTCCATCTAACACAACTACATTGTCATCAATCACATTGCGCACAATGCAAATCTAGCTAGAGTTAGTTTTCATTCTTAAAACATTGCACAGTTAGCAAAAGATAAAGTGTGTTACTTTTCATAAGGTAGTTTTTCATCTGACACAACCACATTGTCATTAATTACATTGCACCATGATGAAAATCTAGTTACAGTTAGGTTTCGTTCTTAAAACATTGCACTGCGAGTGAAAGGTAATGTGTGTTATTTTTCATAATGCAGTTTTAAATCTAACACAACCACATTGTGATCAATCACATTGCACCACGATGGATATCTAGCTCGAGTTGGATTTCATTCTTAAAACATTGCACAGTGAGTGAAAGTTAATGTGTGTTAGTTTTCCTAAGGTATATTTGTTAAATTTTCATATACTAAGCTAGATCATTAGTTTTTCATTTCGATTTCATAACAAAAGAATATAAATAGGATCACTGAAAGATAGACAAGCACAACCATGCAAGAAGAGAACACAAATATTTATCTTGGGAAAACCCTAACGGGAAAAACCCAGCAAAAGCTTCCTCAATATAGATGCCTCAAAAGATAAAAGATAAAACCAACAAGAGATCAAAGCCTGATCCTCCTCCTTCTCCAGCTACTTCTCTCCTCCACAAGTGCGCTACTCAAGTGAGTGTGTGTGTGTTACAAATGAGGAGCACTACACCTCTATTTATATTCATCCGTTCACTTAAGTTAACCCATCTGTCATGTAGGCTCGAGTTAATCATGTAGGCTTGAGTTACACTTGTAGGCTCAAGTAACCACATTGGGGTGCTAATGACCCACCTTTACAATTAGAGGGGACTACCTCATGACTCTTATTGGTTCTTCTGATTAGGAGCATCGGGTACAAATTAACACAAGTGGTTCTCCCGATAGGACCATCGGGGACCACAAATAAATACATATAGAATATTCTTCGAAGTTACAATATTTCAACACTCCCCCTTAATGAGAAGGGTATTCTATAACAACATCAACAACAACAATAATAGGAGAGAGATAGAGGACATCATCAACATCATCAGGGTGATACATCTATAAATCATTAGAATCTTTTCAACATCATGTAGTCTTCATCTTCAATCTTCAGTCTTTAGCATCATCAGTACTTTGACCGCTTCGATCAGCAACATCTTTAGCATCTTGACTCTTCAATCAGCAGCAACATCTTCAACACTTTGACCTTTCGATCAGCAACATCTTCAACACTTTGACCTTTCTATCAGCAACATCATCTTCAGCACTTTGACATTTCAATTAACAACACCATCTTCAACACTTTGACCTTTTGATCAGTAATATATTCTTCAACACTTTGGCCTTTCGATCAACAACAACATCATCATCATACTATGATCTTTCGATCTGAAACATCATCATGAAAATATCATCAAAACATCACCATCATCATCAAAGTATTAGCATCAAAATATCATCATCATCACACTCTGATCTTTCAATCAGAATCATCATTATCATCAGCCTCTGATCTTTCGATCAAAAACATCATCAATCGAACATCATCAACTCATCATCATATTCTGATCTTTCAATCAGTACGTCATCATCATTATACTTTGATAATACGGCATTATCATCATTGGGATCTCATCATCATCACATTCTGATGTTTCGATCAGAAACATCATCATCATCATCACATTCTGATCTTTCAAACAGAAAACATCATCATCATCAACAACATCATAATCATAAGCAACTTCTAATCTTCCAATCAGAAAACATCATCATCATCATATTCTGATCTTTCGATTAGAGAACATCATCATCATTAGCAACTTCTGATCTTTCGATCAGAGAAACATCATCATCATCATATTTTGATCTTTCGATCAGAGAACATCATCATCAGCAACTTCTCATCTTTCGATCAGAGAAACATCATCATCATCATATTCTGATCTTTCGATTAGAGAACATCATCATTAGCAGCAACAACATCATCATCATATTCTGATCTTTCAATTAGAGAACATCATCATCATCTGCAACTTCTGATCTTTCGATCATAGAACATCATTATCATCAGCAACATCTAATCTTTCAATCAGAAACATCATCATCATCATCACACTCTGATCTTTCGATTAGAAACATCATCATCATCATCACACTCTGATATTTCGATCAAGAAACATCATCAGCAGCAGCAACAGCCCATAGTACAAAGACAAAGAAGTCTTTGGATCTCTTTTGGACTCAAAATCCAAGGATGATGCAATCCTATCACATTCTCAACAACCGAGGTCACCGGATCCATTCTGAACTGAGGTTCAAGGATGATGCAATCCTACCACATTCTCGATGACCGAAGTTACACCGGATCCATTCTGAACCGAAGTTCAAGGATAATACAATCTTGCCACACTCTTGATGATTGAAGTTACACCAGATCCATTCTGAACTGAAGTTCAACCTGCCACATTCTTGATGACTGAAGCTACAATGGATCCGTTCTGAACCAAAGTTCAAGGATGATACAATCCTGCCACATTCTCAATGACCGAAGTTACACCGGATCGGTTCTGAACCGAAGTTCAAGGATGATACAATTCTGCCACATTCTTGATGACCGAAGTTACACCAGATCCATTCTGAACTGAAGTTCAAGGATGATACAATCCTACCACATTCTTGATGACCAAAGTTACACCGGATCCGTTCTGAACCGAAGTTCAAGGATGATACAATCTTGCCACATTCTTAATAACCGAAGTTACACCAGATCCATTCTGAACTGAAGTTCAAGGATGATACAATCCTGCCACATTCTCGATGATCGAAGTTACATCGGATCCGTTCTGAATCGAAGTTCAAGGATGATACAATCCTACCACATTCTCGATGACCGAAGTCACTGGATCACTTCTGGACATATGTCCCAGGATGATACAATCCCTCTTAATTCTCAAAGATCGAGTTCTTCGGATCACTTCTGGACATATGTCCCAAGATGATACAATCTCTCTTCATTCTCAAAGACCGAGGTCTCCGGATCACTTTAGGGAAAGTGCCGAGGGATGATATAATCCCACTGCAACATCACTACTCCCCCTTTCGGGGAATTTTCGAACCACACCAAGCTTGTCTCAAAAGTGTTCGAACTTTACTTGGGACAGAGGTTCTATCAGCACATCATCATCTAAACCATCATCATCTACATCTTCCATATGTTGATACTGAACTATTACCATCTGTATCTGCAGTATGTAAATACTGAAAGCATCATCATCTATATATTCAGTATAGAAATACAAAATCACCATCATCTGCATCTTTAGTTTGTAAAAACATCATCTATATCTTTAGTATGGAAATACTGAAGCATCATCATCTCCTTCTTATCTCGTATGTGGAAATACTGGATTTCTATGTGTTACGACAGAACAGAGGGTTCTCTGTCATCACAACTTTGGTTATCACATAGAATCACGGTAGTGTCCAACTCTAGGTTGAATAATCCTGACATCAGCTTCTGAAGCAATATGGCTTCACAACTAGTAGAGTAAGCTATAAATATTCTGCTTCAGTTGTGCTTAGAGCAACACTAGACTGCTTTCTGCTAAACAATGAAATCATAGCATATCCATACTATAACATCCACCTAATGTACCTTTTCTATTTGAGATACTTCCAGCCCAATCTGCATCTGTGTAGCCATACAATATATACTCATGGATACCATCATAGTATAGACCAAGGTCTATAGTCCCTTTTTGGATATCTCACCACATGTTTTGCAGCTACTAGGTGAACCCGTCTTGGTTGAACAAGATATTGACTTAAGGTGTTCACGGCAAAACAAATGTCTGGTCTGGTATTTGTTAAGTACATCAATGACCCAATGATCTGTCTGTAATGAGTTGCATCCACTAACTTTGATGAATTATCAGCTAACAGTTTCAGGTTGGAGTCCATGGGTGTGGCCATGGCTTTGCATTCCAACATATTGAATCTCTTCAATATCTCTATCACATACTTTCCCTAGTTGAGAAAGATTTCTCCTTAACTTTGCCATACTTCAAGACCTATGGAATAATGCATCAATCCAAGGTCTTTCATCTCAAATTCTTCTGCTAGTTTCTTCTTGCTTTCCATGATCTATTTCTCATTCCTTGTCAAGAATAAGTCATCCACATATAATAACAGGATGACAGGTTCATCTTCTACAACCTTGGGATAAAGGTTAGGATCAGCTCTACTCTTGGTAAAGCCCATAATTGACAGAAAATTGTCTATCCTTCCATACCAAGCTCTGGGATATTGCTTCATGCCATAGAGGGCCTTCTTCAACTTACATATATGAGTCCATCTGTCTTCAACTTCAAATCCTTGTGACTATTTGATGTAAAACTCTTCCCCAATCATACCATTAAGGAAGGCTTGTCTTTACTTCATCATGGAAGCAACTACCATCATAGTTCTGAAGGAAGTGTACCTTGCTTTCTGGAGTAAGCGTCTCTTCAGAATTAATATCCTCTTTCTTATAGAAACTTCTAGCTGCAATTCTTTCCTTACTTCTATCAGCAACATATTTTATCTTGCAAATCCATTTGTAAGATACCACATTCTTACTTTGTGGTTTGAGTACTATATCCCAAACATCGTTCTAGTATTCTTTCATCATAATATCTTCCATGAGTTTGTCTTGTTAGATCATCAACATATCCTAGCCTTTTGCATTCAACTTTGAAGGTTGGAACCCACTTTAATCTTGGTAAAGTCTCGATCCATCAAGAAGTTGTCCATCATGTCGTACTGTGTCGAACTCAGATATCTTCTGTAGTGACTCCCCCTAAAGTGGAGTATTATCTTCCTTCTTCATTCTATACAGGTGATTCTATGCTTGATGAATACTAGTCAATAGAGTATGTCATGTCATAGTCTATTCTTTCTAAGGAAAATCATGATTCTTTCTTTGTACACTTGTTCTTGCAGATCCATATGGAAGATACTACGTACTTCCCTTTATGTCTCGAAATCATATCGTATACATCATTCCACATAATCAACTGTTATTCTTTGATCATAGCTTCTTTCATAGCATTATTTTATTCATCTTTAGTTATCTCTCATACCCATGGTGGTCTTTATCCTTCGAGGTGGATCTACCACTCTCTGAAGCTATTTCTTTTATCATGGTGTCTCTAACCCTGGGAGCTTCAGATTCATGTTTATTGAATTGTCATCACTTGTTCTTCGGAACAAGTCTCATCCTTCTTTTCTTTTAGGAGGTTGTACAGGACCTTTCCTACAATTCAAATGCACTAGTTGCATGGTTAGAACTACATATGCATAACGACAAATTCTTATGCATCATGCAACTATTTAACCAATACAACATTCATCCATATTTCACAGAAACTTTCTATATGCCTTCCATAACTACCATGACATCATTGAGATTTTGCACTAATCCAATATGTCAGCAAATAGGTTTCATTCTAGATAAGTAACAATGGATATTTGTATAGAACCATGAGCTACTTACCCATCACATGCATGCAAACAACACATCAACTGAATATAATCAAATGCATAACAAAACAATATCATTAAATGACAATTGAATACTTATCTTTTTTTTGTTTCGTGGGTAGACTCCTTCTTGATCATTATGCTTCATCATCTTCTTCATCCATGAAATCATCTTTTCTTATCCAAATGATAAAATGGATAAGAGGTTCATCAAGAATTGAGTTCTTCATATTCCTCATTGCTTGAGAGATCTTCTTTGAATGGTGAGAGCTTGATCTTCAATTTGCTCCGATATTTCTTCTTCTCTTCTTATGAGACAAGCTTCTTCTTCTTCCTAGAGTCAACTGAAAGTAATCACTTCCTTTTGGCACACATTCCTCACATGAATGAATCCCATGATCATGGGAGGCCATTCAAGGTGGCTATCACCACTTCTGCATTCTCCGCTTCTTCTTCTACTGCTTCAAGATGTTATGCATTTTGGATCTTCACATTCTTCAACTATTTTCTCAAATCTATTTTCTGAATTATGTTCTTATCTTCAAATAGCTTGATCAAGGAATAAAACATCTTTGGTGTCTTTAGAGAATACATTTGTGGTACAAGTTGATTCGTGATTGAATCAACAATGATCTTCTTGGCCTTGATCAAGTTCTTCTTGTGTAAGGCTTTGAGGCTCATCTCCCTCTAGAACTGGAACCTCTCTACTCATGTAGGTGTCCAATTAATTTTATTCAGAGAGATCAAATACTTCCATGCTTGGAATTTTTCAACTTCACCAATATTATCATCAAGCTGATGTGATAGATCACTTTGAAATGAGAACCTTAAATGCAAATAGCAAAAGATTAGATCTTACCGATTTGAGGTGTCCGTCCTGCTTCTGGAGCTGGTTGATCTAGGATTTGTCAAAGAAACCCTAATTTTCAAAACTTGGAATATTTCAAATATTATTTTATATAAAGATAGATCTCTTCAAATGGAGCTGTCGAATGTACTCCTTTTCTGAAAATAGTGGAGGGAAGCTCCCAGAACAGGAAGCCCTAGTTTTCTAATTTCTTCTCCAGAAATTCATGTTACTGTTTCTTTGATATCTCTGAAATTAATGCTCCTCTATGTTTGAAATTGTGCACTAAGGTAATATCACATGTCCTTGATCCAAAATCATAGGTTTCATCAAAATTGGTTTCACCAATTGGGATTTATGATCATTTTCCCAAGGTAACCTGTTACAGGACTGTTCAGAATAGTGAAATTGTATGGCATACCCCGTGTCACTGGTTCATCATCAAGTTCTGAAATTCATACCACATAAAGTGAAGTCCATTATATTTTTGAAATAGCTTCTGAAATTCCATTTGGACCTCTGCAGCCCATGCTACAGCAATTCTCCCCAGGTGTCATGTTTAGGGATGAATTCTAGAAGAGGCTGGAACCCTATCTTGGAGGGATCATATCTCCCAGAATGTAATAGATCTGAGGCTAAATTTTGGAAACCGTGTAAATCAGGATTTTATATTTGGCCTCTGCAATTTTCAACTCTTTATCCTTTTCCAATATTAGGATATATCAAATGTACCAAAACCTAGCAGTTTTAGTATTTAAGATTTTTCCAGATTGGGGTCAAACTAGGGTTTCACTTTCCCGGAGTTTCACCCAACCAAATTTCTTGATCCTGGTCTCTAAAATTTGATTTTTATGAGGAGAACAATCCTATGCTGGGCTCACTAAAAAAATATTCTTTTGTAGAAAGCCCTAATTTTTCGCACCAAAACTGAAAATGCTCGGAATAAAATTCCGCTTCGACCGAAAGATGCGCCGTTCAATGGAGAGTCAGTCTAGCCTTCTTTTTCTGATCAATCATGTATAGAGACCCCCAAAAAAAAATAAGCCTTAGATTATTTAGTTTCACAATTTCTTCTTTCAGGGTGGCTTTGATACCATGTTAAATTTTCATATGCTGAGCTAGATCATTAGTATTTCATTTCGATTTCATAACAAAAGCATATAAATAGGATCACTAAAAGATAGACAAGCACAACCATGCAAAAAGAAAACACAAATATTTATCTGGGGAAAACCCTAAAGGGAAAAACCCAACAAAAGCTTCCTCAATATAGATGCCCCAAAAGATAAAAAACAAAACCAACAAGGAGATCAAAGCTTGATCCTCCTCCTTCTCCAGCTACTTCTCTCCTCCACAAGTGCGCTACTCAAGTGAGTGGGTGTATTACAAATGAAGAGCACTACACCTCTATATACATCCATCCATTAACTTAAGTTAACTCATCTGTCATGTAGCCTTGAGTTAATCATGTAGGCTCTAGTTACACATGTAGGCTCAAGTAACCACACTAGGGTGCTAATGACCCACCTTTACAATTAGAGGAGACTGCCTCATGACTCTTATTAGTTGTACGGTGAGTGAAAGCTAATATGTGTCAGCTCATTGCACCAAGAAGGAAATCTAGCTGAAGTTAGATTTCTTTCTAATAACATGGCACAATGAGTGAAAGTTAATGCATGTTAGCTTTCATAAGGTAATTTTATATCTAACACAACCACATTGTCAAATTACATCGTGATAGAAATATAGCTGGAGTTAACTTTCAACCTTAAATCGTTGCACGGTGAGTGAAACTAATGTGTGTTAGTTTTCATAATGTAGTTTTTCATTTAGCACAACCACATTGTCATCAATCAGAATGTCCCATGTTGAAAATCTAGCTCAAGTTAGATTTTGTTCTTAAAACGTTACACAATAAGTAATAGCTAATGTGTGCTAGCTTTCATAAGGTATTTTTTCATCTAACATAGTCACATTTTCATCAAATACATTACACCATGATGCAAATCTAGTTGGAGTAAGTTTTTCTTCTGACAGCATGGCACTATGAGTGAAAAAATAATTTGAAGTAGTTTTCCATCTAACACAACCACATTGGCATCGATCACATTGCACCACGATGGAAATCTAGTTGGAGTTATCTTTTGTCCTTAAATCATTGCATGGTGAGTGAAATTTAATGTGTGTTAGCTTTCATAATGTAGCTTTTACATCTACCACAATCACATTGTTATTAATCACAATGCACCATGATGGAAATCTAGTTAGAGTTAGCTTTCATTCTTAAAACATTGCACAGTGAGTAAAGCTAATGTCTGGTATCCTTCAAAAGGTATTTTTCCATCTAACACAACCACATTGTTATCAAATACATTACACCATCACCAAAATTTGGCTGGAGTAAGTTTCATTCTAACAACAAGACACTATAAGGGAAAGCTTATGTGTGTTAGCTCATAACACCATGATGGAAATCTAGTTGGATTAGGTTTTCCTTTTAACAACATGGCACGATGAGTGAAATCTAATGTGTGTTAGTTTTCATAAGGTAGTTTTCCATGTAACACAACCACATTGTCATCAAGCACATTGCACCGTGTTGGAAATCTATCTTGAGTTATCTTTCATCTTTAAATCGTTGGACAGTGAAGGAAATCTAATGTGTGTAAGTTTTCATAATGCAGTTTTTCATCTAGCACAACCACATTGTCATCAATCACAATGTGCCATGATGTAAATCTAGCTGGAGTTAGCTTTCCTTCTAACAACATGGCACTATGAGTGAAAGCTTATGTGTGTTAACTCGTTACACCATTATGAAAATATAGCTGGAGTTAGCTTTCTTTTTAATAAAATGGAACGATGAGTGAAATCTAATGTGTGTTATTTTTCATAAGGTAGTTTTCCATCAAAGACAACCACATTGTTGCATTGGATCATGATTGAAATCTAGCTATAGATAGCTTTCAACCTTAAATCAATATACAGTGAGTGAAATATAATGTGTGTTAGCTTTCATAATGCAGTTTTTCATTCAATACAACCACATTGTCATCAATCAAAATGCACCATGTTGGAAATATAGCTAGAGTTAGCTTTCATTCTTAAAATGTTGCACGGTGAGTAATAGCTAATGTGTATTAGCTTTCATAAGGTAGTTTTTCATCTAACACAACCACATTGTTATCAAATACATTACACCATGATGGAAATCTGGTTAGAGTTAGCTTTACTTTTAACATGACACTATAAGGGAGAGCTTATGTGTGTTAGTTCATTACACCATGATGAAAATATAGTTGGAGTTAGCTTTCCTTTTAACAAGATGACACAATAAGTGAAATATAATGTGTGTTATCTTGCATAAAATAGTTTTTCATGTAACACAACCACATTGTCATCAAGCACATCGCACCGTGTTGAAAATCTAGTTGGAGTTAGCTTTCATCTTTAAATCGTTACACGATGAGTGAAATCTAATATGTGTAAGCTTTCATAGGGTAGTTTTCAATATATCCCAACCACATTGTCATGTTGCACCGTGATGGAAATCTAGCTGGAGTTAGCTTTCAACCTTAAATCGTTGCACAGTGAATGAAATCAAATGTGTGTTAGTTTTCATAGTGTAATTTTCATTTAGCACAACCACATTGTCATCAATCAAAATGCACCATGTTGAAAATATAGCTAGAGTTAGCGCTCATTTTTAAAACGTTACACGGTGAGCAATAGCTAATGTGTGTGAGCTTTTGTAAGGTAGTTTTTCATCTAACATAGCCACATTGTCATAAAAAACATTACACCAATATGCAAATCTAGATCGAGTTAGCTTTCCTTCTAACAACATGCATGATGAGTGAAAGCTTATTTGTTTTAGCTAATTACATCATGATGAAAATCCAACTAGAGTTAGCTTTCCTTTTTATAACTACATGATATGATAAGTGAAAGCTAATGTGTGTTAGCTCTCATAATGTAGTTTTTCCATGTAACACAACCACATTGTCATCAATCATATTGCGTTGTGTTCGAAATCTAGATGAACTTAGCTTCCATCCTTAAACCATTGCACTGTGAGTGAAATCTAATGTGTGTAAGATTTCATAGTGTAGTTTTACATCTAGCACAGCCACATTGTCATCAATCAGAATGTCCCATGTTGAAAATCTAGCTCAAGTTATATTTTGTTCTTAAAACGTTACACGATAAGTAATAGCTAATGTGTGCTAGCTTTCATAAGGTAGTTTTTCATCTAACATAGTCACATTTTCATCAAATACATTACACCATGATGAAAATCTAGTTGGAGTAAGTTTTTCTTCTGACAGCATGGCACTATGAGTGAAAAATAATTTGAGGTAGTTTTCCATCTAACACAACCACATTGGCATCGATCAAATTACACCGCGATGGAAATCTAGTTGGAGTTATCTTTTTTCGTTAAATCATTGCATGGTGAGTTAAATTTAATGTGTGTTAGCTTTCATAATGTAGCTTTTACATCTACCACAATCACATTTTTATTAATCACAATGCACCGTGATGGAAATCTAGTTAGAGTTAGCTTTCATTCTTAAAGCATTGCACAGTGAGTAAAGCTAATGTTTAGTATCCTTCAAATGGTATTTTTCCATCTAACGCAACCACATTGTTATCAAATACATTACACCATCACCAAAATTTGGCTGGAGTAAGCTTCCTTCTAACAATAAGACACTATAAGGAAAAGCTTATGTGTGTTAGCTCATAACACCATGATGAAAATCTAGTTGGATTTAGTTTTTCTTTTAACAACATGGCACGATGAGTGAAATCTAATGTGTGTTAGTTTTCATAAATTAGTTTTCCATGTAACACAACCACATTGTCATCAAGCACATTGCACCGTGTTGGAAATCTATCTTGAGTCAGCTTTCATCTTTAAATCGTTGGACAGTGAAGGAAATCTAATGTGTGTAAGTTTTCATAATGCAGTTTTTCATCTAGCACAACCACATTGTCATCAATCACAATGTGCCATGATGCAAATCTAGCTGGAGTTAGCTTTCCTTCTAACAACATGGCACTATGAGTGAAAGCTTATGTGTGTTAACTCATTACACCATTATGAAAATATAGCTGGAGTTAGCTTTCTTTTTAATAAAATGGAACGATGAGTGAAAGCTAATGTGTGTTATTTTTTATAAGGTAGTTTTTCATCAAAGACAACCACATTGTTGCATTGGATCATGATTGAAATCTAGCTATAGATAGCTTTCAACCTTAAATCAATGCACAGTGAGTGAAATCTAATGTGTGTTAGCTTTCATAATGCAGTTTTTCATTCAACACAACCACATTGTCATCAATCAAAATGCACCATGTTGGAAATATAGCTAGAGTTAGCTTTCATTCTTAAATTGTTGCACGGTGAGTAATAGCTAATGTGTGTTAGCTTTCATAAAGTAGTTTTTCATCTAACATAGCCACATTGTTATCAAATACATTACACCATGATGGAAATATGGTTAGAGTTAGCTTTACTTTTAACATGACACTATAAGGGAGAGCTTATGTGTGTTAGTTCATTACACCATGATGAAAATCTAGTTTGAGTTAGATTTCCTTTTAACAAGATGACACAATAAGTGAAATATAATGTGTGTTATCTTGCATAAAATAGTTTTTCATGTAACACAACCACATTGTCATCAAGCACATGGCACCGTGTTGAAAATCTAGTTGGAGTTAGCTTTCATCTTTAAATCGTTACACGATGAGTGAAATCTAATATGTGTAAGCTTTCATAGGGTAGTTTTCAATCTATCACAACCACATTGTCACGTTGCACCGTGATGGAAATCTAGCTGGAGTTAGCTTTCAACCTTAAATCGTTGCACAATGAATGAAATCAAATGTGTGTTAGTTTTCATAGTGTAATTTTTCATTTAGCACAACCACACTGTCATCAATCAAAATGCACCATGTTGAAAATATAGCTAGAGTTAGGTCTCATTTTTAAAACGTTACACGGTGAGTAATAGCTAATGTGTGTGAGCTTTTGTAAGGTAGTTTTTCATCTAACATAGCCACATTGTCATAAAAAATATTACACCATGATGCAAATCTAGATCGAGTTAGCTTTCCTTCTAACAACATGCACGATGAGTGAAAGCTTATTTGTGTTAGCTAATTACATCATGATGAAAATCCAACTAGAGTTAGCTTTCCTTTTAACTACATGATATGATAAGTGAAAGCTAATGTGTGTTATCTCTCATAATGTAGTTTTTCCATGTAACACAACCACATTGTCATCAATCATATTGCGTTGTGTTCGAAATCTAGATGAACTTAGCTTTCATCCTTAAACCATTGCACTGTGAGTGAAATCTAATGTGTGTAAGCTTTCATAGTGTAGTTTTATATCTAGCACAACCACATTGTCATCAATCGCAATGCACCACGATGGTAATCTAGGTGGAGTTAGATTTCGTTCTTAACACAACCACATTTGAGGTAGTTTTCCATCTAACACAACCACATTGGCATCGATCAAATTGCACCACGATGGAAATCTAGTTGGAGTTATCTTTTGTCGTTAAATCATTGCATGGTGAGTGAAATTTAATGCGTGTTAACTTTCATAATGTAGCTTTTACATCTACCACAATCACATTGTTATTAATCACAATGCACCATGATGGAAATCTAATTAGAGTTAGCTTTCATTCTTAAAACATTGCACAGTGAGTAAAGCTAATGTCTGGTATCCTTCAAAAGGTATTTTTCCATCTAACACAACCACATTGTTATCAAATACATTTCACCATCACCAAAATTTGGCTGGAGTAAGCTTCATTCTAACAACAAGACACTATAAGCGAAAGCTTATGTGTGTTAGCTCATAACACCATGATGGAAATCTAGTTGGATTTAGTTTTCCTTTTAACAACATGGCACGATGAGTGAAATCTAATGTGTGTTAGTTATCATAAGGTAGTTTTCCATGTAACACAACCACATTCTCATCAAGCACATTGCACCGTGTTGGAAATCTATCTTGACGTAGATTTCATCTTTAAATCGTTGGACAGTGAAGGAAATCTAATGTGTGTAAGTTTTCATAATGCAGTTTTTCATCTAGCACAACCACGTTGTCATCAATCACAATGTGCCATGATGCAAATCTAGCTGGAGTTAGCTTTCCTTCTAACAACATGGCACTATGAGTTAAAGCTTATGTGTATTAACTCATTACACCATTATGAAAATATAGCTGGAGTTAGCTTTCTTTTTAATAAAATGGAACGATGAGTGAAATCTAATGTGTGTTATTTTTCATAAGGTAGTTTTCCATCAAAGACAACCACATTGTCGCATTGGATCATGATTGAAATCTAGCTATAGATAGCTTTCAACCTTAAATCAATATACAGTGAGTGAAATCTAATGTGTGTTAGCTTTCATAATGCAGTTTTTCATTCAATACAACCACATTGTCATCAATCAAAATGCACCATGTTGGAAATATAGCTAGAGTTAGCTTTCATTCTTAAAATGTTGCACGGTGAGTAATAGCTAATGTGTATTAGCTTTCATAAGGTAGTTTTTCATCTAACACAACCACATTGTTATCAAATACATTACACCATGATGGAAATCTGGTTAGAGTTAGCTTTACTTTTAACATGACACTATAAGGGAGAGCTTATGTGTGTTAGTTCATTACACCATGATGAAAATCTAGTTGGAGTTAGCTTTCCTTTTAACAAGATGACACAATAAGTGCAATAAATGTGTGTTATCTTGCATAAAATAGTTTTTCATGTAACACAACCACATTGTCATCAAGCACATCGCACCGTGTTGAAAATCTAGTTGGAGTTAGCTTTCATCTTTAAATCGTTACATGATGAGTGAAATCTAATATGTGTAAGCTTTCATAGGGTAGTTTTCAATCTATCACAACCACATTGTCACGTTGCACCATGATGGAAATCTAGCTGGAGTTAGATTTCAACCTTAAATCGTTGCACAGTGAATGAAATCAAATGTGTGTTAGTTTTCATAGTGTAATTTTTCATTTAGCACAACCACATTGTCATCAATCAAAATGCACCATGTTGAAAATATAGCTAGAGTTAGCGCTCATTTTTAAAACGTTACACGGTGAGGAATAGCTAATGTGTGTGAGCTTTTGTAAGGTAGTTTTTCATCTAACATAGCCACATTGTCATAAAAAACATTACACCAATATGCAAATCTAGATCGAGTTAGCTTTCCTTCTAACAACATGCAGGATGAGTGAAAGCTTATTTGTTTTAGCTAATTACATCATGATGAAAATCCAACTAGAGTTAGCTTTCCTTTTTATAACTACATGATATGATAAGTGAAAGCTAATGTGTGTTAGCTCTCATAATGTAGTTTTTCCATGTAACACAACCACATTGTCATCAATCATATTGCGTTGTGTTCGAAATCTAGATGAACTTAGCTTCCATCCTTAAACCATTGCACTGTGAGTGAAATCTAATGTGTGTAAGATTTCATAGTGTAGTTTTACATCTAGCACAGCCACATTGTCATCAATCGCAATGCACCACGATGGTAATCTAGGTGGAGTTAGATTTCGTTCTTAAAACGTTACACGATAAGTAATAGCTAATTTGTGTTAGCTTTCATAAGGTAGTTTTTCATCTAACATAGTCACATTTTCATCAAATACATTACACCATGATGCAAATCTAGTTGGAGTAAGTTTTTCTTCTGACAGCATGGCACTATGAGTGAAAAATAATTTGAGGTAGTTTTCCATCTAACACTACCACATTGGCATCGATCACATTGCACCACGATGGAAATCTAGTTGGAGTTATCTTTTGTCCTTATATCATTGCATGGTGAGTGAAATTTAATGTGTTAGCTTTCATAATGTAGCTTTTACATCTACCACAATCACATTGTTATTAATCACAATGGACCATGATGGAAATCTAGTTAGAGTTAGCTTTCATTCTTAAAACATTGCACAGTGAGTAAAGCTAATGTCTGGTATCCTTCAAAAGGTATTTTTCCATCTAACACAACCACATTGTTATCAAATACATTACACCATCACCAAAATTTGGCTGGAGTAAGCTTCATTCTAACAACAAAACACTATAAGGGAAAGCTTATGTGTGTTAGCTCATAACACCATGATGGAAATCTAGTTGGATTTAGTTTTCCTTTTAACAACATGGCACGATGAGTGAAATATAATGTGTGTTAGTTTTCATAAGGTAGTTTTCTATGTAACACAACCACATTGTCATCAAGCACATTGCACCATGTTGGAAATATATCTTGAGTTAGCTTTCATCTTTAAATCGTTGGACAGTGATGGAAATCTAATGTGTGTAAGTTTTTATAATGCAGTTTTTCATCTAGCACAACCACATTGTCATCAATCACAATGTGCCATGATGCAAATTTAGCTGGAGTTAGCTTTCCTTCTAACAACATGGCACTATGAGTGAAAGCTTATGTGTGTTAACTCATTACACCATTATGAAAATATAGCTGAAGTTAGCTTTCTTTTTAATAAAATGGAACGATGAGTGAAAGCTAATATGTGTTATTTTTCATAAGGTAGTTTTCCATCAAAGACAACCACATGGTCGCATTGGATCATGATTGAAATCTAGCTATAGATAGCTTTCAACCTTAAATCAATGCACAATGAGTGAAATCTAATGTGTGTTAGCTTTCATAATGCATTTTTTCATTCAACACAACCACATTGTCATCAATCAAAATGCACCATGTTGGAAATATAGCTAGAGTTAGCTTTCATTCTTAAAATGTTGCATGTTGAGTAATAGCTAATGTGTGTTAGGTTTCATAAGGTAGTTTTTCATCTAACACAACCACATTGTTATCAAATACATTACACCATGATGGAAATCTGGTTAGAGTTAGCTTTACTTTTAACATGACACTATAAGGGAGAGCTTATGTGTGTTAGTTCATTACACCATGATGAAAATCTAGTTGGAGTTAGCTTTCATTTTAACAAGAAGACACAATAAGTGAAATATAATGTGTGTTATCTTGCATAAAATAGTTTTTCATGTAACACAACCACATTGTCATCAAGCACATCGCACCATGTTGAAAATCTAGTTGGAGTTAGCTTTCATCTTTAAATCGTTACACGATGAGTGAAATCTAATATGTGTAAGCTTTCATAGGGTAGTTTTCAATCTATCACAACCACATTGTCACGTTGCACCGTGATGAAAATCTAGCTGGAGTTAGCTTTCAACCCTAAATCATTGCACAGTGAATGAAATCAAATGTGTGTTAGTTTTCATAGTGTAATTTTTCATTTAGCACAACCACATTGTCATCAATCAAAATGCACCATGTTGAAAATATAGCTAGTGTTAGCGCTCATTTTTAAAATGTTACACGGTGAGTAATAGCTAATGTGTGTGAGCTTTTGTAAGGTAGTTTTTCATCTAACATAGCCACATTGTCATAAAAAACATTACACCATGATGCAAATCTAAATCGAGTTAGCTTTCCTTCTAACAACATGCACGATGAGTGAAAGCTTATTTGTGTTAGCTAATTACATCATGATGAAAATCCAACTAGAGTTAGCTTTCCTTTTAACTACATGATATGATAAGTGAAATCTAATGTGTGTTAGCTCTCATAATGTATTTTTTCCATGTAACACAACCACATTGTCATCAATCATATTGCGTTGTGTTCGAAATCTAGATGAACTTAGCTTTCATCCTTAAACCATTGCATTGTGAGTGAAATCTAATGTGTGTAAGATTTCATAGTGTAGTTTTATATCTAGCACAGCCACATTGTCATCAATCGCAATGCACCACGATGGTAATCTAGGTGGAGTTAGATTTCGTTCTTAAAACATTGTATAGTGAGGAAAAGCTAACGTGTGTTAGATTTTATAAGGTATTTTTTCATCTAACACGACCACATTGTCATCAAATACAGTACACCATTATAGAAATCTAGCTGAAGTTATTTTTTCTTCTAACATGGCACTATGAGTGAAATCTTATGTGTGTTAGCTCATTACACCATTATGAAAATCTAGCTAGAGTTAGCTTTCTTTTTAACAATATGGCACGATGAGTAAAAGATAATGTGCACTAGCTTTCATAAGGTGGTTTTCCATCTAACACAACTACACTATCAAATTGCACCATGATGGAAATCTAGCTGGAGTTAGCTTTCAATCATAAATCATTGCAAGGTAAGTGAAATCTAATGTGTGTTGGCTTTCAAAATGTAGTTTTTCATTTAGCAGAACCACATTGTCATCAATCACAATGAATCATGATGAAAATATAGCTAGAGTTAGATTTCGTTATTAAAACATTGCATGGCCAGCAAAGCTAATTTATTTTAGCTTTCATAAGGTAGGTTTCCATCTAATACAACCACATTGTCATCAAATACATTACACCATGATGGTAATCTAGCTAGAGTTATATTTCCTTCTAACAACATGGCACTATAAGGGAAAGCTTATGTGTGTTTGCTCATTACACCATGATGAAAATCTAGTTGAAGTTAGCTTTTCTTTTAACAAGATGGCATGATGAGTGAAAGCTAATGTGTGTTAGCTTTCACAATATAGTTTTCCATGTAACACAAACACATTTCACCGTGTTGGATCCTTAAAGCATTCCACGGTGAGTGAAATCTAATGTGTAATCTTTCATAGTTTATTTTTTCATCGAACACAACTACATTGTCATCAATCACAATGCACCATGATGAAAATCTAGTTGGAGTTAGATTTCGCTCTTAAAACATTACACGGTGACTAAAGCTAATGTACATTAGCATTCATAAGGTAGTTTTCTATCTAACACAGTGACATTGCCATCAAATACATTACACCATGATGGAAATCTAGCTGGAGTTAGTTTTCCTTATAACAACATGGCACTACAAGGGAAATCTTGTGTGTGTTAGCACATTACACCATGATGGAAATCTAGTTGGAGTTAGCTTTTCTTTTAACAACATGGCACGATGAGTGAAATCTAATGTGTGTTAGCTTTCATAATGTAGTTTTCCTTGTAAACGACCACATTGTCATAAATTACATTGCACCGTGTTGGATATCTAGCAGAAGTTAGCTTTCATCCTTAAATTGTTGCACGGTGAGTAAAATATAATGTGTGTAAGATTTTATAGTATAGTTTTCAATCTAGCATAGCGATGTTGTCATCAATCACAATGCACCATGATGGAAATCTAGCTGGAGTTAGATTTTGTTTTTAAAACATTGCATGGTAAGTAAAATCTAATGTGTGTTAGCTTTCATAAGGTAGATTTCCATCTAACACTGCCACACTGTCATCAAATACATTATAACATGATGGAAATCTAGCTAGAGTTAGCTTTCATTCTAACATGACACTATGAGTGCAAGCTTATGTGTGTTAGCTCATTATACCATTATGAAAATCGAGTTGAAGTTAGCTTTGTCTTAAACAACATGGAATGATGAGTGAAAGCTAATGTGTGTTAGCTTTAATAAGGTAGTTTTTCATCCAACACATCCACATTGTCACATTGCACCATGATGGAATTGTAGTTGGAGTTAGAGTTCAACCTTAAATCATTACACGATGATGAAATCTAATATGTGTTAGCTTTCATAATGTAGTTTTCCATTTAGCACAAATACATTGTCATCAATCAAAATCACCATGTTAGAAATCTGGCTAGAGTCAGCTTTCATTCTTAAAATGTTGCACAATGAGTAATAGCTAATGTGTGTTATCTTTTGTAAGGTAGTTTTTCATGTAACACAGTCACATTGTCATCAAACACATTACACCATGATGCAATCTAGCTAGATTTAGTTTTTCTTCTAACAACATGGCACCTTGAGTGAAAGATAATGTGTGTTAGCTTTCATAAGGTAGTTTTCTATCTAACACGACCACATCATCACTTATCGCATTGGACCGTGATGGAAATCTAGTTGGATTTAGCTTTCATCATTAAATCATTGCACGATGAGTGAAATCTAATTTGTTAGTTTTCCTAATGTAGTTTTCCATCTACCACAATCACATTGTCATCAATCACAATGCACCATGATGAAAATCTATCTAGAGTTAGATTTCATTCCTAAAAAATTGCACGGTCAATAAAGCTAATGTTTGTTAGCTTTTGATAAGGTAGATTTCCATTTAACACAGCCACATTGTTATCAAATACATTACACCATGATGGAAATTTAGTTGAAGTTAGTTTTTCTTCTAACAACATGGCACTATAAGGGAAATGTTATGTGTGTTAGCTCATTACACCATGATGGAAATCTAGCTAGAGTTAGCTTTCCTGTTAACAACATGGCACAATGAGTGAAAGTTAATATGTGTTAGCTTGCATAAGGTAGTTTTCCATGTAACACAACCACATTGTCATCAAGCACATTCTACCATGTTGGAAATCTACCTGAAGTTAGCTTTCATCCTTAAATCGTTGCACGGTGAGTGAAATCTAATGTGTGTAATCTTTCATAATGTATTTTTTCATCTAGCACAACCACATTGTCATCAATCACAATGAACCATGATGAAAATCTAGCTGAAGTTAGCTTTTGTTCTTAAAACATTGCACGGTGAGTAAAGCTAATGTCTATTAAGCTTTCATAAGGTGGTTTTCTATCTAACATAGCCACATTGTCATCAAATATATTACATCATAGTGGAAATCTAACTAGCGTTAGCTTTCCTTCTGTTTGTGCCAGAAATTGTTTCCAAGGCTAAAGAAACAAGCCAACACAATCTCAAATAAAACTCAATAAAGTAAACTAGGTTTTAGGGTTTCTGTAATGTTTTCTTGGTTGTAAATTTGGTGACCAACAGGGAATACACTCATGAGCTAAACAAGAACTGAATCATAAGCAATTAATGACAAAGATGCATAATATAATCAACAACTATCCATCAGAATATAATCTTAAAGTTCATTCAGGACTGACAAGCATCACAAGCAAAGAAACCATGAACCAACAATGAATATACCAGTCAAGTAGTTAAACAAACTCAAAATGAAGCTAAAACATATACTGAAAGGTATAAAGTGTCATATATTTCATAGTCTATCATCAAATACAAATAATAGTTATGATACTTAGCTCACAAACAAGTCCAATAGACCTCTTGAAGTTCTCCCAAAAATCGAACCCTACTTCTATCTTTCTCATCTATCTAAATAGTATTCCTCCACAAAAATCAGTTAGGGTTAAAACCCTAACTGCCTTCAGCTAACCACTCGATGAGATAAAGCTAATTTACAAATTACAAAATATGATATTTTTCAAATCAAAGTAAACAACTAACTAATTAAAGTGTTTCTCAAAAAAGACATAACTAACTAACTGACAAATTCAAAGGTCCTTTGCAGCCTCAGCCAACAATGCTATTCCATCTAGTGCTTGAGCCTTCTTCTTGGCTCTCCTTTGTTCATCTTCCATGCCTGCTAGTATTCTTGTGAGCTCTTCGTTTTGCTTCTGTAGGCTTTCCACGATCAACTTCAACTCTGCACAGTGCAAATCAGTGGTTCTTTTCCTCTTCAAGGCTTCCTTGAACACTGCTATCAGTTCCTGATAGTGTTCATTAATTTCTTGTAAATATTCTCTAAGCCTTATGTTTTCCAGTATCAGCCCATCATTCATCTCTTGCATGTAGTCCATCTGATATTTGTATTGTTTAATGGTCTTCTGTAGGTTTTCCCTTTCTGAATCAAATGGCCTGCCTATTATGGTCTCTTGTGCATCACTGCGCATCCATGGTATATTAAGCTTCCTGAAAATGTCAGCATCTTCTTCTGAAAGATTTGCAGACATAACAAGAATACTAGGGTTTTCCTGACTTGCTGCTTCAGCAGGTGTAGCTTCATCTATTAACAGCTAGTGTTCATCATAAGTAACTTCAGTTTCTTTTCCTTACTTCTGTTTTAATAATTCATTTCTTAATTCAAGAAAAATTGCAGATACCTTAGAATCAGGCTGACTTGGATCTTCTATTCACTGTAATGGCTTTTTTCCTTTTTCAGGATGAAGGGCTAAACTTTTCACAGCTGTTTCTTTCTTCTTACTGCTCACCTTGTCAAATTTTGACTCTTCATCTATAGAACTATCATCAAGTGTGTAAATTAAGGCCAGCAATAGATTAATTTTACTCACAACAATTATCAATTGATCATGCAAAATCACTCACAAAAGAGACTGAAAATGGAGCTGTGACACTAAAATGTATTATGTAAGTGTACAATAGCCAACCCTATAATAACATAGGATGCTGAATAAATAGAATACATCAAGGATTCTATTGCATAAGAAGAAAATCAAATCTAGCATAAAACAGGCTTAACAAAAATAAGCAAATCCCCCATAGGTGTAAAAAGTTGATCCCAAATCTGTCATGAAGCTCACAAATTGGAAAAAAGGATTAGGCAAGCTAAATAGTGGTGGAATGGCATCTCATATATGATTTTTCATGGAGAAAAGAGAAGAGGATGAGTACGACAAAAAACTAGTCAACCTCACCTAGTCTAGCTTTTCCTTTTGCCTTAAAACACTGAAAAAGCAGGCAATAAAGCAGAAAAAGCAGAAGGGCGCTTAGGAGTCTAGGAATAAAGAAAAATTGATTATTTTAGATCTCCCATGCACTCCATGAGTCAAATAAGACAAGTTTGACCATTATATATAGGCAAATAACAACTTGCACAAGGTGGGACACATGAACTAGGCAAATAAGACAAAAATAATGGAATTAATGGAATTAGTGTCTAAGTGGGTAAACTATGGGTTGATTATTATAACACCCCCCTTTAAGCCTAACTTATGAGTAATATATCAGAATATTATAGGGCCTAGAAACAAGGCTTAGTCACCCTTTACATACTGCAAATCCATTTCAACAAGGAAAGAGGCAAAACCAACTTGGGAAAATCCTCCCTTAAACATGGACTGTAAAACAAAATTGTAGAATCTTGTCTTCACTCATGCTTTCACAGCATGATCAACAATCCCCAGTAGTGATTTGAGATTGCTGAAGGTATTCTCACAAAATGCTTTGGTGAAGATATCAGCTACTTGTTCTGAAGATGAACAGAAGAGTAGGTGAATGGTGCCATCATGCACAAGTTCTCTGATGTAGTGCATATGGATCTCAATGTGTCTGGTTCTCTGCTTCTGAACTAGATCCTTTTAGATTCAAATGGTACTCTAGTTATCACAGTAGATGGAAGTTGAGTACTCAGGTTCGAAGCCACACTCTCCGAGTAAACCCTGCAACCATAAACATTGAGTTGCTGCATTAACAACTCCTCTGTACTCTGCTTTTGTAGATGAGAGTGCAATGGTACTCTGTTTCTTTCTTGACCAGCTGATTGGACCTTCTATAAGCATGAAAACATATCCTAAAGTGTACTTTCTGTCTTTGCTATCACCTGCCCAATCACTATCAGTAAATCCAGTCAACTCAAGATCAAATTTTGCTTTATAGAAGATCCCATGTGTCCTTGTTCCCTGAACAAAGTTAAGGATCCTTTTGGCTGCTTTCTAATGGATCTCTTGAGGCTGATCCATGAATCTAGAAGCCACACTTACTGCATAACAAATATCAGGTCTAGTATGTGTCAGATACAATAAACATCCAATCAATTGCCTATACAGTGTATTGTTTACCATCAGTGAAGAATCAGCTTCTTCTAGCTTCACTCCTGAAAGGAAAGGAGTTTTTCTTTCTTTTCAATCCTTCATTTTGAATTTGTTCAGAAATTCTAAGGAATATTTGGACTGGTCCACCTTGATTCCATCTTTGGTTTGAGAGATATCAAGCCCCAAAAATTGACTTAAGAGCCCCAAATCTGTCATGGAGAAGGCTTAGTTCATAGCTCCTTTTAAGGAAGCAATCTCAGCCTGTGAGCTTCCTTGAGGCTGCTGCATATATATCTCCTCAGTGAGATCTCCATTTAGGAAGGCACATTTTACATCCATGTGATGTACCCCCCATTTCCTTGAGGCTGCAATGGCTAGATCTAGCCTGATGGAATCCATCTTTGCCACTGGGGTAAAGGTCTCATTGTAATCTATTCCATGAACCTGTGAGTAGCCCTTGGCTACCAATATGGCCTTGTACTTCAGTGGTGAAACATCAGCAGAAAATTTGGTCTTATAGACCCACTTACACTGGAATAACTTTCTTCCTGGAGGAAGATCCACTAGCTCCCATGTGTTGCTCTTCTGGAGTGAGCTGAACTCCTCCTTCATGGTTGTTTGCCATATTGGATCTCCTGCTACTTCTTCATATGTTTGAGGATCAAAATCCACGATCAAATAGCATTTTTCAGAAAACATAGGATCCTTCATGCATAGACCACTCTCAAATTGAGATCTAGTCCTCCTTGGGTCATTGGGATCCCCAGCTAGCTCACCTGCTGCATGTAGTGTCTTGGCTTCCCATTTTGGCCTTGTGGGGCTGTTAGGGTCTACAATAAAATCATCTCCATCAGAAAAATCAGAATTAGCATGTTCAACAAACTCTTTACTTACTTCTTGAGGTTCAGGTGGTGAAGAGGCTTCACCAACTTCCACTGCTGCAAGGGGTTCTTCTTCAAACTAAACACACTTTTCGATGAAGGATTTATTTGTGCTCAAATTTATCAGTTTGTACCCTTTTTAATCTTTAGAGTATCCAACAAAAAGACACTCTTGGCTTTGGGGCTGCAAATCCTTCCTCTTCTCTGCTGGGATTCTAGCCCAAGCCTTTGAGCCAAAAATTCTGAAATGGGTCACATCTGGCTTGTGCCCACTCCATTCTTCGAAGGGAGTTATGCCATCAAGCTATTTGTGAGGCACCCTATTTTGGATATAGGCTGCATAGTTGATAGCTTCATCCCAGTACTTTGGTGGAAAAGTTTTGGCCTCCATCATGCATGTTGCCATCTACTTCAGTGATCTGTTCTTCCTCTTAGCAACACCATTTTTCCATGGTGTGTAAGGGATAGAATGCTGCATCTGAATACCTGCATCTGCACAATAATTAATAAACTCAGACTTGACATACTCACCACCATTGTCATATCTGAGGGCCTTGAGTTTCCTTCCAGACTGGTTTTCAACCAAAGCCTTAAAGACTTTGAAGAGGCCAAAAAATTCAGACTTGTGTTTCAGGAAGTGAACCCAGCAATACCTGGAAAAGTCATCAATGAAATTCAATGCATATTTGGCCTAAATCATGGACATATGAGGGAATGGGCCAACAACATCACTGTGGATCAGCTTGAGGGGTGCAGAGGTTCTCTCATGACTAGCTCTCTCAAACTTATGCTCTGGGTGTTTTCCTAGGATGCAACCTTGGCAGAATCCTTTGGAAAATTTTATCTTGGGAAACCCTATGACCATCTCTTTTTCACTAAGATTATAAATATATTTGTAGTTAAGGTGGCCAAATATTTCATGCCACAGCTTGCTGGCTTCATTAGCATGACTGAGAAGAGCAGAGGGGTTTGAGTAAGGTAGGAAGTGTGAGAACATGTATACCTTTTGAGCATGATTCACAACTCCTTTTGCAATGACTCTACTAGTTGAAATCTCTATGATCTCAACTTCATTGGGGGAGAATATGACCTTCTTAGGAGACCCATTGTGGGTCATCTGGTACACTGACAGGAGTTTGGAGGCGAGACCAAGCACATACAACACATTGCTGAACTGACCATGATCAAGATCTATTCTTCCTTTACCTTTACTTTCAGTGAGAGAGTCATCTCCCAGTACAATAGATGGTCCTTTCAACATATCCAATGAGGAGAAGGCCTCCTTAGTCAAAACCATGTGTCTTGAAGCTCCAGAATCAATGATAAAACTGGGTGACCTTGATGTGCCAGCAACTAGAGCATGAACTCTCTCTCTGTCATCTGAACTTGATCCTCCTTCTCTCTTCTTTGAGCTTTCTAGAAGGGAGATGCTATTCTTCTCCAGGAGATTGGTCAGCATGTCTATCTGCTTTTTCATACAAGAGCTTTCAGAGTGATCGCCCTTATTGCAGTATGCGCACTTGTTCATTTCACCTTTGTTCCTCTTCTTCTGGTAATTCTTCTTGGGAGCTTGTTGATCCTCCAGAGACTGTTTCTTGTCTCTCTTTTGCTTAGGTGGCTTTTTATCTTTCTTTTTTCTTTTTGAATCCACCCTCGAATCTCCAGCAATCAAAGCTTGATCTTTGGATGGTTTGATGGTGCCCATCATCACCAGCTTGTCCTGTTCTTATGTGAGAGATTCCATGAAATCTGCAAGGCTAGGAATCTTCCAAGTTCAAGCTGTCAGTTTTGTGGCATAGAAGGTCGAAAAAAACACTGAATAATCAGGGCCCAGCTTCGAGAGGATGGCCAGTATGAGCCGATCATCTTTCTTTTCAATACCACACTGTTTCAGCTGCAAAACTAGTGCTTTGAACTTGGAGAAATATAGCTGCAGGGATTCAAAGCTTGTTGGACTCAGAGAAATTAGCTCATTTTTTATTTGACGTCCCCTCATCTCATCTGTCTTTCCAAAAAGATCAGTAAGCTTCTCCCATAATTCATTCGATGATGTCAATCCATCAAGATGGAAAAGGAGGTCTCTCGAAATACTCAGGCACAGGAGGCCATAAGCCTCATCCCTCCTATTGTGCCATTTTATCTTCTCTGCAGCTGCATTGGGCTCTGCTTCTATTGCCATAGTCACCCTGTAGAGGCCTTTCGCTCTCAACAGTATCTCCATCTCTGCTTTCCATTCAAAGAAATTGAAGGGAGTCAAGATAGTTTTCTGTGATTGATCCATAGCTCTAGAAAATCTATCACGGCTGTCAGTAGAAGGCTCCCAGTCTTTGATGTCGAACCTACAAAACAGTTTTTGAAGGAGAGAAACAACCTACAATGGCTATGATACCATTTGGAAATTAAGGCCAGCAATAGATTAATTTTACTCACAACAATTATCAATTGATCATGCAAAATCACTCACAAAAGAGACTGAAAATGGAGCTGTAACACTAAACTGTATTATGTAAGTGTACAATAGCCAACCCTGTAATAACACAGGCTACTGAATAAATAGAATACATCAAGGATTCAATTGCATGAGAAGCAAATCAAATCTAGCATAAAGAAAGCTTACCAAAAAATAAGCAAATCTTCCATAGGTGTAAAAAGCTGATCCCAAATTTGTCATGGAGCTCACGAATTGGAAAAAAGGATTAGGCAAGCTAAAGAGTGGTGGAATGGCAGCTCATAAATGCTTTTGCATGGAGAAAAGAGAGGAGGATGAGTAGGACAAAAAACTAGTCAACCTCACCTACTCTAGCTTTTTCTTTTGCCTTAAAACACTGAAAAAGCAGGCAATAAAGCAGAAAAAGCAGAAGGGCGCTTAGGAGGCCAGGAATAAAGTAGAATTGATTCCTTTAGCTCTCCCATGCGCTCCATGAGTCAAATAAGGCAAGTTTGACCATTATAGATTGGAAAATAACAACTTGCACAAGGTGGGACACATGAACTAGGAAAATAAGACAAAAATAATGGAATTAATGTCTAAGTGGGTAAACTATGGGTTGATTATTCTAACATCAAGAACAGTTACTCCTTTGATATTCAAGATAGGGTTAAGCAGTTTCTTCATATTTAATCTTAACTTATTCCTTGGCCTAGATTTAGGCCTCCATCCTGGTGCCACTTCTCCTAACATCTTCAAAGATTTCCCTTGATATTTGACTGTAGAAAACTCCATGACTTCAAGTCTGGTCTTCTTTTTTCTAGGTCTGATGGTCTTGTTTTCCAGAGTGGAAAATTCCTTGCATGAATCAATCCTAACTTCAGCTTTGGCAATGGTTTGATCCTCCTCTATCAAATAACCCTCATCCTTTGAGAGGATAGTAATGGGACTCCTTTGCTGAGCTTGAATATCTTCTTCCTGTACAACAAATTTTTCTGTGACAGTAGCTTTATCTTCACTGAAAACTTCAGCAGGTGCTATGTGTTGCATGGGCTGATCTTTCTTTTCTATAAACAATGAATATTTACCTTTAATGTCAGCTGAAAACATTTTAGGTTCATTTTCCTCCTTCACAGGCTCTTGTGCTTCTTCAAGTTTATCCTCTTTATTGAATTTAGATTTCACCTTCTGACCTAATTTACTCACTAGTACTTTCCCTTTGTCTGCCTACTTTTTAGTTTGCTGATCCTCTTGTTTAACCTGAAAGCTAGACCAGAAGAGGAAGAAATCCCAGGTTTTCCCTTCCTTTTGTAGAGTTGTACTAATGATCAACTTAATCAGTCCATGGTGGAAAATTGATTGGGAAGTATGATCTTGATGATCTTTTACTCTACTAGACATCTTCTGTAGACTTTTGAGCAAGAAGAATGGAAGGCTCATTTTAGATACACCAACCATATGCTGTAGAAACCTAAAGTGGTATTTGAATACATATGCATATCTTCCTTCACAAGTAATATAGCTTTGCAAAATTCTGATAGGCTCCACCCACTCACTTCTGAAATTTTGGATCAGTATGCCTTTGCTCCAGTCTGGGGTAACATTAGGCAACAGATACCTCTAGGCATCAAAAGTGAAGGGAAACTTCTTAAACCACATCTCACCTTCATTTTTTATTCCTGTAGCTTCTGCTACTAAATCCACTGTTAACCTAAACTTTAGAGTGTCAAAAATCACCATGTCTTGATTGTAGCATTGTGCAAATTTACAGGAAACCTCAGTGCTATAACCATCTATTCTTTTGAAAAAATCCAGCCACCCAACCTTCTGTAAAAGTTATACACAGCCTGGGAATTTCTCAATCCAGCTTACATCAGTAGGCTCAGCCCTATTTATTTTACCACTTTTTTCCATCTGAACTGAATGACTGAATGCTGATACTTTTCAGTGTCTTGTCAATGACCTAATAGTTGTTTTTATTTCTCCTTCAAACCTCTTAGGTTTAAATAACCAGCTCTCCTGAATTTTCCTTGACTGTTTCCTTTTGTTTTCTACTGCAGGTTAGGTTTTCTCACGGGCTTAAATGATTTAGGTCATTTAGAGTACTCCAAACTCCTCATTAAAACTGCTGATGAAAACTAGTTACCATTCAGCCTGTTCATTTAGATAGCTGACCATCTCTAGAATGTATAGTAACACCTGTGTATTGAGCCTCAGTGAAAAAATTAACCCTTGATTCCTTCTAGTATCACCTATAATCCATCTCTGTACAGAAAAGTTTTGGATAAATGATCTCAGCTGCCAGCTCTTTAAACCAACTGAAGACTGTTTATCTATTGGATGAGAAGAAATATGAAACAAAAACAATCTTAACTCTATTCACTTTCTGCTCCTAGTAGTTTTACCACCAAAATGAGATTAGGTCTTCATGTAATCTCAGACAATCATCTCTTTCATTTCCATATGTACAGGTAGCAAACCTATTTGTGAAGTTTTTAGACACCATAAAATGCACAATTCTTCATCCTGTCATCTTTTCAGGCTTCGAAAAAGAAATGGTTCAATATAATTCTAGTTTTTCACCCTTTCACTCACCATAGCATCTTAGGATGTCTTAAACAACAATATCCTTGGCAGCAATCTCATTTAAAGGCATAACTTAATGTTTCCCTGAACCAATTTTAACAAAATAGACTTTGCCGAGAAAGCCCCAATTCAGCAGCCATTAATAGGTTATCACGGAATACCTGGTTTCTGTCGAGCTGCAGAAGCTTTAAACCACTCCTTATGCTATCTTATTTCCAAATTTGAGTCTACACATGTCTTCAGCTTTTCAATTTAACCTCCAAGTGGCAGGACGGGAAAGCCCTAATTTTCTCTTTAACCGTGAAAACCCAACAAATCCTCTGTAACTGCAGCTTCTGATTTTTAGGAAAATATCTTGCTCCACTAAGTATTTAGTTTAGAAACACATGCATGGAATGACTTCCCTCACATCAGACTCGATGTATGCCTCTATATGTCATGATATGCTGCCTTCTGGTTGATGATTTCCACAATTTCCTCCACGACATGAACCCACCTGTTTTCATGATGAATACTGAAATAACACGTAACAAAATCCTTCAATCATGCGATTAGTCACCTAGGAATCAAGATCGTGCGAAAATTCGGCTCAAAAGTCAGAGAATTTAACATGCGCGATATTCTTGTAGCGCTCCTGTGTTAATTTTTAACACTTCCGCTACAAGAATAATTTGAAATCACTTTTGGCACTATTTTAATCAATTTTTCCATTTTAAATGCAGTTTAGGTGCTAAACTATGCTCGTAGTATATATTGCTGACATCCTTAATCAACATAATGACCTTTAAACCCTTCAAAAACTAAAGGAGGAAAACTATAATAAACCTAAAGGAAAAAACTTTAAAAACTTCACCAAATACCAAAAATTTCTATAGTAAATGAAAGGATAAACTCAAGAAAATATGTAAACTAAAATAAAAATGACAATCAAACATAAAAAAGTAAGAAACAAGTTCCTGACTTAACATTTGGCTCCAGCTGCAGGATGAAGTCCTCCTTGTGAGGCTTCAAGAACCTGTAGACCAGTGCCTTCTGTCTTCTACCCTACCTACCTGTCTGCAAAAATTCCATTGGGCTATGGAGTATTTATTATGCTTCACTCACACCGGTATGTACAATGAAAAAGTGAAAATCTCCTTATAGACTGTAAAAATGCTTGAGGAATCGCCCATTAACAGGATTGGACAACTCCTCACCTTCCAAAGACTACAGGATAAAAGTATTATTCTCCAAAACTTTGGACACCAGGAAAGGGCCAAACCAAAGATTGTCAAACTTACCATGCTTACCCTTTTGCTCTTTCCTTGCATCCCACCTTAGAACCATATCACCAAATGAGAAAGTATTTTCTTTGATGTTCCTGTCAAATCTGCTTTTGATCTTGGATCTGTACAACTGTGCCTTTTCATCCACATTTTCCCTATTCTACTACAACTCTATCATTTCAAAAAATATTCTCTACATATCATTTGGCTCCTCCTGAAAATTCTGAAGAAAATTCATCACTGGGATCCCCAATTGAACAGGGAAAACTGCCTTTGTACCATAAACCAACTGAAAGGGGGAAGTTCCAATTGCTTGTTTCACTGTGATCCTATCAGCCCACAATGCATACTTCAGCATTGAATCCCATGATCTTTTCTTATGTTTGAGCAACTTCTTGATACTCCGAATAATGTTCTTATTTGAGAATTCAGCGAAACCATTGCCCTGAGGATAATAGGGAGTTGAATGTTTCAGTAGGATACCATTCCTTTCACAAAAGGCCTACATTGCCTTAGATTTGAAAGCCTTTGCATGGTCTGTTACTAATTTCTGAGGACAACCAAATATACTAAGAATATTCTCTTCAATAAATTCTATGATAACTTTGTCTGTAGCATTCCTAGTAGGGATGGCTTCCACCCATTTGGTAAAGAAGTCTGTTGCAGTCAGAATCCAATGATGCTGCCTTGAGGATGCTGGATTTATTTCTCCAATAAAATATAGACCCCATTGCTGGAAAGAAGCATTAAATGCAATAGGTTTTAGAGGCAAAGACAGTAATTTCTATTTTCCAACAAAATTCTGACAAGGGATACAGGCCCTTACCTGCTGATAAACATCTGCAAACAAGGAAGGCCAATAGTAGCTAGCTCTTAAAATTATATATGTTGTTGTCTTCCAGTACTTTTGTCCTCCATAAGCACCTTCATGAGATTCAGAAATCAGACCTTCAATCTCAGATTTGTCCAAACATCTGAGTAGAATACCACTTGGGTCCTTCAAGAATAATTGCTCTTCTACTAGACAATACTTAGTAGCTTTAAGCTTTAAAGATCTAGCAGCCTTCCTATCCAAATGCTCAGGACATTGCAAAAACAACAGAAAATGAACAATATCTGCATACCATGCTGATCATGAATAATAGTCCATGATGTTCTCTTTTTCCAGAATTGCTTGATCTTCTTCAGGAACTAATTCTTCAGCCATGACATGCAATCCCAAAGCCTGACAATTTGATTTAGCCAGCAGCTTGGATAAACCTTGTCCCTTGACAAGTTTGGTAGGTCTGATCTCTACATCATACTCCATGATATTTGCAATCCACCTGCCTCTTTTACCCTCACTATCAGGATGTGTTAACACATCTTTTACAGCAGAATTAGGTACAACAGAAATCACTTTAGAATGCAGAACATAGATTCTGAAAAATTTTAAATCCTCTACCAGAGCATAAGACTGCTTTTCTAAAATGTTGTACTTCAGTTCAGAATCTCTAAGAGTCTTACTGAAGAATGCAATAGGCTGCTCCAGTCCTTCTTTATTCTTCTGCAATAAGACAACTGCTATTGTATCTTCTGATGCAAATGAGAATGTAAGGAACTCTCTAGTGAAATATGGGATTACTAACATAGGAGCTTCAGTAAGAGCCACTTTAATTTTCTCAAATGCACTCTTGGATTTATTGGTCCACTTGACTTCTTGATCTTTTTTCAGCATGGCTGTGATCTGTTTGATAGTTTCAACAAAGTTGGGAATAAACCAACGCAGAAAATTGATTTTACCAATGAATGATTGGACATCCTTTTTACTCCTTGGTAAACTAATATTTAGTATAGCCTTTACCCTTTCAGAATCAATCCTTATACTATCAGCAGACACTAAATGACCAAGCAATTTACCTTCTTGTACAATAAAGTGTGACTTCTTTGGATTTAGAGATAAGCCAAATTTTCTGCAATTCAGGAAGGTTTGCCTCAAATGCTTCAAATGTTCATCATCTAACTGTGAGAAAACAGTAATATCATCCAAGTAGATTACCACAAACTTGTCCTTCTCTCCAACAAAAGCAATATCCATGGCTCTCTGAAAGGTGGCTCCAGCATTCATCAAACCGAATGGCATATTATCATACATGAAGGTTCCCCAAGGAGTTGTAAAGGATGTTTTCTCTTTATCATCAGGATGCATAGCAATCTGATTGTACCCTAAGAAATGATCCACCATAGAGATCCTCTGTGCCCCAACCACTTGCTGTAACACTTTCTCAATATTAGGCAGAGGATAGTTATCCTTTAGTGAAGATCTCTTTAAATTTCTGAAATCAACACACAGCCTAATTTCCCCATTCTTTTTCCTCACATGTACAAGATTAGCTACCCAAGAAGAATACCTGAGAGGCACTATGATCTTGGCATCCAACAGCTTCTTCACTTCTTTTTCAATCACAGGAAATAAGGCTAGGTTAATCCTTCTTAATTTCTGACGAAAAGGTTTGACATTAGGTTTTAAAGGAACTTTATGCTGTATGATTCCTGTTTCATAAGTCCTCAATTCCTCATAAGACCAGGCAAAAACATCCACATGCTCTTTTAACAGTTTAATGTACCTATTTCTTTGTTCAGCTGTAAGTGCTTTATAAATCTTTACCATTTTAGGATGTTCTGCTGAACCAATATTGCATTCTACCACATTGTCCTCTGAAGATTGAACAACAAGCTTTGAAAGTGTATCATCTTTTGTAAAAATTCTTTCCATAGGTACTAAACCATTTGGGATAAAGTCGCTTTTAAGTTCAATAATTTTATGTCCTGCTATCTCATCTTTAGCAATCTCATCCACCTGGCCTTCTTCTTCATCCTCCTCTTGATCAATCTGAGAATTTGAAAACTCATGTGTAAGCTCTAGGAACCTTTTGATCTCAATGTCATCTTCAAACACCCTCCAATGTTTCACATTATCAGGTACAGATGGTCTGTACCTCACTTCAATGGGATACCTCAACTGAGTGGTCTTGGGGATTCTGAAGTGTGTGGCAGCTAAAGCCAATGAATCTGTAGTCTAATTATGACCTCTTGGAATATGAGTAATATTAAAAGCTACAAAATAATTTTCAAGCATATCCCATACCTCATTTCGATAAATTTTCAACAAACCCTGCTTCACTTGATAATTGTTCTTCACCTGCTGAACAATCAATTCAGAGTCACCATATGCAGAAATCTGCTGAATGCCCAAATCTTTCGCAGCTTTTAATCCTAACAGCAAAGCTTCATACTTAGCAGTGTTATTTGTAGTAACAAACTCAAGTTTATACATCACATTTACCATTTCACCTCCAGAGGATATGAGAAGAACTCTAGCTCCAGCACCCTCTTTGCATGAGGATCCATCAAAGTACAATTTCCATAGTTCATCTTCTTCTTATCTGCTGTGTTTTACTGGTTGTTCTTTTTCAACTTGTAACAGACCACCAGAATTATCCTCATCACTGAAATTTAACATGCAAGTTCCCATGTCTTTGTCAACAGCATATAGTGGATGATTGGTGGGGTTCTTGTCATCTGTCACCATGTAAGCAAACTGAAGCTCTCTGTATAGCCTTCTATTTTCTCCACCAAACACAAGAATGGTAGCATAAGAGAGGTCCATTTGTAAGGTTCCTACAACCTTCTTTGCCCATGACCTAGAAATAAGTAATCCAAACTTTGGTGTAATGTCAACTACCACAACATCCATTATCACACTTTTCATGGGTCACTGAGCCAGGCTGACAACCATGTCTTTTATTACTCCTAAACACTTCACTGCTCAGGAATCAAAGGCATACAAATCATGATATGGTTTGGTAATACTCAGGACCAAAGCTTCCATAACAGCCTTTGGCATCAAATTGTGGGATGCTCCTGAATCTAACAAACAATTGTGTATCATATGTTCATGGACTGTCAAAGTGATATAGAATGGAGGTGAGGCTTCTGCTTCATTTTCAGTCTTCTCAGCCAAGGCTGATCCAATGAAAATCTTAGGACTCTCTTCTTGCAAATTAACTGTGTCAGAGACTAGTTGATTGCTGGTAGGATTAAGCATTTTAAGGACTGATTCATTATATGAGGGATTTCTTATCAGTTCAGTTAAAGGTACAGGAATCTTTAACTTGCCTAATTCATTTTCTAGGATGAAATTCTGGACAGCTTTACTCACCTCTTCAACTTCTGTATTCTTCTTTTGTTTTCTGAACTTTGCTTCTTTTCTATTGCAGGATCAGAGGGCTAATTAGTAGGGACAATTGCTTTCTTCTTTGAGGCTTGTACCACCTGTTTTGGACCTGATATCAGATTTATAGTCTTCCTGAGTTCGTTTTGATGGACAACAGTAGCTACAATAGTCTTTTCCACACCTAAATCATCCTCTGTCTCAAACATGTCAGCATCATAATATTCTACATTTAGAAATTATTCCTCAGTGACAAAACCCCCAGACAATCCTTCTCCAAAATGATTCATATCTTGGTCAGTCTCTTCAAAAAGCAGCTCTTCATCAACTTCTTCCTCATCAACCACATTGTTCTGAAGAGGTGGTGGCACTCTTTGTTCCTCATTTTCTCTCCTTTCTCGCTGTATGTCATTATTCCTTCGTTCTCTGAGCATGAAACGGGGAGCAAATTTCCTTCTGAACTGATTCTGATTATTTGGATTTCATTCACCTTCTGGAGCAGGCTTACTGGAATTTTTCTCAAGCTCTAATTTATTCAGTTTTGCAGTCAGAATCTTCACCAATTTATCCATTTCATCAATCTTCCCTTCTGCAGAATGAGAATCTGAACCTCCGATAAATGCTTCCTTCTTTCCTTTCCTTTCATACAGCTGTTGAGCTGTTTCCTTCTTTAGTCTGTTTGAAGCCAGTATGTTGGATTCTACCTCTAACACTGCATCCTGCATATTCAACAAATATATAGGCCTCCTCTCTATTAGGAACAAAGAGAATTCATGATCAAAAGAATTTGCATATGTCAGTTTAGTTGATGTTTCTGTAGGCTTTATCTCAGTAGGAATTCTACTGTACATCTTGTTGAACCTCTTTGAAAAATCTGCAATCGTTTCATCTTTTTTCCTTCTAAGAGCTCCAAATTCAGTTATGTAATAGGTATGATCTTTGGTATCAACCCATTGTCTCATGAAGAGATCACGGAGCTCTTCAATAATAGTGATAGAGTTAACAGGTAACTCTCTGAACCACTTCCTCACATCTCCATCAAGGCTTTGAACAAACATTCTCATCCATACATCCTTAGCCTTAATGTTTTGATTGTCAGCATAACTGAGGAAAGATTCCCAGTGTTCCTCAGCACTGGTTTCCCCCTGTCCATTGAACCTAGGAAGATATTTCTAATAGTCACCCCTAGGCAGTGCATTTAAAGGGTGAGGCAGAACCAATGGTGCATATCTGGCTACAACCATCCGGTCCATCATGTCTATAAGTGGATTTTGGGCTACAATTTTAGGGCTGGCTGATTTAGATGATGAAGAAGTTTGACTGAAACCTGGTTGAAAAGGGTTTTTACCTAGTTTCAACTGAAAAAAGAGGTATCTTACCAGGAGAAGTAGTTTTGGCTTTCTTAAAGGATTGAGGATTAGTAAAAATTTGGAAACTGCTATCAGGGATAATAGGCTTTAACCAAGGTGAGTTTTCTTCTTCTTTTCCTAACAAAGCTGAATGTGATAAACCACCCAACTGATCAGGGTCACACAGGGCTGGTAAAGATTGAGACCTTCTAACTTTTCTTGTTGTTTTCAGTATCTATTCAGGGTATGAAACACTTGAATGCAATGGTGAAGTAGGTCTGTTCCTGGTTCCCACTCCTCTAGTAGCCACTATGTCAAATCTGGTGAAAAATAGTCTTAAAAAAGTGTTGGTTTAAGTTCACCTCTTAAAACCAGTAAAACTGATAAGTATCCCAGGGAAAATTTGTCTTCACTTTCGTCCCCGGCAGTGATGCCAAAGATGTTTGTGCCAGAAATTGTTTCCAAGGCTAAAGAAACAAGCCAACACAATCTCAAATAAAAATCAATAAAGTAAACTAGGTTTTAGGTTTTCTGTAATGTTTTCTTGGTTGTAAATTTGGTGACCAATAGGGAATACACTCATGATATAAACAAGAACTGAATCATAAGCAAGTAATGAAAAAGATACATAATATAATCAACAAGTATCCATCAAAATATAATCTTAAAGTTCATTCAGGACTGACAAGCATCACAAGCAAAGAAACCATGAACCAACAATGAATATACCAGTCAAGTAGTTAAACAAACTCAAAATGAAGCTAAAACATATACTGAAGGGTATAAAGTGTCATATATTTCATATTCTATCATCAAATACAAATAAGAGTTATGATACTTAGCTCACAAACAAGTCCAATAGACCTCCTGAAGTTCTCCCAAAAATCGAACCCTACTTCTGTCTTTCTCATCTATCTAAATAGTATTCCTCCACAAAAATCGTTAGGGTTAAAACCCTAACTTCCTTCAGCTAACCACTCGATGAGATAAAGCTAATTTACAATTTACAAAATATGATATTTTTCAAATCAAAGTAAACAACTAACTAATTAAAGTGTTTCTCAAAAAAGACATAACTAACTAACTGACAAATTCAAAGGTCCTTTGCCGCCTTAGCCAGCAATGCTATTCCATCTAGCGCTTGAGCCTTCTTCTTGGCTCTCCTTTGTTCATCTTCCATTCCTGCTAGTCTTCTTGTGAGCTCTTCATTTTTCTTCTGTAGGATTTCCACGGTCAACTTCAACTCTGCACAGTGAAAATCAGTGGTTCTTTTCCTCTTCAAGGCTTCCTTGGACACTGTTGTCAGTTCCTGATAGTGTTCATTAACTTCTTGTAAATCTTCTCTAAGCCTTCTGTTTTCCAGTATTATCCCATCATTCATCTCTTGCATGTAGTCCATCTGATATTTGTATTGTTTAATGGTTTTCTGCAGGTTTTCCCTTTCTGAATCAAATGGCCTACCTGTTATGGTCTCTTGTGCATCACTGGGCATCCATGATATATTAAGCTTCCTGAAAATGTCAGCATCTTCTTCGGACAGATTTGCAAACATAACATGAATACTACGGTTTTCCTGACTTGCTGCTTCAGCAGGTGTATCTTCATCTATTAATAGCTGGTCTTCATCATAAGTAACTTCAGTTTCTTTTCCTTGCTGCTGTTTTAATAATTCATTTCTTAATTCAAGAAAATTTGCAGATAGCTTAGACTCAGGATGACTTGAATCTTCTACTAACTGTAATGGATTTTTTCCTTTTTCAGGATGAAGAGATGAACTTTTCACAGCTGTTTCTTTCTTCTTATTGCTCACCTTGTCAACTTTTGACTCTTCATCTGCAGAACTATCATCAAGAACATTTACTCCTTCAATATTCAAGCTAGGGTTAAGCAGTTTCTTCATATTTAACCTTAACTTATTCCTTGGCTTAGTTTTAGGCCTCCATCCTGGTGCCACTTCTCCTAACATCTTCAAAGATTTCCCTTGATGTTTGACTGTAGAAAACTCCATGACTTCAAGTCTACTCTTCTTTTTTCTAGGTCTGACTGTCTTGTTTTCCAAAGTGGAAAATTCCTTGCATGAACCAACCCTAACTTCAGCTTTCGCAATGGTTTGATCCTCCTCTAACAAATAATCCTCATCCTCTAAGAGGATAGTAATGGGACTCCTTTGCTGAGCTTGAATATATTCTTCCTGTACAGCAACGTTTTATGTGACAGTAGCTTTATCTTCACTGAAAAATTTAGCAGGTGCTATGTGTTGCATGGGATGATATTTTTTTTCTGTAAACAATGAATATTTACCTTTAATGTCAGCTGAAAACATTTTAGGTTCATTGTCCTCCTTCACAGGTTCTGGTGCTTCTTCAAGTTTATCCTCTTTCTTGACTTCGGACTTCACCTTCTGACCTAATTTCCTCACTAGTACTTTCCCTTTGTCTGCCTGCTTTTTAGTTTGCTAATCCTCTTGTTTAAGCTAAAAGCCAGACCAGAAGAGGAAGAATTCCCAGGATTTCCCTTCCTTTTAAAGAGCTGTACTAATGATTAACTTAATCAGTCCATGGTGGAAAATTGATTGGGAAGTATGATCTTGATGATCTTTTACTCTACTAGACATCTTCTGTAGACTTTTGAGCAAGAATAATGGAAGGCTCATTTTAGATACACCAACCATATGCTGTAGAAACCTAAAGTGGTATTTGAAGACATATGCATATCTGCCTTCACAAGTAATATAGCTTTGCAAAATTCTGATAGGCTCGACCCGCTAACTTTTGAAATTTTGGATCAGTATGCCTTTGCTCCAGTTTGGGGTAACATTAGGAAACAGATACCTCTGGGCATCAAAAGTGAAGGGCAACTTCTTAAACCACATATCACCTTCATTTTTTATTCCTGTAGCTTCTCCTACTAAATCCACTGTCAACCTAAACTTTAGAGTGTCAAAAATCACCATGTCTTGATTGTAGCATTGTGCAAATTTACAGGAAACCTCAGTGCTATAACCATCTATTCTTTTGAAAAAATCCAGCCAACCAGCCTTTTGGAAAATTTCTACACATCCTGGGAATTTCTCAATCCAGCTTACATCAATAGGATCAACCCTATTTATTTTACCAGTTTTACCCATCTGAACTGAATGACTGAATGCTGATACTTTTCAGTGTCTTGTCAATGAACTAGCAGTTGTTTTTATTTCTCCTTCAAACCTCTTACATTTAAATAACCAGCTCTCCTAAATTTTCCTTGACTCTTTCCTTTTGTTTTCTACTGCAGGTTAGGTTTTCTCACAGGCTTAAATTATTTAGGTCATTTAGAGTACTCCAAACTCCTCATTAAAACTATTGATGAAACCTAGTTACCATTCATCCTGTTCATTTAGATAGCTGACCATATCCAGAATGTATAGTAACACCTGTGTATTGAGCCTTAGTGCAAAAATTAACCCTTGATTCCTTCTGGTATCACCTATAAGCCATCTCTGTATAGAAAAGTTTTGGATAAATGATCTCAGCTGCCAGCTCTTTAAACCAACTGAAGACTATTTATCTATTGGATGAGAAGAAATATGAAACAAAAACAATCTTAACTCTATTCACTTTCTGCTCCGAGTAGTTTTACCACCAAAATGAGACTAGGACTTCATGTAATCTCAGACATTCAGCTCCTTCATTCCCATGTGTACAGGTAGCAGAACTATTTGTGAAGTTTTTAGAAACCATAAAATGCACAAGTCTTCATCTTGTCATCTTTTCAGGCTTCGAAAAAAAAAATGCTTCAATATAATGCTAGTTTTTCACCCTTTCACTCACCATAGCATCTCAGGATGTCTTAAACAGCAGTCTATTTGGAAGGAATGTCATTTAAAGGCATAACTTAACATTTCCCTGAACCAATTTTAACAAAATAGACTTTGTCGAGAAAGCCCCAATTCAGGAGCCATTAATAGGTTATTGCGGAATACCTGCTTTTTGTCGAGTTGCAGAAGCTTTAAACCACTCCTTATGCCATCTTATTGCCAAATTTGAGTCTACATATGTCTTCAGGTTTTCAATTTTACCTCCAAGTGGTAGGACGGGAAAGCCCTAATTTTCTCTTTAACAGTGAAAACCCAACGACTCCTCTGTAACTACAGCTTCTGATTTTCAGGAAAATATATTGTTCCACTAAGTCTTCAGTTTTGCAACACATGCATGGAATGAATTCCCTCACATCAGACTCGATGTATGCCTCTATCTGTCATGATATGCTGCGTTCTGGTTGATGATTTCCACGATTTCTTCCACGACATGAACCCACCTGTTTTCATGATGAATACTGAAATAACACGTAACAAAATCCTTCAATCATGCGATTAGTCACCTAGGAATCAAGATGGTGCAAAAATTCAGCTCAAAAGTCGGAGAATTTAACATGCGCGATATTCTTGTAGCGCTCCTGTGTTAATTTTTAACACTTGTGCTACAAGAATAATTTGAAATCACTTTTGGCGATATTTTAATCATTTTTTCCATTTTAAATGCAGTTTAGGTGCTAAACTATGCTCTTAGTATATATTGCTGACATCCTTAATCAACATAATGACCTTTAAACCCTTAAAAAACTATAGGAGGAAAACTATAATAAACCTAAAGGAAAAAACTTTAAAAATTTCACCAAATACCAAAAATTTCTATAGTAAAGGAAAGGATAAACTCAAGAAAATATGTAAACTAAAATAAAAATGACAATCAAACATAAAAAAGTAAGAAACAAGTTCCTGACTTAACACCTTCTAACAACATGGCACTATAAATGAAATCTTATGTTTGTTAACTCATTACACCATGATGGAAATCTAGTTGGAGTTAGCTTTGATTTTAACAACATAGCACGATGAGTGAAAGCCAATGTGTGTTAACTTTCATAAGGTAGTTTTCCATGTAACACAACTAGATTGTCATCAATCATGTTGTGTTGTGTTTGAAATCTAGCTGAAGTTAGCTTTCATCCTTAAATCATGACACAGTGAGTGAAATATAATGTGTGTAAGTTTTCATAGCGTAGTTTTCCATCTAGCACAACCACATTGTCATCAATCACAATGCACTATGATGGAAATCTAGCTGGAGTTAGCTTTCATTCTTAAAACATTACACAGTGAGTAAAAGTTAATGTGTGTTAGCTTTTGATAATGTAGTTTTCCATCTAACACTGCCACATTGTCATCAAATACATTACACCATGATGGAAATCTAACTCGAGTTAGCTTTCCTTCTAACATGGCACTATGAGCGAAAGCTTGTGTTTTAGCTCATTACACCATTGTGAAAATCCAGCTAGAGTTAGCTTCCTTTTTAACAACATGGCATGATGAGTGAAAGCTAATGTGTGTTATCTTTCATAATGTAGTTTTTCATCTAACACAACTACATTGTCACATTGCACTGTGATGAAAATCTAGCTGGAGTTAGCTTTCAACCTTAAATCTGTTAGTTTTTCAACATTTAAGCTAGCATTATGATAAGATCTTTTCACTGAGAGAATAACAAGCACAGCAATCACATAATCACATCACAAGAGACAAGAGACACAAATCTTTTAGGAGGGGAAACCATAAATGGAGAAAACCCCTCAACTTCCTCTAAGATAGTATCACCACAAGAAGTGAACCCAAAACAGTAAGATGACCTCCCTTCACAATAGCATCCTTTTGTCTTCTGTCAAGCACAAGAATTTCCTTCTCCAAAAGTGCGCCACACTTGAGAGAGCAAGAGAGCTAAGTCACAAGTGATAAATAGAGAGACACACCCTCTCTATTTATATTAGTCCGTTCACTTAAGTTTCCATTTCACACGTAGGCTCGACCTAACATTTATTACTCGAGCCTACACCCTAATTAGTGTATAATAACTCAAGTGCCCCTAAACTGAGGGGACTTACCTAATGACTTGATATGACTTGTTTACATTATTAATCCTCCCGATCGGAACATTGGGGCATAATCACATGACTCAAATACATAATAGAAACATCCTGGAATAAACATCGGGTTACAATACATAAGATACATGGAAGAATACATTCCGAAGTTACATATACATCAACACTCCCTCTTAACTAGGAAGGTATTCTTTCGACATAATTTTTCAGCACTGGTCTTCTTCTATGCATCAACTGGATCATCTGAGTCATCTTCATCTTCAAGTCATCTTCGTCTTCAAGTCATCTGGATCTGGATCATCTCTCGATCTGGATCATCATGAAATGGCATCACTGGATCTAGATCATCACTCGATCTGGATCATCTCTCTGAAACTGGATCTGGATCATCACTCGATCTGGATCATCACTGCCGGATCTGGATCATCACTCGATCTGGATCATCTCTCTGAAACTGGATCTGGATCATCACTCGATCTGGATCATCACTGCTGGATCTGGATCATCACTCGATATGGATCATCACTACTGGATCTGGATCATCACTCGATCTGGATCTCTCGGAGTCATCATAACTGGATCTAGATCATAGCTCGATCTGGATCTCCACTGGTCATCATC
>LPNX011105583.1:70418-104601 GCA_001517045.1 Pseudotsuga menziesii
GGGTTCATCATCCTCTGCAGCATGAGCATGATGTCTTCTTTGGCCTCGTCTCCCTCTAAAACTGGAACCTCTATACTCATGTAGGTGTCCAATCCAGAGAGATAACATACTTCTATGCTTGGAAGTTGTCAACTTCACCAAGCTTATCATCAATCTGATCACTGAGAACCTCAAATGGAAATAGCAAAGGATTAGATCTTACTGATTTGAGGTGTCCGCCCTTGTCCCGGAGTTTGTTGATCTAGGGTTTGTCGTAGAAACCCTAATTTTCAAAACTTGGAATCTTTCAGATATGATTGGATGAATAGATAGATATCTTCAAATGGAGCTGTCCAATGTACTCCTTTTCTGAAAACAGTGGAGGGAAACTCTCGGAACAGGAAGCCCTAATTTTCTGATTTCTTCTGCAGAAATGCCTGTTACTATTTATATGATATCTCCGAAATTACTGATCCTCTATGTCTGAAATTTCTTACTTAGGTAACCTCGCATGTCCCTGATACAACACCGCATGTTTCATCAGAATTATTTTTACCATTTTGGATATATGATCCTTTTCCCAAGGTGACCTGTTACTGGACTGTTCAGAACAGCTAAGTTGTACGGCATTCCACGTGTCACTGGTTCATATTGTGAGTTTGAACTTTGGACCACAGAAATTACAGTCCGTACCATTTCTGGAACATCTTTAGGAATTTCATTTGGACCTCTGTAGCCCAATATATTGCAGATCTCCCCAGGTGTCCTGTTTATGGATGATTTCTGGAAGAGGATGGAACCCTAACTTGGAGAGATCATATCTCCCAGAATGTAGCGAATCAAAGGCTGCACTTTGGACACAGTGTTCATCAGGATTTTATCTTCGGCCCTTGCAATTTGAAGCTTCTGATACTTCTCCTATCTCGGAATATAGCGAATGTACCAAAACTTAGCAGTTTTAGTATTTAGGGTTTCTCCTAGCTCAGGGTCAAACTAGGGTTTGACTTTCCCAGAGATTTATCCAACCAAATTTACTAATCCAGGTCTCTAAATTTCGGTTTTGATGAGGAGAACAATCCTATTCTGGTCTCACTCAAAAATTCATCTTCTGTAGAAAGCCCTAATTTCCACATCGAAACTGGAAATGATTAAAATTGAATTCCGCATCGACGGAACGATGCACCATTTAATGGAGAGTCATCTTAGCATACTTTTGCTGAAAATATATGGAGGAAGATTCACAAAATAGGAATTCCTAGTTCCTGTAGCTGCACAATGTCTTCTTCTCAGGTTAGCTCTGATACCATGTTAGTTTTTCAACATTTAAGCTAGCATTATGATAAGATCTTTTCACTGAGAGAATAACAAGCACAGCAATCACATAATCACATCACAAGAGACAAGAGACACAAATATTTTAGGAGGGGAAACCATAAATGGAGAAAAACCCCTCAACTTCCTCTAAGATAGTATCACCACAAGAAGTGAACCCAAAACAGTAAGATGACCTCCCTTCACAATAGCAGCCTTTTGTCTTCTGTCAAGCACAAGAATTTCCTTCTCCAAAAGTGCGCCACACTTGAGAGAGAAAGAGATCTAAGTCACAAGTGATAAATAGAGAGACACACCCTCTCTATTTATATTAGTCCATTCACTTAAGTTTCCATTTCACACGTAGGATCGACCTAACATTTATTACTCGAGCCTACACCTTAATTAGTGTATAATAACTCAAGTGCCCCTAAACTGAGGGGACTTACCTAATGACTTGATATGACTTGTTTACATTATTAATCCTCCCGATCGGAACATCGGGGCATGACCACATGACTCAAATACATAATAGAAACATCCTGGAATAAACATCGGGTTACAATACATAAGATACATGGAAGAATACATTCCGAAGTTACATATACATCAACAAAATCGTTGCAGGGTGAGTGAAATCTAATGTGTGTTATCTTTCAAAATGTAGTTTGTCATTTAGCATAATCAACTATTTTTATCTAAGAGAATTTTTTGTCCACAAATCTTCTCTTCCATCAGCAACATGTTTTATCTTGTAGATCTACTTGGAAGATATGACACTCTTGGTTTCTGGTTTGGGTACTGTATCCCAATCATGACTGGTACTATTCCATCATTGCTTCTACCATGAGTTCACAATGTCAGGTCATCGACATATCCCAGTCTTCTGCATTCAACCTTGAATGTTGTAACCCACTTTACTCTTGGTGAAGCCTTAGTGCATATGAACGTTGTCCATCCTATCATACCATGTCCAACTTGGAGATCTTCTGTAGTCACTCCCCTTGAAGAAAAGCATCATCCTCCTGCATTTTGTATTGCAGTGACAAGTATCATTCTACTACTATGTATCCATCTTAGGTTACTAGATACCAAGATCCATTTATCTTGAACTTTGTCAAAAATTTCATCTTGCAACCATCTATGAGCTTGTTATCTTCTATAGGTTTCCATCTTCAACCTTGTAGCAAAGGTTAAGATATTCATCACTCTAGGTGGTATTTCAAGCTCATGGATGTGCTTATCTGTGGGTGTTTTTTGAGCTCATATAAAGCCTATTATGTACATATGGTTCTTTTCTCGATATATACTTCTACTGGAGAAGTGTGTCTGGTCAATAGAATATGGCATGCAATAGTCTATTCTTTCTAAGAAAAACCATGAACCTCACTTTGTATACTTGTTCTTATAGATCCATATGGAAGACAGTATAGACATCCCTTTAAGTCTCGAAACCATATATTTGGTTTGGAAGTCTCACCATACTTTTCTTCATCTCTTGAGGTGGATCTACTGCTCTCTTATATTCTTCTAGAGCTATTTCTTCTGTCATGGTGTCTCTAACCCTGGGAGCTTCAGGTTCATGTTTTACTGGAGTGAATTTTGAATTGTCGTCACTTGTTCTTTGAAACAAGTCCCATCCTCCTTTTCTTGTAGTTAGTTGTACACAACCTTTCCTACAAGTCAAATGCCTCAGTTGCATGGTTAGAACCATTTCATAGGACATATGCATAAAGACAAATTCTTATGCATCATGCAACTATTTTATCCAATACAACATTCATCCATATCTCAAAGAAACTTTTCAAATGCCTTCCATCTCTAGCATAACATCCTTGATATTGTAGACTAATCCAATATGTCAGCAAAGAGGTTTCATTCTAGATAAGTAGTAATGGAGAGTTGTATAGCACCATGGGATACTTACCCATAACATGCATATCAGTAGTATGTTGTCATTAATGCAAACATTCTGTCATGCATAATACACAACATATATAGAAAATAAAATTTAAATACTTATCTTTGTTTTTTTGGAAGGCTTATTATTATGCTTTGTCTTAATCTCCTTCAAGATCTGCAACTCCTCCTTTTACCAATGAGATTACTTCAATCTAATGCTTGCTTGAAATCTTTTATGGAATGTTGCTTCCGGTGGACCTAGGGTTTGACACAGGAACCATAATTTTTTTCAAATTAGGTATATTTCATATCTGATTGGATGGAAATATGTGCCTCCTTAAGGCGAGCTGAGAAACATACTCATTTTCCCAAAAATATGACCAAAACTGTTAAATATCTGATGCCCTAGTTTTCTTTAATTTATTCTACATAATTTTCTGATCGATAACTCCAAAATTGATGCCTCTATGTGTCTAAAATTTCTCATGGAGGTATCCCCATATGTCCTATTTCCAACCCCGCAGGGTAGAGCAAAATGGGTTTGACCAATTGGGACTTATGTGAAGTTTCCCAAGGTGACTTATTTCAAGACTGTTCATCATATCAAACTTGTACGGATTGCGACGTGTCACTATTTCACCTTCAAGGTCTTAAAATTTTACCATAGAAATTACATTATGTTCCATATTTGGAACATCTTACTAAATTTCATCTGGACTTTCGTAGCTAGAGATATAGCAATTCTCCTTAGGTAACATGTTTAAGGTTGAATCCTGGGAGAGGCTAGAACCCTAATTTTGAGGAATCATATATCCTAGATTATAGTCAATCTTAGGCTGAAACCTTTACACAGGGTACATCAAAAATTTATATTTGTCCTGTTAAAGTGTAGCCTCATTATCCTTCTCCAATATCTAGATATAATGAAAGTCCCAAAATTACTAGCTTTTAGTCTTTTAGGGTTTTCAAGCATGAAACCCTAATCTTCAATAGTTGTAGTTGTAGCATTGTTTTGGCTACACAAAGACTTATTTCAAGGTAGTTATGATACCATGTTAATTTTTTAATGGTTATATTAGATCTTATAACATTTTGTATCATAACAACATAACCATAAGAAAAAGGATCGTTGAAAGATATACAACTGCAGCCACACAAAAGAACACAAAGATTTATCCTAGAAAACCTGCAAGAGTAAGAAAACCCAACAAAACTTCCTCTATATAAGATGTATAAAAAAGTACAAAACAAGACCCCAGATAGGTGTGCCTCCCTCCAGTAGATATATATCTCTCTCTCTCTCCTATGCATTATACACAACTCAGTGTGTGTTCAAATGAGGAACACATATCCTCTATTTATACTCTTTTCTTCACTTGACTTTTAACCTAACAAGTCGGCCCCACTAAACTAAGTGGGTTGACTTCACTTAGGAAGACTCAGTACAATATTATATTATATTCATTAGGGTACTATTGACTCCACTTACAATGGAGTATTTACGTCATGACTCTATGATGACCAATTATGATAGTAACACCCCACCAGAGGGATAATAACATCTCCCTTGGGTTACATTAGGAAAATACATTTAGAATATCCTTTGAAGTTACAATATTCAATAATAAGGTTGTTACTGGATAGTCTATGGAGTTAACCAGAGTTACCAAATTTGGCTAAGGGGAACCCGTACTGAGTGCATATCATGTGCGTGATTCTAGCGATCCACACCCAAAACCTTCCCATTTGGGGTGTTTGCTAACTAGGTGTATTTTTGAGCTCTGTATACACATCCAGTCAATTAGAAGGCCCAAAACAGATTGGGTAGTGTTTCCTATAACATAAATTGAGCATATAAATAAACCAAAAATAACTTAGAATGAAATCTTTATTATCATAAATGAGGTCAAAGTCTGATATGTAATTGATTATTACAAATCCAATTTCTACTTTTTCATTTCCTCTACCAATAAACACCTCCAAACAAGAGAACCAACCTAAAAAGAGAAAAAATGTACACAAATACTTTAGGCAATCCCTGGAAATTACTAAGAGAATTAGTAAGTATATTATAGGTAATAAATCTCTTGCTGCTCTTTTTGTCCACATACCTGCCAATGAGCTTTAACAATAGATTCAAGCTTGGTTGGCACTTTGGAAAGAATTTTGATATTCATAGTAAATGGTAGAGAAGCTCTTGTACAACTGGAACTTCTTTCAATTGATATTATGGATGATTGGATGGTTAGCCTTAAAATTCCTCAAAACCCTAGCACTTATACATTGGGGCAGCTTCTAACTATTGGTACAAAAGATTTACACAACTCAATTGAAATATCTGAAGGAGGTAGTTTATCCTCATTATGCTTCTTTCATTTCCTCAACATTCTCAATGGAAAATTTTCTTTTATGCTACCTAATTACATATTCTTCTTCGGATTGGCAATTTGTAAAATTAACACTTTCAGTACTGGTACTAATTAATAGTCCATTGCCTTGTTTTAAGCAACCATGAAAAGGATGGGAGCACATAAATACGTATAAATAAATTAAAAGGCTTTTTTTGTCATTTTAATTTACCTTAATGATATAATGATGAGTCTCTATTTATTGAATGATGAATATTATCTGTATCTAAACTTGATAAATTATAAATGAATGAATAATGAATGTATGTTTGCATGTACTATAAATCATCAATTCATCATTGGTTTGCTATGTTTTAATTTTAACGACCATTGATTATGTTTATTGTGAGGAGAATGTGGTTAAGATTCAATTTTCCAATGATTGTGAGTAAAGGTCATGACAATACTATATTTATCCATAATTTTGCAAACCACTAGAACAATTCCAATACAATTTGGCAGATGCAAAATACAAATGGTTCCATGGCTGACAGTTTCAAACATAGTGTTAAATTCGTTGTATTTGTTTTAAAAAATATCCATAAATAGGAAACTTGACTGACCGTTGCTGAGGTAGTAAAAATGACTACTATTTTTCAAAGTTTTTTTTCTAAAGAAGGCAATCAGCCATTCTTGGAGGAATATATAAAGGAAGAAGGTCAAATGGCCATGCCCAGTTTTCAGAAGGAAAAAATACAAGATTCTAGATCTGGAAGGATGGGTTGTCAAATTTTTCTTAGGGTTCAATGGGTTACTTGAAGAATATATTATAAGGATATCCAATGAATCAAGGATATCAACAAAGATACTAACAGCCTTCAGTTGAACATTCATTCCCTTGTTCCCAAAGCCTGATATCCCAATCTCCTTTGATTAAATCCAACTTTATCTCATTATGTAAGTGTACTTGTAAAATTATTACAAAGATCATCACTCTAAGGGTTAACAAGATTTTGGTAGCTTCAATTTCACATGAACAATATGGGTTTTCTATTCTGTACACGGATTCAAGAGGAAATTGGAGTAACAAAAAGAATAGCAAGTTGCCCATGAATGCAAACCTATGTCATTTACCTACAATATCTTCATCGATTACTATGTTAAGGAGGGAAAGATTAATGAGGGTCAAGTATCGGTGTGTAAATAAAATATACACACCCTAGATTGCATACCTTATGGTGATAAGAAGATAGATGTGTCAGATTTGGCATGTCCTCTAGATCACTACTCTATCCTATTCATGGAAAGAGAGATATAAAGCAAATTTTAGGATCCTAAAAAGGGTTTCAATTGAATGGATTTCCAAAGTTTTTTGGAATGCTAGGAAGCTCAAATTTATGCCAAGTTCCTTTCTAGGAGAGTACATTCTGTCCTCTACTATTATAGGCCAGTTAGATATGATTTCCTTCCTCATTGTGGTGGTAAGAGAAAATTCAGTGATGTAAATAATTACTCTTTGTACATTATATTGACTTATAAAGCTAAGCCTTTTTAAACAACAACAAAAAAGTATTTACTAGTTTCATCACACCTATCCTCCTAGCATATAGGACATAGACATTTCCAAATTGAAATATTCATCTCAACATTCCAACTCTGTTGAACCAACATTAACCAAATAACTCTTAATTTATCTTGCAGCTTGTTGTTATAAGACATCCAATGAAGCAATAATCTTAGAAAATTCCAAAATTGAACCACTAGTCAATAGTTAAGAGAAATTTGACAAGTAAAAGTTAATTATTAACCAAATGAAATTTTCCAGAAATTTAAGCTTGTTGTTCCAATGATTTAGAAGTAATAAAATGAGCAAGAAAACTAAGGAGAAATCAGTCTTTAACCCAGGGAAATGATGCATAAATTTGAAGTGAAAATGCAAATTTGGCCAGTTTGAATCACTAAAATCAGCAAGAAATTGTAGATTGTGCCTAGATCTTGCATACTCTGGGCTCAATTGTCTACTTGTGTTCTCTTGAAAAATATTTATAGTTCTTGAAATGGTGGAATAAGATTCTATGAGGAACCCCTTGAAGGATACCTTCTTTGTGTAGTTGCTAGAAGAGACACCAATTCAATTCTTCTCATCAAGGTGTTGAAGCATATTCTTTTGATTCCGGAAACTAGAATTTGTCCATGGCAATGACACCAATTTGTTACCTTGTAAACCTGCCCTTCAAATATCCATGTCCCTAAACAAAATACAAGGTTGGGGCAACTCAGGAATGTTGTCCACTATCATCACAGCAGTTGTTCCTCACTCTTAAGGCTGGTTCTTGTCTAGCACAAGTTGAGAACTCCTAAGTAAGATCACACACCTATTCTTAATTGCAGATATAAAAATCAGGTTAATGAAATGGTCTTCTTTTTAGGATTTTATGATATAAAAATGGTGAAATTGAAAAGACAAGTTCCTTATCCTTTGGGTAATAGAGAAAGGTTAAAAAGGAGAACCTTGAACCATATGGAGAATGCATGATAAAGCTGCTACAACAAATCTTATCAGCGGCTATCAACCAGATTTGAAGGCCAAACACCATGAAGTACTCATAAATCACTTCATTTCTAACTCAATTTTAGAGCCGTGCCGTGTAATCAAAGTTGAAAATAGAACAACCAAAAAGTCTTCATTGATTGAATAACAGTCACATAAATACTTTGTTCCAACCCTGATTACATATTAGGTTGAAGGGGACAAAAAATAATGGCACCTTAACCTATGTCTCAGCTCAAACTACCCAAACAACAGTGAAAATAGTCCAAGAAAAGAAGGTACAAACGCAAATTTGAGTTGGTTTTGTAACACATCAATCTGAGCTACAGCCAATGAAGACAAATATGGAAGCTTTGACCTGTAAAAATCCTTTCCAACAATTTTCCAAAGAAGGAAGAGAAACTCTATTTCTTTGGGTGGTGTTACAATGCTAACTCAAGGGCTACTCACAGTCGCCTTAGTACACCCTCTCCAACTTTAGGTTGGCTCTCCCTACATAATGGTAAGATTGCTAAGTCTATGGCCTTAATGTTCAAGGTGACACAATAAGAGTAAGGCTTATCAAAATAAATGTGGTTGCAGTATATGAAAAGATGGGAATGGGAAACAATAAAATTATAAGAGAGCTGAAGTAAGAAAATATCATTTACAAAGGCTTGGTGTGCAAGTTGAAATTGCAAATTAATGACCAGGAATCAGCATTAGCGATAATATCTGGAGGGAAAAATGGTGACATTAGATGCAGGTAAGACTCTTTTACTTGAACAAAATGTGAAATTTTGTCAGCCTGTTGGATTAGGATAGAAAAGTCACATGTTTATGGAATTTCCTTTTATTTTAAAATTTATAAACTCTTTGTAATTGAATGGTGGCATTATATGAAAGCACGATTTATGTACTTGTGGAATTTTTCATAACTATAGAAGATTCTATGCAAAGTTCTCATAATTCTATAATATTAATCCATTGTGTATTTCAGCGCAATAGGAAATACAGATATGGTACTTGTTGATAAGGAAGCATGGGGTCCAGGAACGGGTTTTACATTCCCTCAATTTTCGAGAGTCAAGGCTGAGATCTAAAGCAGAAAGTTGTCCTGTGTTACCAAATATGATTCTTCTTGATACTTCCATTAATAGTGTAGATTTAAAGAAGGATAAGTCCACAGGATTTGTGGAAACAGTAATCATGAAACCTCCTAGAGCAAGCCTGATTGCAGCATGTCTCTAGCAAGCTTTGGGTGTAAGAGATAAACAACAGCAGGGGAAGGAACTTATGGATGGATCTCCATATTTGAAAATTCTTCTATTAGGGAAGAATATTTTTGTAGTAGATGATAACGGAGTGAATAGAAGAGTTGCAGCTGGTGCACCAAAAAGGTACGGGGCAAAACTTTCACCCAAGTGGTTGATCTTCATCTACAAGCTGGTTGGTATCATGTTTGTTGGTTGGTTGACCTGTGATAATAGTAGGTGTAACTTGTAATATAGTTTTGAATCTATCTAGGCTAAAATCTCACTAAAATCCTGCAAGTGAAATTGAAAGCATCCCTCCAATTTTCTAGTTCTTCAGAGGTTGATCAGGGTTTTTGGACTTGTATTGTCTCACACAATAAAGCTATATAAGTCATTGGATAGTGATGCAAAAACTAAATTATTATATTGATTTCCATTGATGATTGAAATCGGTTATTGGTACTGGAAAGGGTAGCTTGCCAAAATGGTAATAAATCACATAACTACTATATGTGAATCATGTAAGATGAAACCTATTACCCCCTATTTGTAGAGGGTATTCACTAGGGTTTTCAAAGATCATTATAGGCTAGTTCCATGGATGAGAACAACAAGAAATGGCCTTGAATCCATTTCTGGGTTGAATTTGAGTTGTTATGGGCAAGTGTGTGCATAAATAGAGCTATAAAACCTCAATGGGGCATTCTGTTGTAAAGGATCCTACTTATCATTTCGAAGTTCACTAGCATCAAAGTTCGTGTACTTTCATGACAAGCTTGGTATGTCAGAGAATGCCTCTCTCGCTGAGAGGGAGTGCTGATTTTTCTAAGCAGCATCGAGCACCATTCTCTTCAGAGAATGGGGACACCTGGTCCAGGACCACCGTGTAGACTCAACCCAATGTTGAGTGACCATTCTATTGAATGGTAGATATCTGATCCTTGACCATGATATGGACCCAACATTGCCCTGGGTAGAATCAACCTAGTGTTGAGTGACCATTCTGTTGAATGGTAGACATCTGGTTCAGGACCATGATGTGGACCAGTCTAGTACTCATGGACTCATATTATTTCTTAGTAGCTACTAATGCATGATAGCCAAAACAAAGAAATCCCCTCATTGTAGATTAAGGAGGAAGGCTTCAGATCGCATTTACAGCACATGAGGGACCATGCCCTTATCGAAAAGTTTGTGGGTATTTGGCCATCGGAGAAAGCTTTGCTCTGGTGGATTAATGTAGCATGGAATCCTCTGGAGCAATTTGATCTACACTTAGGAGCTAAGGGATTCTTTACAGTCATCTTTTTAAACCTCGAAGACAAGAACAAAATATTTGAGGGAGGCCCATATTTTTTTAATTCCGTAGGGCTGTTTCTAAGACCATGGAAGGAAAAATTCAACCTAGATAGTGAGGACCTATCCTTTGTCTCAATTTGGATCAGGCTCTATTTTCTCCCATCTAAATACTGGCATGAGAACATCTTGGAGGCATTGGGGAATGCCATTGGAGAGTTTGTGAAGATTGCAAATCAGAAAAAATGAATGTGGTACACCTCGTATGCTTGCATATGCATTTACATGAACATTGTGAAGGATCTACTGGAAGGTATAAACCTGTATTGGTAGGACGAAGGTTGGTATCAATCCATTGATTATGAGCACATCCTATTTCGATGGAGGAGGTTCCATGAACATGGGCATATCTTCAGAGATTTCTCTGAAAATAAGCCCACTAGCTAGTAGAAAAGCAAAGATGAGAAGGAAAAGGAGGGGTACACAAAGGTCGCACGCAAGAAGAGATCGGCCAAGCATCATCAAGGACCAAAGGTAAACAAAAAATATAGCACGTCTAATCCATTCGAGATTCTACAAAAGGAAATCATCCGGATAGGGAAATCCTAGAAACATCCAAATATGGCCCTAAGGATTGTAAGGAAATATTGGAAACCTTCCGAGATGCGACAATAAAGAAACAAACCAATATGCAGGTAGAAGAAAAAGACACAGAGGAAATAGATCTAGGAGACCTAAACCTAGATAAATTTGAGAAAGCTGTCCAAGATCCAATCAAATTGATCATACTAGCACAATAGGTTGTTCTGCTCAAGGAAGCAATCATAAATACCAGGAAAAAAGATAAATCTCTAGTAGTTTGCTCAAATAACCAAAGAGCCAAAATCCATGAGACTATCAAGAAGACAGGCAATGAAAAATGTGGAAGAAGAAGTAACCAACAATGCATCAAGGACATTGGGGAAAAACTTGTGGCATCAAAGAATTTTTCAACCATCAAGGAAACCTTTTCCATATCCAACAAACCATCCCAATGAAGCTTTTATCTTGGAACATTAGAGGGTGCAATGTACCTAGCAAGAAAATATTATTGAAGATGAAAATAAGGGAAGATAAACCCCTAGTGATTTTTATTCAAGAAACAAAATGCTTAGAGGAGAGTTTCAAATCCATGGCAAGCAAGATCTGGAAGAACTGTGAAGCCTCCACTATTGATGCCTGAAGTGCAGCAGGAGGTATAGGAATCATATGGAAACCTTTGAGCTTAAGTCTTACTAATTTCATCGCTACAAAATTTTCAATCTCTGTCGAGTTCCATATTTTAGGAACCAACTCCAAAGGCTTCCTTACTAATGTGTATGGGCCCTTCAAACTAGCTTCCAAGCATCTCTTTCTCAGGTCACTGCAAAACATGAGTAACCTTGTCAGGAAAAGACACTAGATAATAGGCAGTGACTTCAACCTCATTCGCAACCTACAAGAGAAGAAAGGGGGTATTAGAACCCTAAGCCCAACTAGCAATGATTTTCAAAACGTTGCACATGGCTTGACTCTTGGCTCCACCCTTTCAGCACATCCTGCAAGATGAAGATGATGACAAGGAGGAATCAAGCCATGCAGATGCTAACCAGGGGAGTGGGAAAGGCATCATAAATGCCCCGGGTGAAACCGAGTCCTCCCGTAGATTCTAATCCTTTCCTCATCACAGGGCGGTTAGATGCTCTTTGTGGTTTGTTTTGGGTTATATCTCTGGTTGGTTCCTTATGCTTAGTAGGTCTATGTTTTTTTATGGATTGGATTCACTTGTCTGTTTTCAGGATCGAGCGCCCAAGCTGAAGGGCTAGGCTTCTCTCATGCTCCTCTATCTTTCTTTATGGGCTATCATTTTTACTTTTATTTTTTGGATACCAAACCGATGCCTGACCCCATGTTTTATGGAGAAGGATATGTAAATATATTTAGTTTTGATCTAGTAATAGAAGGGTCCCATCTTACTTACAAAAAAAAAATCACCCCGAAAAAACCTCTACAAACACGCTATTGAATATGTTTCCTTGTATGGCCTTGTGCGGCCATTGTATGGTCTGTACAATTGTATGGAACTATTCACGTGGCCAATGTATACATATATACGGATGATGATTGGTACAGATCCAAATGAGTTCATTGAATCCCTGTACAGTTGATCTGTACAATGGTATGGACTCTGCAGTATGGATTTGTACCATTGTAAAGAATCCTGTATGGCTACCCCTATAGACAAGTGATGTATCTGCTTGACTAGTACGGTCCCCCTACAAATGTCTTTCGAAATGTTGTTTTTCTCTTTGCAAAAAATTGGAAGTACAATGTCTTTCTCTCTCCAACTCGATGCTTGAGTTTCACTCTTGTGATGGTGTATCTTCCTCTTTCTCCTCAGCTACCTTTGATACTATTGAGATTAACCAAAACCCTAACTCCAATTGCTGATATTAAATCTCACTCATTTGAGATCAATGGATGAGATTCATTTAATTAATTTAAATCTTTAATGCCAAAAAATTGGGCATTTCTCCAAATCAACCTCAATCATCTAAACAATAATTCACTCTAATAGACTTTAAATAAGTGAATTTACTAGGTTCCAAAGAGGTATTAATGATGATTTCCATAAGTAATACACAAAATCATGGAAATACCTATCTGAGCTACAAACATCAACATCTCCAAGGAAGGACAACCTCCTCCTTTTCTTCCCCATATACATCAAACCCTAATCTCTAGCCTCAAAAGGATGAAACCCTACAAGACTTCACCTGAATGATGGAACACTCGCCCCTCTCCTTCTTCATCCCCTAACGAGTAACGCCTTCCCCATATATAAGCATTACTCATTTATTTAGTAATACCATCCTATTCCTCTCACATCGGCCCAAATTTCTAAACATAGCATTGCCATTGCAACTGTCGGGGAAGTTTTTATGCTAACAATTCCCATGATTTTTGATGACCATTTATGCGCTCATACTATGGTCATGGTTGTCAACGTTCATTCATAATTTATTTCCTTCCTCTAATTATAACCCTTCCTTCCATCAAGCCAAGTTCAAAGCACAAATGGAAAAGAGGATCTCACCCATTTCGCCTAGTTAAAATTCATGCTTTTAGTGGAAGGAATTAATTCTTCATCTTTTTGTCCATACAATAACCTCTAATTATATAATAGGTTAAACCCATGTCTTAATCCATCATAAAATTTGTAATATAATAACTTATGTTATTTTTTATAAAAAAACATTAATCCATCATTTTTCTCTTTGCTTATGATAATAATTATTCATGGCCTTTTTATAAAAGTATTTTAATCCATCATTTTTATCTTTCCTTATGAGAGACTTTAAATACTAATTATTCATGTCCTTTTATAAAAATACTTTAATCCATCTTTTTTCTCTTTTCTTATGATCGACTTTAAATACTAATTATTCATGTCCTTTTTATCAAAATACCTTAATCCATCAATTTTTCTCTTTCCTTATGATAGACTTTAAATACTAATTCTTCATGTCCTTTTTATCTCACAAGGAAGCAACAAATCCCCCCTTTTGGGTAGTCTCCCACCTTTTGCTAAATTGTTTCCCATCCCTTTAACACTACCTAAAACTTCCATTAATAATACTTATGAAATGGAAGGGAACGTTGTGCTTCATAACTCAAAAATGATGCCAGGTAGAACTTATATATATATAGATAACAATCCATAATAATAAATATATGTTGTCATATATTTAAAATTATACAGCGCCATTATTATTATTCGAGATATGCTCATATAGAGGTATTGATAAATTTTATTTCTATTTTAAGGTGACTACGATCGGTAGTCCCTTAACAGTTTAATTCCTCGGTATTTTTCACCATGTTCTTTCTTTTTAAACTTAACACTACTCGACCATTTCATGTCGAAGTTAAGGTGATTGTAATTCTCCTCTTATCATGGCTTAATCGTACCTTCGGTTAAATAAATAAGCTATAGTATCTTAGCTCGGATAATTTTTAGCGAAGTAGGAATCCCTATAGGGAAAACCTTACCCCTAACACTGCCATAATTAAGATGATGTGTAATACTATGGATATCAAAATGGTGGTTTCCTAACCATTTGCTTTTATCCCTAGTAGTTTTAGTTGTCCATCATCACATTACATTGAAGTCTTAAGTCTTCTAAGTTTATCACTTAGGTAATTAACTCAGATAGATTTCAAGGTCTTGTTTCTGGTGGGGCCTTGGCCTTGAGCTTCTCACCAGACAAATACAATGAACACTTTACAATTATAAATTATTTATGGGGTATGCAAGTGTGATATTACATCCTTTCCCCTTAAAATAACACTGTCCTTGGTGTTCCTATTTCAACAACTTTCCTTCTTCTTTTGAGTCATCTTTTCTTGCCTCGAATTTGGATATTGTTATGAGAAGAATTCATACTAGATCACATAATGGTAGAATATATAGTTAGATCAAGCTCAAATATAAATACGAGATGAAATAATTGGTAGTGTGTGAAAGTGTTTGAGGTGTTTAGTGTGTTGTAGGAAAGATGCATTTTAGATGGGTGTAAGGATGTTGCGCAACCCAAGTGGTTGGATGTGATAAAGAGTGATGCATATGTGTAATAATTGTAAAGCACAGAGTGAATGTACTTTAGATAATGGCATAGATGTGTGAGAACAATAATATTTTTCACAGTCGACTTTCCTAAAAGAGTGATACAAAACATTAGAGAATGTTTAAAGATTGTTTCAAAATGTAAGTTTGCACAGACAACTACAGTATTTGATGACCTTGGGCAAGATAAATTGTAAGTTCATTTCTCTAAATTGTAACATGGTTATTGTTGTCACAAGATCAAAGAGGGGCTTAATGAATTTTACTAGTTTTTGAATTTGGAAGAGTACAAATCTTGAATTGGAGGGAAAGAATGAATTTTGTTGGTTTAAATTTGATTGAATACTATGCTTAAGTATATCCTGAATATTTACTTATAGCTTTTGTGCATTTCGAATCCAACCATGTTCTCTTAAACATGCGTATAATGTATAATCTATAAACATGTGTACAATGTATAATGTATACTACTATGGTCTAAGGATCGGTTGTATGTTCCAAGAGGAGGGGACCTTCGGTCCAACATCCTGATAGAATTTCATAGGGAACCCTACTTTGGGCACCTAAGATATCAAGAGACACTTTTTATAGCCTATGTTAAAGGCTGACATTGCAATGTTTATTGCAAAATGTGAGGAATCTCAACTATTCAAAGCTGAGCACCAGCATCCTGTGGGATTGTTGCAGCCATTACCCATTCCGGAATGGAACTCGGAAGTCATTATTATGGATTTCATCACCAGTTTACGAAAAGGTAAGAAGAAAAATGATTCTATTTTTGTGTTCATTGATAAGTTGTCAAAAGCAGCACACTTCATTGCTGTGAATTTTACCTACAGAGGAGTGAACATCGCTGATATCTTCCTGAAGGAGATATTTAGACTGCACGGGATACCTAAGGCAATTATATCGGATCGAGATGTTAAGTTTACAGGAAAATTTTGGAGATCTTTGTTCTTTGGATTGGAGATGTAGTTGAACATTAGCACTGCATATCACCCACAAACAAACGGGAAGACAGAAATATTAAACCAGATTGTTGAGGACATGCTTCATGTATGGCATAAACAACCCCATGAAGTGTAGAACACTGGTTACTTGGGATATCTAGGTGGATTGGCTCATGTTAGGCCCTGATTTTTTTATGGACATGTAATAGTTGGTTACCAAGGTTGAGGTGAATCTTAAAGAAGCACAAGACCGCCAGAAAATTTATGAGCATTGGAAAAGAAAAGATAAGGACTTTGAAATAGGCGATCATGTTTACTTGAAAGTAAAATCCAAACAAAAATCGTTGAGCTTGGGTAGGTGTGGTAAGTTAGCACCTAGATTTTCTATACCTTTTGAAATACTGGCCATGAAAGCTCTAATGGAATATGAACTAGTGTTTCCCGCACATGTAAGAGTCCATACTATTTTCCATGCATATTTGTTAAAGAAATATGTTTATGATACTAAACATGTTGTCGATTGGTCTGTGTTACAGGTGGAACCTGAAGGGGATTTTTCCCATGATCCTACTCATTCTACAAGTGTGTCGTAGTCTAGTTGAAAGTGTAATGGAAGCATTTTGAGGATGATGAGGCTACTTGGTAGAATGAAGCCACCACAAGAAAGGCTTACCCCACCTTTTTTCATGATGTCATTTTGAGTCCCTAGAACACCAAGGACGGTGTTGTTCTAAGTGGGGAGGGATGTATTATCTTGAATTTTGGACCTAACACTTATAGGCATGTGCCTATTGATTATGATGATTATCTTGATGTTTTATTTTTATATATATATTCGGTCAAAGACTCCAATCCATATGAACATGATGATTTGTTTTATATATTGGGCATAAACCAATTATTGATGATATATATATGTGTGTTTGCATTAGTCATGGAACCTAAAGCACATGATTGATGAGATGTTTTGTGTTGAGTGGGAAACTCTAGAGCACATGAGTGATTGATGATTTGTGTTGAGCGAGGAGCTCTGGGACACATGAGTGACTGATAATTTGTGTTAAGCGAGAAGCTCTCAATGTGCATAGCATGATTTCATTGCATTTAATCTATGGTTAGGATTGATTTATGTGCGCATTTTCCAGCTTACACATTCTGTGTATTACAACGTTATTTAGTATATAAGGTGAAGATATAGACATCGTGGGTATAGGCCATGATGTGAATGGCATGCGCCTTGCCACAGTGCTACTATAGAATAGCGTAGGGTTAAAATGGTAGAGACAGTGTATTACTTATAAAATTTGGCTGAGGTTGTGACTTATGTGAGCGCTATGCATTAGTGGGTTTTGTGGAGGCTAGGGTTTAGAGACCCTTGATGATGTTTATTGTTTTTAATGTAATTGGACTGCGTATATTTTATATTTAGATGGATGTATTTAAAAACCACAACCCACATAGGATTTTGTACAATGGTTATAGGATTTGGTTGTCGTTTTGTGTATACATTATGTATGGTTTGTTGTTATGGCTTTTCCTTGGGTCTACACATCCATGGGAATCGATGTCGCAACCTCTATTTCCAACAAGGTTTATAATGTAACGTAATGTGTATTTTAATGAATAAAATAAAATGGGCTTGCATGCCCATAGGATTCGATTCCTGCTACCGTTTGCAATATATGGATTTATGTTATGATTTCGATGTTTGATTTACTATGATATGTTTTACTATATAAGATATATTATTTTTACTTGGATATGGTAATGTTTGTTGAGTTATGTAAATTTATTTATGGTTATGTATAGATGGAAAGTTAGAACCATGTGTTCTATTATATGAATTTTGATCAAAGAATTTGTAAAGGACTACATGGATGGTCGCGATGCTTCCTCTGACTATGTAGGAAGGTTGGGATCACACTCCTTTATCCCCATAGTGTGTCCAGTAAGTTTTTCCAGGAAAGAGTTGTCTTCCTTTTCCTTTTCAATTAGCATACTCCAAAACTAGTTGTCGTCAATGTCAGGAAAACTCCATTCACACAAAAACTAGCCAACTCCAGCGATAGCCGGGAAACTTGATCCTTTGTTTGATCTCATCCCCTCCTTGGAACACAAATCCCCTTAGTGTAAGCAAGTAATATTTATCAGGTCATGAAGGATCCTTCTCTTATGGAAAACCAGGAATTGATTTTCGGATTTCCAGAGGTCCCCTCAGATTTGTAAGGATGCAAGTAGGGTTTACACACCTACCAGACTTGTCATGAATGATGGAACACTCGTGCCTCTCCTTCTTCATCCCCTAACTAGTAAAATCTTCCCCATATATAAATATTACTCATTTACTGAGAAAGACCATCCTCTTCCTCTCACCTTGGCCCAAATTTCTAAACATAGCGTTGTCATTGAAAGTATTGGGGAGGTTTTTATGCTAACAATTCCCATGATTTCTGGTGACCATTTATTCAATCAGAATACGGTCATGGCTGTCAATGTTAAGTAATCATTTATTTCCTTCCTCCAAGTCGAACTCTTCCTTCTGTCAATCCAAGATCAAAGCCAATATCAAAGCGCAAATGGAAAAGAGGATCTAACCCATTTCATGTCGTTAAAATTTATGCTTTTAGTGGAAGGAATTAATTCTTCATCTACATGTCCATACAATAACCTGTAATTATATAAGTGGTTAAACCCATGTATTAATCCATCATAAAATTTGTATAATAATAACTCATGTTATTCTTTATAAGAAGACTTTAATACATCATTTTTCTCTTTCCTTATGAGACTTTAAATACTAATTATTCATGTCCTTTTTATAAAAATACTTTAATCCATAACTTTTCTCTTTTCTTATGATCAACTTTAAATACTAATTATTTATGTCCTTTTTATCAAAAGACCTTAATCCGTCAATTTTTCTCTTTCCTTATGATAGACTTTAAATACTAATTATTTAGGTCCTTTTATCTCCAAAGGAAGGAACAAATCCCCCATTTTGGGTAGTCTTCCACCTTTTGCTAAATTGTTTCCCATCCCTTTAACACTACCTAACGAATCCTAGTTGGAAAATGTATGTCCTAGTTGGCATCATTTTTTAGTTATGGAGCGCAACATTCCCTTTCATTTTGTAAGTATTATTAATGGATGCTTTAGGTAGTGTTAAAGGGACTGTTATAATAATAAATATATGTTGTCATATATTTAAAATGGTATAGCACCATTATTATTATTTGAGAGATATGCTCATATAGAGGTATTGATAAATTTTCTTTCTATTTTTATGGTGACCACGACCGATAGTCCTTTAACAATTTAATTCCTTGGTAGTTTTCTTCATGTTCTTTCTTTTTAAACTTATCACTACTCGACCATTTGTAACACCCTGGTTTTGACCCTATTGCATTAGATGTATATGATGTATATATTGTAAGTAGTCATGGTGCATAGCTAAAAGCCAAGGCCCCACCATTGATTGGTTATGCTATGTTTCGGGTTGAAATTGTCACTGATGGTATATCGGGGCATGTGGCATACATATTGAGTTTTGTTATCATGTAAATATGCATCTTTAATTAAATAACGCAACTAGCTACGGTCGTGGAAACTAAATTGAGAAGGGGCATGATTTTCACAAGGATAAGGGGAGGGGGGGGGGATATGTCAAACCTTGAGCCATGAGAGAAAATCCATGTGTCACCACCCTGTTTTGATTTTCCCATCTTTCCTTGTTTTATCCAACCACCACCATTAAAAACTGCTGCTGTTAGTTGGGGAAGTTATGGTTGGGAGTGGAGTGTGGTAGGACTATCAGTCCTTGCCCACACGCACACTCCACCATCGTAGTTGACCTCACGATGGCAAGCAAAACCCATTGCCATCACTCCAGCGGACACTCCATTCTCTCCACGATGGTACCGAAACACTCGTGCATTTCCGACTACTGTGCATCCTCTCCATTGTCTATTCATATTCACGCATAGGCAGAGTTGTTCATCCTCACACAAGAGCGGGAGTCTTGCTCATTACCACGCACAATACTTTCCTGGTTTTACTCATGCATTTTTCCTGTACGGATTTTGTGGATGGAGTGGGTGTATACTTTCCTCACAGACTGATTCATGGGTTGTTGTGGTCTCCCTTACATTATAGTGTGTTTTGTTAGGGTCTTCTCTACATTTTGGGGATGGGAGTCTGTTCATCCTCACGCACAGGCATGTGTTCTGTTGGATCTCACGCAGCTAGGAGGGGAGCCGCTTATCGGTTGTCATTCACATTTTTCCACAGAGCGGAATCTGGTGTGTTTTCCCTATGTATTTTGGGGTCTGGTGCAAGTTTCCCTCATGCACAGGTTGAGAGTCTGTATCTTCTTCCCCAGTGCAGCCTGTGTAAGTCTTTTCCACTTACTTTGTTTCCTAGGACGGATTGTTGTATTCCTCCTATTGTGAATTATGTTTACTGATACATTTTGGGACTGTTGTAATTCACTTGGGAGTTGTTTTTTCCATGATAGGGCCAAAAATGACTCAGGAGTCATTTTCCCTGTTTAAGGTGTAACAGCTGATTGATTGCATGTGTGCAATGGTTGGTGTTCGGACTGTGTTGGGAGCAGGGATGGGGGCTTGGGTTGCTTGATAAAGCTAGTGTTTTTGGAAACCACACAGACAGAGCTAGAGGGTTGGATTTATTCTCCACAACCCTTGAATAGCACTGGAAGGGAAGTCAGGGCCTGAGGGACTGTGTAGCAGAGAAGGGACTGATTCCTTGTGTTGCGTGTGTGTGGGTGTCTTATAAGTCAGGCTAGTTCTGGTGTAGGTGTTCCTAGCTCTGTAATGGGCTCACTAGCTTAGCATCTATCCTTTCCCATATCCTTGATGGCCTGATAAACCTGACCATGTTGGCTTGGATGTCTTGTTGATGGCCTGATAAACCCAACTGTGTTGGCTTGGCTGTGTTTTATGTATCCTTGGCTATGTGTAAGCCTGCTTGTTCCTTATCCCTTGGAGAATCATGACCAGCTCAGGGGTGGCATCGTTTCTGAGATATTAAAGAGCATGCTAGCCTATGGTTGGGTGGAACATTGCAGTGATGTAGCTAGTTACAGAACGAGTTCTTTATAAGATAAGTAATCTTGTTTATTTTACTTCTACAATCCTAATTACTGTTAATGATTATGATGAACATGTTGAATGCTTGTATGAACGTATGTTAGATTCCACTGTATGATAAATAATCATGTATGCATCTTCCAGTTCAAAGCATTTTGTTTTCTACATTTCAACTTTTTATGAATGCAGATGTTCATGGGGCTGGTTGCTCAGATGGCTAAGGCCATGGTAGCATCCTCTTCGTTGGTTGGAGGGTTGGGGATGCTACACTATGGTATTAGATCCTGCAACTTGTGGCATGGGCTTATATGGGCCATGAAATACTAGTTAGCATAGGCATGTTGCCTTCTACCCAGGAGAAATCTGTGAATGATTGGAAAATTCAAAAAATTGTCTAAGTGTTTGAACTGTCGGTTCATCGAAACACTTAGTGGGATAGACTTCAGATGTAGCAGAGAGCTAGGTGGAAGCACACTCAATGGAGGATAGTTGGAAGGAAAATTGCAGAAAATAAAAAAAAATTCTAAGAGTTCGACGTCCGTTGGCAGAACATAGTTGATCGAGCGCCCATCTTTGCAGATGGTTAGACAACTACACGACCGACGGGTAAGGCCTCCAACCACTGACGCAGTAAAGAAAGTTCAAAAATTTTCTAAGTAACGAAAACATCGGCCATCAAAAGTAGAAATTGGTTTGTGCACCCACCATTTTGGAATCCTATAGCACTAGCCTTCTAGCGAGAAGAGACCGCCGATACCGATCAATTTATGCCTCAGCAGATTGGGCCGCCGATCGGAAGAAGATTGAAGATGATGGGCCACCATTACGACTGCTGATGGAACTATTTCGCCAACAAAAAGGAGATAATTGAGCCAATCAAGTGGTGAAAAGGAAGACTAAAGGGAAAATTTCAAAAAAAATAAAAATTCGAAGTCCTCGAATCGTCGGCCATCGGCAATGGTTAGTTGAACACATTACCGACACCTAGTTAATTCAGTTGCTAATGAGCTACGTCGAATGAAGCTATTGGATTGAATATCCACCATTGCGAATGTCTAATGGACTATCCTTTCCAATGTTAGAAGATTCAATCGCCAACGCGGTAGTGCTTAGTGGATTCGGTCACCGATGAACAACGGAGGAAGTTAGTTGTGCTAACCGCTAAAATGTCAGAATGTTAGTTGGGATGTGACCCGATCCTATACAAGGAAATTTTGAGTTTTTCAAGTAGGATTTCTCAGTATATTTTGGTTGTTTTTCAGTAGGATTTTCAGCGGTTTTTCAGTGGATTTTCAGTGGATTTTCAGGGCTCAAATGGAGAAAGTGGAAGCGATCTTATGCACCAGATTGTGTGAAAATCATAGATTTACTAAAAAAAATGAGGGCGCTACCCTTGACCCTCACTACAGTGGCATAGGGAATCCACAAGGGTGCAATCCCCCCTGACCCTCGTCGTCCCCCTCAGATAGATGTTCTTTGATGAAGCAAATCTGGTGTTTTGGAAAATTTGTTATTTTAAGATTATTCCAGGAGAAGGTAAGTGATTCTGATTTATACCAATATTATGCATCTAACAGTTGTGTTACTAACACGTTTGCAGAAGCATAGTCACCTTCGAGGGAAATATTCCATGTAGTGCAGTTTGGTAAGTAAGTGGTGGTTCAGTTATGAGAACCCATGATGGGTATGATGCTCGGGATTCTTGCGAGCGAGCAGAAGATGCCATGGGAGAAAATGTCTGTAATGGACCATGATGACATAGAGTCTAATGGAAGGAGATTCCAAGGGACACCGTCCGAGGTTGCAACCACCATGAGAAGCTTGATCAAATCCCAGGAATAGCAGCATCAGTTGAATGCTTCAATGTTGCAAAGTTTAACAGACTTGCAAAGAAATATAGACTCTAGATGAGGTACAACAAAACCAGAAGGCAGTAAGAGCAGCACTAGGAGAAGGAGAAGGACTTCTAGTGGATCATCTGATTCTGACAAATCCAGCGGGGATTCAAGTTCTTCTTCTCATAAAAGGAAAATAAAGAGACACCATAGGGATCGCTCTCGAGATGAATTTAAGAAAGCTAAACCTCCTACATTTGATGGTGAGTTAAAGACGAGACAAGACGCTGAAGCTTGGCTTCTTGGAATAAAGAAGTACTTTCAAGTGCATGATTATTCAGGAAACATGAATGCAAGACTTTCTATATTCAATTTGAATGGAATGACATCCATTTGGTGGGAACACTTCAAGAAAGTAAAGAGGATCAGTGAAGGGAGGATTAAGTGGAAATAGTTCAAGAAGTATTTCAAGCAAAAATACCTCTCTGACATGTATTATGATGACAAGATTAAGGAGTTTCATGAGCTAAGATTGGGACATCGAACCATGGAAGAATGTGCAAATAAGTTTTTGGAGCTGTTGAGGTATGTCTGGTACATCAGAGATAAAAGAGTGAAGGTCCAACATTTTCTGAGTGGATTACCTCAATATTACAAAGATAGAATCGACTTTTATGAACCTGGAACTCTTGAGGAAGAAATAAGGAAGGCTAAGTATTGCATTAAGCAAAGAAAAGGTAAGCTATATTACCATAAGGAATGAAAGGACAAGAAGAACAAGAAGTTTGACCAAAGAAAGAAAGGTTTCAAACCTTCTAACTTCAGGAATCAACAGAAGCAGCCATTTTAAGCTACGAGTAAACCAGTTGGAGTGACAGGAGAAAAGCCTAAGGATCCACAACAGAATAAAGGACCACTTCAATACTAGAAATGTGGAGGACCCCACATGCACAGAAATTGTCCACTCGAGAATGAGAGTACAAGGCTAGATTATAACATTCAAGAAGCAGAAACAGTGGGTCAAGTAGCAAGGGAAGTCCCTAGGATTTATGCAGCACTGGAGGACCGCCAAGCAGATCACCAGTCAACTGTGGTTGAAGTAGCATGTAATATTATTGATTAATCTGTTTCCATTTTGATTGATGCGGTTTCTACTCACAGTTACATTACTCCTATAGTAGTGGATACTTGTGCTTTTAAGAAGGCAAAGCACAAAAAATCTTGGTTAGTTCAGCTAGCCACTGGAACTAAGAGAAGAGTTAGTGAAGTGGTAGAGAAATTCCCATTGGTCATGGATGGATTGGTCAATTGTGTAGATCTGAATGTTCTACCACTCGGTTCCTATGATGTTCTCGTTGGAATGGATTGGTTAGAAGCTCATAGGGTGAAGCTTGACTATTACAGTAAGACTTTCGAATGCATGAATGAAGAAGGGAACCTAGTAGTTGTGAAAGGTATTCCAAAGGTGATTTTATTATGGAAGGTTTCAGCAATGCAGTTAAAGAAGTTCTGTAGAAAGGGTTTCCATTTTTATGAGGCTCACATTTTGGAGACATCAGGAGATGAAACTCCTAGGTTGGAGGACTATCAAGTGTTATCAGGATTTTCAGAACGTTGCGCATGGCTTGACTCTCGGCTCCACCCTTTCAGCACATACTACAAGATGAAGATGACGACATGGAGGAATCAAGCCATGCAGATGCTAACCAAGGGAGTGGGAAAGGAATCATAAATGCCCCGAGTGAAACCGAGTTCTCCCGCAGATTCTAATCCTTTCCTCATCGCGGGATGGTTAGATGCTCTTTGTGGTTTGTTTTGGGTTATATATCTGGTTGGTTCCTTATGCTTAGTAGGTCTATGTTTTGTTATGGATTGGATTCACTTGTCTATTTTCAGGATCGAGCTCCCATGCTGAAGGGATGGGCTACTCTCATGCTTCTCTGTCTTTCTTTATGGGCTATCGTTTTTACTTTTATTTTTTGGATACCAAACCGATGCCGGACTCCATGTTTTATGGAGGAGGATTTGTAAATATATTTAGTTTTGATCTAGTAATAGAAGGGTCCCATCTTACTTACAAAAAAAAAAACACCCCCAAAAAACCTCTACAAACAAGCTATTAAATCTGTTTCCTTGTATGGCCTTGTGCGGCCATTGTATGGTCTGTACAATTGTATGGAACTGTGCACGTGGAAAATCTATACAACTATACAGATGATGATTGGTACAGAACCAAATGACTGCATTAAATCCCTGAACGGTTGATCTGTACAATGGTATGGACTCTGCAGTATGGATTTGTACCATTGTATAGAATCTTGTATGGCTACCCCTACAGACAAGTGATGTATTTGCTTGACTGGTATGGCCCCCCTACAAATGTCTTTCGAAATGTTATTTTTCTCTTTGCGAAAAATTGGAAGTACAATGTCTTTCTCTCTCCAACTTGATGCTTGAATTTCACTCTTGTGATGGTTTATCTTCCTCTTTCTCCTCAACTACCTTTGATACTATTGAGATGAACCAAAACCCTAACTCCAATTGCTAATATTAAATATCACTCATTTGATATCAATGGCTGAGATTCATTTAATTAATTTAAATCTTTAATGCCAAAAAATTGGGCATTTCTCCAAATCAGCCTCAATCATCTAAATAGGAATTCACTTTAATAGACTTTAAATAAGTGAATTTACTAGGTTCCAAAGAGGTATTAATGATGATTTCCATAAGTAAGACACAAAATCATGGAAATACCTATCTGAGCTACAAACATCAACATCTCCAAGGAAAGACACCCTCCTCCTTTTCTTCCCCAAATACATCAAACCCTAATCTCTAGCCTCAAAAGGATGAAACTCTAATCCTAGAATCTAATATGCTCCAAGAGACCAAGAAGCCCCAATTCCCAAGAGAGAGAGATCAAATGTACAAAGAAGAATTCAAGAAATAATCGTCCATCTTCTCCTCTTATGATCCACTAGGGTTTCCTCGTGAACCTTAGCACATTAAGAGAGCACCCCAAAAAAGAGATAAAAATGAATTTGTGATGTGTTGTGATGTTTGGAAATACTCTCTCCTTTCTCTGTTTATATGAGAGGAAAGAAAGGACAACAATATAGCATAGGTCAGCTTAAGGCTTACAAGCAATCCTACTAAACATAAGTAAGCTACACACAAGCGAAGTGCTCCACTTCTAAGTAATAGTGTCAAGCTCCAATGATGATGTCATGCACAATAATGACCCAAGGTGATATAGCTATGCAAGGCAAGCCACACCACTCCATATTGATCCTTTATGATTCCATTCATCCTCCAAATCCAAGTATTCCATTGGGGCAGCTACCCCTTGGAAGAACATAGTTGAAGCCCTAGGCGTCCCTGAGCCATTTCAAATCTTTTGAACAAAAAACCAAACTGCCACATGCTATCTAGGGCTTGTGGTACTCAACAATGCACAATGCTCCTTGTATACTATAGGGAATTATCCCACTAAGAGAATCCTCCATGTGGCCATCATGCAGTAGGCCCACCATCCAAGCAAGAGATCTCAAATGCCCTAGGGAAGAACATTAAGCCAATGATCATCTAAGGTTTCCATCCTTTGAGCAAGCTATTACAAGTGTGCATATCCATCATGGACCATCTCTCATGCTACAATCCCTCTCATACTATCCAGGGGCTGAAAATCCACCATGTATGCCAAATTTCATGATGCATCCCAAACGTGGTGTAAACAGTTTCAGAGTACCCCGAAATTTTAACACTTAATAGATGGTAGAATTATTTGTCTTTTTCAATTTATAATCTAGATTCTATAACTTTAGAATTATTTGTTTATATGGTCTATTTTGTAAACATTATATGACAGTTGAGTTTGAACTGTTGACTGTATATTTCAAGCCCTTGGTCATGATGCCTTGTTTCATTTCATGGTTGATGTTTTCTATTACAGTTTGTTGATGACAATTGTTATGTTAGAACAATATAAAAATAGAAGCAAACAACAATAATAATAGAAGATGAGATTTATGTTGTGTTACCCCCTATTTGCGTAGGGTGTTTACCTTTATTTTTCATGAAGAGTTATGGGTTGTTCTCAAGGTTTCTGGGTATGTAGAGGGACAAATTCTATACCATTTTTACAGCACTAAGGGCAATTCTGGGTCTGTTTGTGGCCTCAAACAGCCCTAAAACAACATTCATTTCTAATTTTGGGCTGATTGTGGGAAAAGATAGCACAAGAGTAACAGATATGAGCATGAAAAAAGCCATAAATCCCAAACTTGGACATTATATGAACTGTTCTGAGTCTCTAAACAATATTTAGGGGGCAGTTCTAGCTTCTAGGTGCATTACAGATCTCAATCAGTAGTACCAGCAGTTCTAGGCATGCCTAGTAGCAGAAAGGAGCCTCCTATCCATATTGTGGAATGACTTATGCAATTGAATAGTAGTTCTAGGTGTGTTTTAGCTACAAAGAATGAGCAGAAAGTCAATTCTGGGCTAATGCTGTGAGCTGAGAAGCAATTATGCTATGTTCTAAGTGAAATTTATTCGTGTCTGCTGGCAAATCTGATCATGTTCCTGTGTAGAGGCTGCCTTATTTTCAATTTTGGGCATCCTTTAGGTGTCATTTCATGTGCAGCAGTCTAAGCATCAACTAACATGTGACTTGAAAATGTTTTGCAGTAGTCTAGATGTAAAAAGAATTTCATGGATTAAAACCTCATTGGGAAGTAAGGCTATTGTTGGAGGGTGATTGAATAAACAAACTGCAGGCCGTCACTATTAAACATAAATTATAGGGTTCATCTAGTAGCATCCAACAAGGCATTGATCAACATTCCTTCTTGTGGTCTGTTTGAATACTCTTAGAGATGCATTTGAAGAGTTTGCATGCCTGTTGAAGAGGTTTATTTGTTGTTCCTAGCCTTTTGAATCTTTGAGGTTGATCTAAATCACCTTCTAGAGGAGCTACAGCCTTGGGATAACCTTGTAGGGTGGTCAAATCAGTGTGTATAGCAAAGTATGGATTAGCTAAGACAAGATTTTGGAAAAATGTCCCACTATATTCATGCTTCATTAGGGTAGTGCTAATATCCTTGGGAGGCTTCTCAGCAAGGTTTAGCATTTACCCATTGTTTCAGCAGTTAGATTCTTCTTTGAGAGGGATCATTTCATCTTGAGTATTAATCTGTACTGAGGATTGTTGAACTGTTCTGCAATCTAGGTCTCGACGTTGCATCCTAGAGATTTACGGCTATTTCCCTGAAATCTATGCCTTTGCAAACTTTCTGATTGAAGGACAACTATGGACGAAATGGTAGCCAGTGTTTTGTTGTAAAGGCTTTTACTTATAACACCAACAACACCTATAGGCTTGACATGTTTTGGACTCTGAAGAGTTGGTAATAAGCCTCCATAGAGGAAGCCCTTCAATTGTTGCAATCTAATTATCACATCCATGATTGGGGACTGCAGTAATCTCATGATGCATGTAATGTTCAAAGTATGGGAGAGCTCGAAAACATTATTCATGATTCTTGATAGCATTCATGATTGGGGGCTGACAGCATTCACGATAAATTTTGACTAAGATTTGAGTATTCTTCACTCAATTGTATGGATAGCGCAGAGAGAAATTACATCAGGAAAAGTTGCAATCTTCATTAACTCCAGAAACTATTTAGGTAGTATTCAATTTTTTTGTAGACATTAGTTCAAATACAAGGCATGCATTCTCAATAAAGATTACCTGATTAGGCTCGATCCAGATTTGAATAAATTGGTCCTCTTCAACACTTCAGCTCTCTACCACCATGGGTTCTCAATGCTTTTTCATTGTGATTTTTATGTGTTGTGTCAGCATGTTGGTGCTAGGGCATGACATGTTCTCAGTCACCATTCGTCCCAATGATTTAGTTACATGGAGTATTCTTAGCTATGCCAAAGAACTGTTAGTTAGGGAGGTATGAGGAGCTGTCGAGCATGCAGAAATCAAAGGGAGATCATTTTGAGAAATTTTACAAAGGGAGATCTTTAGAGATAGATTCATTAAGAATTAGACCATGGTGGGAGATGTTGGGAGAGCTCACCAAACCCATATAACAATGAACAACCATGTGCACTAGTTAAAATCCTTGGATATCACAAGTAAAAGAAAGGATGTTACTCTTTCTATTTTAATTGATCCAAGAACCAGATCTAAGAGATTTATTTTACCAAATGCATTGTATAGATGTGGCTTGGTGGCTATTAGGAAATATGATTTTAATATCATTGAGATGACCTCAGGAGTCAAGTAGGGGGGTGGATTGATGGATTTGGATATTGGAGTGCATGCGACTCAAATAGCCCAGTGTTAGAAAACAATGGGATCTTATGATGTAATCATAGGCATGGATTGGTTGGAGGTGCATTCGATTGTGCTATATGACATAAGAAAGTTGCTTCATTTCTTAGATGATGAAGGGAAGGAAAATTTCTTGAGAGGGACAAACATGGTTGTATCCTTGCAATTTGTATCATTATTTTAGTTGAAAATAAGTCCCATTAAGGGCTACTAGATGCATATTGTTGTGGCATAGTGTTGACTCGGTATCCCATTTGTTAGAATTTCCAGATGTTTTTCTTGAAGAGTTGCATAGGCTTTCTCCCAATTGTGATTTAGTATTATTTGTTGAACCAAAGACCATATAAGTTCCCTTATTCAATGCCCATGCTTTAATTTCATTATTTGTAGATGCATATGAATCATTTTTTTGATTTAGAGTTGATCCAACCTAGCGTGTCACCTTGGGGAACACCGATTATCTTTGTGAGGAAGAAGGATGGATCCTAGATGTTGTGTATATATTACATAGAGTTGAATGATTAAAGCCACCATATATAATCAATATCCTTTTCCTTATATATATGGATTTTTTATTATATTAAAGGGGCCATAATGTTTTTTAATATTGATCTATGATTGGGGTATGATCATCTATATATAAAGGATGAAAATATCATGAAAACTGCTTTTATATTTTGATTTGAGAATTGTGGGTTTGTTGTGGTTCGTTTTGGGTTGAATAATGTGCCTATAGTATTAATGAATGATTATGTCCTTTTCTCCTATGTTATGTTTCCCCTTAACATCTATTTAGCATACCTTCTTCATTTATCCAACCCCTATGGTGTCCTCTTTTGATTTTTCCAATCTTCCTGACCATGGATGTCCCCATAAAAGGTTTCCTATATTGCTATGTACCCTTGTTTTTTCTTCCTTCTTAACCTCAATCTTTTTCTAATCCTTCCTTCCTCCATAATATAATATTAGCAAGCACCTTCCCTTATTCCTTTAGGGTAACCCAACAATGCAAATCATTTCCAAAATAGGCTTGGCCTACTATTTCCTTTCTACATTTCTCCTTCCTCGTTTACTTTTGGTATTATTCCCTTCCTATTCTCATAGAAGTCCACACACATAGGGAAAGATAACTAAGTTATATGGTCATTAGAAAAACCTTTAATTCATGAAGATAACAAGATAAGGGTATCCCCACAAATCCAAGGTCCATTAGAAACAATGTCGATACAATGCAATTATGATTTAGAACCTATGGTTGTGCCACCCGTATGGCTTAAATACATCTTTGATTCAAGTCCTTTTCATGGACTTTGGAAACATCCCACCAACAATGTGCTCATGTAATGTATATGTTATGTATGATACCCATACATCTTCATACTCAACAATGACATCAATGGGTGTCTCATCAAGAGGAATTTTATCTCCTCATACTTGACCTATGGAACAAAATTCCAAGGAGCCTCACAACACCATTGTTCTTATGATTACCATGAACAACCATATTATGTATACAATTTGGCTTAAGGTTGATGGTATCCATAAAGGTGCCCTAAGGCCATATGCCCAATAGACAAGATGAAATGCATGTTCATGCATGCCATCTAAATTAATGACAATGACACTAATGATGAAATAGATGAAATCAACACACATGCACACACTCATTATACACTTTCTCCTCCTCATGTGTAATTTATCCTTCTATATTATTTTTCATCTATGTTATACATTTTCCATCTTTCATAAAAAACCTCTCTCTATCTCTATATTTATAATAATCCAATCACTCCCCACTCGGGTTCAAGTATCACTATTTGACATGTTATGTAATTGAGGATTCCTTGATTCTTCATGAATAATAGGAATTGTGTTTTTATAAGTGAAAAAAAAAATCCAATCACTCCATAAATTATTTATAGTTTCCTTGTAAACTATCTTTTGTTAATTAGAAGCTTGCTACTTTAAAATAGAAAATGAAAAGGAGCTTCTCAATATTGATGAATAAATTCAGATGATAATAGGGGAAGTGGATGAAGATTAATTTTCATCTAGGAGAAAAGAAAAGCTTCTTATGCTTGAGATAAAGAAAGAAGAAAAAATTGAAACAAAAGGAGGAAACATGGAGACAAAAGCGAAGGGATGTGTTTCATAATTTTGCAAATCAACAAAGATTAACTAATTCTATATGGGATATAAATGGGGATCATAATGAGTTTATTTCATCCATTTGGAGTAGTTTTTTGAAGTATTTCCTCGTTATTAACCAGTCGATCTGTTGGGCCGTCGGCCGAGGTACTCAAGTATTTATTGGTTTATGCAAATATTATAGGTTATCTTATAGACTGGTGGAAGAACTCCATAAAAGGAACATATTTGGGGTTGGAAAGGGAACTAATTCAAGAGAAGATATGGTTTCCTTATGAGGACTTCTTTGGTTTGTTAGGAGAATGGGACTTTCTTCTATTCTGATGGTTGGCGATTCAAAATTTATTACAGATTGGGCTAGAGGGGTAACTACACTTTACTTTTGTTGTTGGAAAATTAGATGGGAAATGTTAGAAAGTTGATATGTGAGTTCTCACACATTACTTTTTGTTGGAATATAATCTGTCGGGATTATATTTTGTAAATAAATAAAGGAAAATGAATAGTTATGTAGGAAGCTAAAAAGGCTGGTCGGAAGATGAAACTCAACCAGCATATGTAATGTATAAATAAATGATTTTGCAATGGAATAAATGAATTCGGGAGTTATTCTACCTAACAGTGGTATCAGAGCACCACCTGCCATAACTCCTGCATGATGTGTTTCAGTCCTAGTAGCCTGAATGCTTACCAGTCCATTTCCAGACCTCCATTCTTCCCTTTGTCAATTCATTTCATACTGCCTGCAATTGTCAGTCTGCCTCCGGATGCTTTCATGCCAGCCTATGAGCATTTAATTGTATACACTATTCTCTTCCAAACCTGCGTTGAGCAATTAAACGGTCCAAAGATGCTATGCTTCCTCCATTTTCTGCATGGTTTTGACTATTCATTGCAAGAATGTTTGAATTAGTTTACCTAACCCTAATTTTTGCGGGCCGCCTCTTCATTCTACCTATGCAAGTGTACAGAGACGTTCTTCATCATGTTTTCTCATATGCTGCGATCTGTAACCTATCCTAGAGGGCCATGAACCACATTTTCTCACATCTGCATGGAAATATTGAAGTAGGTTATGAGGAGATGAAACATATTGAGTGTATGTTGCAAAGCTGAACGGGATGGTCATTCTTCAGTTCATTCAAGAATTTTCAAAAACTGAAGAGAACCTGCTGAAGACTCACATCTATTCACTTGAGTGAAGACTTGAAGTCGTGATATGATGTTGCTATGTATTTGAAGCCCAGTGACTAAAAACCGATGGTGCATATTCAGAGCCCTTTTCAAGAGCGTGGAGGTAAAATCTTGTTGTTGTATTTAATTATCACCGTTGGAAGTGCATAAAACCTAATTTATGCCCTAATTCCTGTGCGTGGAGTTTTCTCGGAAAGTCTGCAAATATTTTCATATGTAGGATATGGGTGTTATGTATTGAAGAGGCCCATGACTTTTGTATTGAAGATTTGATTTTAAATGTATGTGTATGGGACTGTTGATTTTGAATGTATGTGTATGGGACTGGTATCGATATTACAACATTTAAGTGAAGCTTGAACGAATGAAGGGTTTGTAGTGTGCGTTGAAGAATTGCATGCAATTTCTTTATTGTGTTTGTTTGAGATCTATGCCTCTCACTCACCATCACTTGTGTGAGGTTTGGGTCCAATATTGAAGGGCCATGAGCTAAAGTATTGGCTAACGTCGTGAATATGAAGAGTCTGTGACTGCATCTTCTGGAAAATAAGCATTCAGGTTGTGTGATATAACCTCTATGTTGAAGATGGAAGCTGTGAGATGATATAACCTCACATTGAAGCCCAAATACATTGTGAATACTCAGTGCGTGGAGGCAATTCATTCTATTGTTCGTTGATGATACAAAAACCGTATTGTTTGACCTAATTCTTATACATGTTGTGCGTTCATATGACCGTATTGTTTGACCTAATTTTGAAGAGTGTTGCAGCGTTGACATTGTATGCATTGAGGACTGAAGTATTGAAGCTTAGAGTTGAGGATTGACCTCCTCATTTGCTTACTGTTGAAAGCTATCTTGTTTTGTCAGTGTTGGAGTCTCATTGCCATGACCACAAGACTTCTTACCAGTTCAACTAGATTGTGAAGCATGCTGCTAAAGTGACCTGCTCCTTTGTAAAGCTTGAGGAAGGTGGCAGAGACTTAGACCTGCACCTTTACTCTTTCTTTTTCTTTCTCCTATTGTTTTAGTTGCAAGATTCAATCACAGAAGATGCATTCTGGAGAATCACTTTGCTTTGCTAAAAAAGAAAAGAACCACACCAAAGACCAATCCAAAGATCATCCCAAAGGAGAAAGTAGTAAGAGAGGCAGAGGGAGAAGAAATTTTAGAGGTAGAGGAGGCAGAAACAACTCCAACAAAAGATCATATTTGAAGTGCAAGTGTTGTGGAAAGATTGGACACACAATAGATCAGTGTTGGGCTTCGTGGGACTCCATCAAAGACAGACATAACCAGAAGAAAGATGACAATAAGAACCAAGA
>LPNX011105583.1:104667-135983 GCA_001517045.1 Pseudotsuga menziesii
CTAAAGGGTTCATCTGCAAGGGTTTAGAACTATGCCTACCTCTCTCAGCATGAAGAAGGTAATTTGTCATCAAGTTTATCGTGGCATGCAAGATTTGGTCATCTGAATTATAACAGTCTTTGTTTGTTGAGAAAGAATGGTGTATTTGGTTTTCCCACCATTCCCAAAGAGAAGAGCAAATATGATGCATGTATATTAGGGAAACACAGTAAGTTGCCATTCCATGAATCTAATTTCAGAACAAGTAGGAAATTAGAATTAGTGCATTCTGATTTATGTGGCCGAATGCCAACTCCTTCTGCCAATGGGAATAAGTATTTTATGATCTTTGTTGATGACTACTCAAGAATGTGTTGGATTTACACATTAAAGACAAAATCAGAAGCATTTCAAACATTCAAGGACTTTCATGCATTGATAGAAAAAAAAGCACAATCTAAAATTGGTAAAATTCGTACTGACAATGGGAAAGAATACACTTCAAATGCTTTTGAATATTATCTTTGCCAACATGGAATTGCACATCAGACTATAGTTCCCTACAATCCTCAACAAAATGGTGTAGTAAAAAGAATGAACAGAACCATAATGAATATGGTACGCTCAATGATGTTTTTTAAGAATGTAAAACTAATGTTTTGGGGTGATGCAGTGAAATGTGCAGCCTATTTGAGAAACATAAGTCCCTCAAATGCTCTTGACAACAAGAGTCCACATGAAATGTGGTTTGGCCATCTCCCTTAAATTATGTAGAAATAATAGATCAATGCTATGTGCAATGATGCTAAAAAGAAGCATAGGAAATAGATCTTGCTACTAAGAATTCTCACAAGAATACACAGGAAAAATAGAGAGAAGAAAAGAGACTGAATCACATGAATGAAGAGATGAATATTGGTGTGTATCCTTCCATTGAATAATTATGAATAATAGAGTACATAAATAGTACATCCCTCATGGGGAAGTCGAATTGTATGGAAACAACTCATAAAGCTCAAAAAGGCTGACTTACCAAAATATAGCAAACCCCCATAGGTGGAGAAAGCACTTGCTAAATCTATCAAGGACCTCACGAGTTGGAAAAAGCATGAGTGATTTGTCAAGGAGATGGAAATGACATGCTAATCCTAGAAAATGGAGAAAAACTAATGGAGGATGGGTTGGAAACAAAAGCTCCCAGTTTCCTAGTTGACTAGCTTTTATCTTATCCATAGAAAAGCAGGAAAAAACAGAAAAAGCAGAAAAAAGCAGAATCTGCTATAAGGTCCTGTATACTAATTCTAGATGAACCCAGAATCAGAAATAAATCATTCCTAGGATATAGATGGCATGCATTGACTTTAAGGTGCCAACTAATTAAGCTAGTGGGTGAATAATTAATCAAATAATGATTAATTATTTTATCCTAAGTTGTGAGTGGGTTTAATATATTCCTACAAGTTAGGCATCTTAGATTTTTTGGTTCCACCTGTTATGCCTTGATTCCAAAGGAGTAAAGAAACAAGCTTGGTGCTCAAAGCAGAAAATGCATTTTCTTGGGGTATGAAGAAAACTCCAAGGCATACTATCTATATGATGAGGTAAACAAGAAGTTTGTTATTTCCAGAGATGTCATTTTTCTTGAGACTAATAAAAATGACCAGTCCATTGAGAGATAGCTTGATCATTTGGAAAAATATCCTCATCCAAAGAAATATTCTGAAAATGAATATGAAATTCCAAACCTTGAAGGGGGGGATTGTTGGAATATAATCCGTCAGGATTATATTTTGTAAATAAATAAAGGAAAATGAATAGTTATGTAGGAAGCTAAAAAGGCTGGTCGGAAGATGAAACTCAACCAGCATATGTAATGTATAAATAAATGATTTTGCAATGGAATGAATGAATTCGGGAGTTATTCTACCTAACACTTTTTATCATATCTATAGAGAATTAAATGATGAAGCAGATAGACTTTCAAAGAAAGGAATCGGTGAATTGGTTGGAAATATTTATTTTAAAGAGCTCAGAGATGAAATGCCTATACAATCAGACAGATTAAGGTTCTTTTGATTTGGAATTTGTTCATCTAGTAAACTGTGTTTACTAATAACTTGTTTTCTGGGTGGCGTATTTCTTGTTTTTTTATCGTTGTTATGATATATTGTTTACTACAGAACCTATAAAAATGTCAAAATGGTGTTGGGAGAATAAAATATAAATATGATGTTTTATCAAGGTGGTAGTTTATTTTGAATTATAAGAAGAACTCTATTCTTCCGAAAAATAAAAATGTAGTTCGTTGATACAACTTTGTTTCATCATATAAAGTTGTTTTTAAGTGCTTAAAAAAACCCATAATCCTGGTGGTCAACTTTGTTTTATAATATAAAGTTGCTTTTAAGTGCTTAAAAAAAAACCCATAATTGTGGTGGTCAAAAGAGACTCGCTGGTCTATCATCTCCTTTCTTCGTTGTCTTCTACAGTTTATTCATCCTGTAGTTAGTCAACATTTGAACTTTTACCAGGTAGGCAGTCACCTGGCGAAATTGAAATCCCTTGTGGTGGTGAAGAACGCTAACCTGAGTGAAGAACGATGTGAGATGGCATGTAAACAAAGGCGATTAAAATAAGCCATGTGCATTTTGCATTTGTTGGACGAACAAGTATATTTTTCTGCTTATCAATCTCTCTTGCAGGTATGCCTCATTAACAGAGCTCTATCGGAGGCCAAGCTAGTATATGCTCACATCATCTAAAGTGCTTTCAAATTTAATTGCACTAACAAGGTTCTTCCCAATAAACTCCTAAGTGTGTATGCCAAGTGTAAGAATTTAATCGATGGTCACAGGTTTCTTGAGCAAATGCTTAAGCGAAATGTGGTCTCGTGGAGTGTCATGATTGCAGCTTACTCTAGGGATAGACATGGCAAAGAAGCATTGATAATTTTCAATCAAATGCAAGGAACATGTATTCTCCCCAATCAATTCACTCTATCCAGCCTTCTCCTAGCATGTACTCACTTGGAAGCAGTGGTGGAGGTTCATGAACAAATAATCAGAAGTGGGTTTCACTCTGATGTTTTTGTGGGAAATGCCCTTCTTTACATGTATGCAAAATATGGGAAGATCAACACTGCACGTTATGTGTTTGACAAATTGCTTAGACTAGATGTTGTCACATGGAATGCTATGATTGTAGAATATGCACAGATGGGGTATGTTAATGAGGCTCTTGACCTGTTTGACAAAATTCTTGAATGAAATGTGGTCTCTTAGACATCAATGATTGTGGGATATGCACAGAATTGCTTGGTTGACGAGGATACCAAAGTCTTTGATGAAATGCCTGAAAGGAATCTGGTATCTTGGACATCAATGATTTTAGGTTATGCCTAGAATGGATGTGTTGATGAAGCTTACAAACCCGAGCTTTCTGGTGTAACCCTCCACATGGGAAAGACGTTGGCCCTATTCAACAGGAGTTACACATGGATGTGTTTAGAAACCTCTCCTCTGCAAATGCCAGGATTAGGGTAGTTGCTACATTAACTTTAGTTCAAGAACTGCAGGAAGTCCAGACGATTTATGAGCAAAGCGTCACTAAGGGCAACATGGAGATTTAAAGCTAGAAGCTGCTAAAGATGTTTGTCTAAAACATTGTGCTCCGAATCTGAAATATGCCATTCGTCGGCTTATTTGTGGGATTTCATCATCTAGAGCCATAAGTTTTCTATCATCTAAGTTGAATTTGGTTCCAACTACATGTTTTATATTATCCAAGTTAATTTTGATTCCAAAGGCTAGTATGTGCATTGCTTGAAATATATTTCAATTCGATAAACAACTTCCATGAATAGGTGGTCAAGAGCAAATGCTATAATTTTTTGAGATATGAAATAACTCGTTATCATCCAAGACAAGTGTAAAATATCAAATATGCAAGTCCCACATACTGAAATTGTTCTGGCAGCTCTGGCATAGTCTTCCTCGAGCCAATGTTATTCACATGCTCAAGAACAAATGATATAGTTTCAAGAAATGAAAATATCTCATTATTATTCAAGACAAGGGTGAAATATCAAAGATACAAGTCCCACATACTAAAATGGTACTAGTAGCTTTGGCCCAGTCTTCCTTGAGCCCATGTTATTGATATGTTGCATGACATCCATCCTAGAACAAAAGCTACAAAGCTTGACTGCACCAGTGCTGCTTTCATGTTATCGATATGTTGCATGACATCCATCCCAAAACAAAAGCTACAGAGTGTGACTGCACCAGTGCTGCCTTCTCCAAAAAAGCAAGATGTTTCAAATTTAGCTTAATTGCAAGTCAATTCAATCATCACACCTCCTATCAACGCTTATGTTACAAAAAAGGGTGAGGCTGAGCAATATGAATAAATTTATCTTATTTAATATATATTATTTAATTTGGATTCTAGAAAGATGCCAGCATAGATTTGCATGTATACTATCATCTCTGGTCTTCATTAGAAATGCTTATTAATGCTCCAGTCTTAGTCCACTATTTAATGTCTAATGACTTCTAATTGCTAGGCTGGTTTAAGTTTTCAGGCTTTGTTATTTCAAATTTGGTATTCTGTAGTATTTGGATTTGCCTGAATTTGAATGCTTGATTGTTTCTTTATTCAAATATATTACACACAGAGTTGGGAACATGGATGTTTTAGTTTGTTCAAACATTGGAGCTGTGTTTCATTCTGGAACTGCATCTGCATTTACAAAATAGAAAGCTGAAATCATAGAATCTGTTCTTCCATATTATTAACATGAATTAGGTTTTTTTGTTTTGAAGTAAAAATATTTTGCAGAGTTTGAAATTGTAGATCATTTTGTGATGGAAGTGAGCTTTGCTTACTATTTTCTAGTTATTGACATTAGCATATGTCCTAAAATTTTGTGAAATTTCTTGATTGAGTCTCTTTCCTAGAACATTGCCATTTTTAGATCTTAACTTCAACTTTGGAGTCACCAAATGTTTACACAAAAACTTGTAAACATTAGATCGATTGCAAAGTGTCACAACAAAGCATATCCCCTCATTTACAATCCAATAATTAAAAATATTTGCCTCCACAAAAATAGAATAATAGGCAGTTTTAGGGTGTCCTTGTAGTGTCCATTATGGTCAAGGTACTGGAAAAGGTTGCTGGTTGAGAGTCCATTACTCCTACTTCATATGTTGATGATATGTGATCAATCTATGGTTTATTCTATGATGTTGCTGGTGTATTTGTCTTTACTATGGAAGTACAACATGCTTTTCATTTTTGTGATTTGGTTCTTGGTAGCTACAGATCATGGGAAATAATGACATGTTGTAAGTAGGTTCATTGTCATTGTGTGTTATCGCATGTATTGCATATTATACATGGCTAGGGTTTCACTTGATTACAAGTTGTTTATAGGAAGAATACAGAATGAGGTAATGCAATGGTATGTTGTAAGCAGGTTCATTGTCATTATGTGTTATCGCATGTATTGCATATTATACATGGCTAGGGTTTCACTTGATTACAATTTGTCTACATAAAGAATAAGGAATGAGGTAATGCAATGATATGTGCGGTTTACGAAGGCTTCATGGTTGATGTGGCTCAATAATGTTTTGGATTTAGTTAAGTTGGGGTACCTGTAACAAAGTAAAACATAGATATATGCGAGTATCCTAAGCAGTAAGGCACTCTTTCTTAAGCCATTTACCCACCGCACAAATAAATTCCATCCACTACACAAAAAACACATTAAAATAATCCCATATAGTTGGTATAATGTGCCGGGGTAATCTCATAACCTCTATCAGAAAAACATGTACTGGGTGAAGAAGTAATAGAATCGGCTCCTTTTTATTTCCCCAATTGTGATGTCATCCACAAACCCCTAAAAACAATGTTTAGTTAATAAAAATAATATAAAATTAGAGAGGAAGTTGTTATCGTCTTGTCTAGCCAAACTTATTTTTGTTGGTGCCTGCCCCAACCGAACTTGGGGCCATTTATAACAAAATTAAATATGAAACCAATCGATGGACACCTACTTAGTCCATTAAAACTGTTCATGTAGAACAAGGTTTTGCGCTATTGGGAAAGATCCTCAGAACTAACTGCGTTCCTCACCTCGGTAACCCATACCTTAGTAAACAACATGGCTCCAACCATTGTTTCTTCTGGCTTAACCAATGGTTTACACTTATTTTATTCTCCTTCCTTTTCTTAGCTATATGATGGTAGTGGTCCTATGTGCAAGGGAATACCTCTCAGAGATAAACTTCCAGAAATGGCAATATTAAAGGGCATAGTTTCCCTAACCTAGGTTTTACTTTTTCCTTTGTCCTAATCATATGCACTTGCAAGTAATTTTTTTATTTCTTCTTTTCCTTTGGTCCAAAGGTCTTGCACTTCATAGGGCAAGGAGACATACATTCAATTTATTATGGACAAGTTCAATGTAGATATGCAAGTATCATATGTATGGGGTGTTTTTATAGTATAAATTGATTCTTTAGGTGTTTATTGAAAAATAAAAAACAATGAAAATAAGCCATTCGTTCCGTGTAAACCACTGCAAAATAAGAAGTCGTTGTTGCCTGCCCCTACTAAATAAGACTAACTCTTTAGTGCAAATATAGTTTTTAGCAATTCCCATCCCTACCTCTTTAACTCACACTACATAGAGTCCCAGCACTATAGCTCCTTCTAAGAAGCACAAAGAGTAAAGAACTAGGAGTTAGCTTCTTCTAAACTCAAGCTAAGCACTAGACAGATAGAGTTTAGTTTTTATGAATTAAGTAGCTTTCTATAAACCCTCATATTCTGAAAATAGTGTCTTGGCTAGTTAGGCTATTATTGAGAACCTTTGTAAGAAACACTACATGCCCTCTCATATTTGATATTGTGATCTATACGTTTTGCTGCATTTCATACTTACATGTTGCATCCTGGCTTGAACTTACTGCTGCATGTAGTACAGGGTTTGTTCCACATTTGCAGTAATAGAAAGGGCCATGCCAGACTTCTGGTATTGGCTAGATATGTTGTAGTTACATGTACTTCGATTATTTTGGTTTGGGAAAATGTTCCCATATTTTGTGAGTTGCAATTTGAAAAGAGTCAATTATACCTTTTTTGGGAAAAATTATGCATCATATATTACATTAAAATCATTTTGCATGTAAATAAAAGTTACATATATAATAATTATCAAAGGCCACAACCACCAAATTGATGTATGAGAGCCCTTTTTTATGGAAAAAGGGAGTCGAGTTTTGTTCTAGGCCCCTAAGTGGAGAAAGCCTCTTGGCATCCTGCTTTAAGACAACATAAATTTCGTAAGTTTTCAAGAACTCATAACTCCATTCAAACTTGCCGATATTTAAGAGGAAAGAAAAACAATAGGAAGCAAATGTAGATCAACTGAATGTAACCACTCTTAACTTCTCTTCTAGTAGTTATTCAACATAAAACTTCCCAATGTGACAATTCTCAAACTATGAGAATTTTAAGAATTCAAAATTTTTATGGAGTAACTGTCAACTCTTGTCACTATGTATACTTCTACAGTTAATTGACATACAATGAAAACTATAGGAGACAGTAGCTCCTACATCAGTTTCAACTCCTACATAAATTGCAAATGGTGCTTAAAAGGGTTACATACAAGTTTAAAATAAAAGTATTGACTGGCCAACAACAAAAGAAAACCACTTGGCAATCAACTGGCATGAAAGAGAGAAGAATAACTTATGAATATTTGAAGGGGATACATGTAATCATGTAGACAGACTAGGTTGGCTTAATTGTCTTCCCAAAATTGAGTTACAAGACATATGTAAAGTGACCTATCAATATATGCATAAAACTACTGATAAAAACATACAAGTATAATCTACCATCCTTGAAAAGCATACCTTTCATGGAATAATGTTGTTGAAATCCCAAGGACCTCTTTGGTGTAGCTTCATTAATACGCATAGGTCTCAATGAGCAATAAATGCCATTAATTTCAATCATAGCTCGGTTTTTCTTGCTCTCATCACCAAATCTGACAAACGCATAACCTTTGGTGCAAGTTTTATTTGCATCTATCAAAAATTTAGCACCTTTAATAGATGAATATCAGCTTTCAAAAGTCTCTTGCAAGATAATATTAGTGACGTCAAGACCCAAGTCCCCAACAAATATGGAATACCCAGTGCCTAGTTCTGTCTGTCTATCACCAGCTCCAAAAGTAGCCCAATTCAATCTAAAAGGTTGTTGAGAGCTGGGCATGGGTGTACCATGGAAATTCTGCAAAATTCTCTCTACAGTTGCATGAGAATCAAGTTCCACAAAACCATAACCCTCTAGTTGTCCAGTTTGCTTATTTTGAATAATCTTAACATAAACAATAGCCTTCTCTAGATTGATTCAATTAGTTTAAATATTGCAAAAACCACTTCTTCTATAAACAAAAAATCAATGGAATTTGACCAAGTTAGACTTTCACAGACCCACAACTTGAGAAACTTGTTAATAATACTTATCACATCATATCCAAGAAACAGAGAGTATACAGAAAAGATGAAGCACTGGATGTTGCCACATCCATATTTATAACAAAAAAGCTCATGAATAATCAAATGCAGGAGACATGCATTCACCTTTATTTCATTGACTAGCAGATACTAGCTTAAAATTATATAATATCAAATCTATGGGATTAAAAATTATCACTGAGATAGGAATTCACGATCACTAAAACCATCACATCTTGAAAATTGACATGCTACATTCATTGAACTAGTTATTGAGTAATTTTCTTTGTTGTATAGGTGAGTGGTTGTGGATAACTTCATATACAACCAATTAATGCAGATATCTGAGGTGCCTGCTTACTTAAGCTCACTGTGTTTGGAGCTTGTAGCTTAGTTGGGCACCCTTTTTAGGAGAGCACGCCAATCTATAATCTAAGCAAGTTTTTAGTTGAAACACTCTTGTGTGGAACGCATGACCTTGTAGGTTTCCATCCTGGTGCTTCACTGAGATGTTCTAAATATGGACCTAGAATTGTTTAGCTGCAAGGGTTATACTATTCAGGGTTTGTTAGGCCCATTCAGAGTTTGCTTTAGGGTAGTATTTTTTTCTAAAGACCTCAACTGAGTATTGTGGGGATTGTTTCTTGTGTCTTTGGTTGTATGTTCATCCCCACAGACTATGTTAGCAGATTGCAATGGTAATTGACCATTGATGTGTAGGTCCATTTCCTCATTTGCATTAACCCCTGAAATTTTGGAACAGGAAAAAAAGTTACATGTCTTTACGATACTAGACTGTTTTATTGTTCTTAGGAATTTACAATAGAATGGTATTTAGGTTTCTTATTTTCAATTGAAGGCACCATGTTGTCAGCCAATGATCCCCTTGATCTGTGTTGTGCCAACAACCTGTTTTAAATATGCTCTCTTCTGAATTTTTGATTCCAAATAAGGATTATGCATATTCCCTAATTCCAATGGACTAGGAAACAATGCAATGTTAGTGCAAAATATCGCTGAAGATAGGTCCAATTAACTTGGATTAGCACAACAGGTTTAAGATTGCTTCTTTGTAATTGTACAATTTTTTCATAAGAGAATTCTAAAACAACTAAATGCCTACACACAAAAACAAATTCTCCAAGTGGAACTGAGCAACAAATAATTAAATATCTGTCAATTTACATATCTAAGCATATCCTTCTCCGCACCCTCATTTATATGTCAAAATATGTGTCAGTTTGAAATCCTTTTCAGACATGCCTATCGTGGAATGATTGTAAGAATTTCTCCACATAAATGGTTGAAGCTATGCTAGTATCACAAGTTTTTAGGATTTTTGTCGCAAATTTAAATGGAGTTAGTTTTCGAAATAGTTCTAGGTTACAAAGGCCATTATTAATGGCACTTTATCATGTTCTATCATTTAAGGAAACATTCACACCTATGCTGTTACAAAAACAAGAAGATAGAAATGCAATGCTCATACATTGCATATTGAATGGTGATAATCATCAGTTACAACTAGTGGTTAAGAACATGGATTTCCAGAAGTACAGTGACATGAACTAGAGTTGGTTCACAAGATTTTTTTGGCTTAGCAATACCCTATGTAGAACTCAATACACAAGGTAGAGAAAAACCCATTTTAATAAAACTCCATAACTAGAGATACAAGCATTAGGTGATCTGTCGTATGTCAAAAAAGAGCATATGTTTCATCTTACAAATCAGGTTTCTGGTAAGGAAATCAGCTTGTAGATGTCCCTAATCACCATGGAATGGAAAAATCTGCTATTTCCCCTGGGTTTTGCATCAAAAACTTGGTGAAGCAGAATATGTGTTGAATGTTTATATGTAAATGTGATTACTAGGATACCCTGCCAGCAAAATATCAATCTTGACTGCTTACAATGGTCAAAGGAACTTGATTCCCAATATGATGAATTGAAATACATGCCTAATCCTCTCATGAGATGTTTGAGCAAGGTGATGACTGTTGACAGGTTTCAAGGTCAACAAAATGACTAATGTATCACTCTCTCTAGTCTGAACCAGATTTGTAGGCCACCTTTGAGATGTTAGTAACTTAGTATACATGTTTCCATGTCCCAATCTGGTTTGGGCTTGTATGTATTATGGAATTTCTCTTTTTTTAAACAATGAGATAAACTACAACCCACTTTTCAAACTGATACTCCAACACCATGATAAGCTCACTTTTGAATTTGGATAAAACAACTTGACCCACAGGGCATCTTTGTTGAGGGAACTAGCAAGATTCATCTTGTGAGTGGACTAGAGATGGAGCACATTACCTTGAGCAAATTTTTATCAACTTTATCAGGGACAAACAATAGAGCAACAAGTAATTATTCATTATCCTAATCAACAAATACAGGGATACATTTTCGATCTGTGAGGACAGGAATTTACAAACATGTCAAAACTATGCCCTGGTGAAATATATGTACATTTAGAGTTTAAAGATGAAAAGGAATTAAAGCATTATGAATAAAATCTCAATCATGGAGAGTTTGTAGAAAAGGGCACCCTAAAAAGGATTAAAAGGAACGAGTTGAGGGTGTAGCTAGGTGGCAGTTACAGTTCATTGCACAAAGTAGAAGTGACACCCAGAACAAAACATAGTTAACTAAAAGTTGGCTTCAATGTTATTTTTAGACTCATGCAAGAAGGAGGGAAACAACATTCACATAGGATAAGGATGCATGCATCACTTGGTTGTTATCTTAGCTATCATTCATGCAAGGAGGCACAAATAAGGAAATACTTGTGTGCTATTTTGGAACAATGGTTAGACTAATGACTTTCAGCTCACCCTCCTTATATAAAATAGAACACCCTCTTATAATACAATAATAATGTTAAATATGACGTACAACATAGAATTCTCCTCACTACAATATCAATGTGAGACAAAAGTTAGTTTTGCAAAAAACGTGAAAGCAAGGTAGTCTGTTTGTGACCACCTGACTTGGAAATGCACATTGGAATGTTGCATGCTACAACATTGAGGCTTTGAGCTCATGGAGAAGGAATTGAGTGTGATGGCTTAATTTTCTCTTTGAAATAAGTAATCTATAAAAGGAAACATGGGGCCAGTGTTGACTAAAGAGATCACCTATATAGAAATCATGAATTGTTATGAAAGGTTTGACCCCATGGACCCCAATGAAGTAACCAAAAGTGCATTTGGGACGTTTTTCCTTTGTTTTTTCGATTTATTGTGGTGTCCCCTAGCCATTGCAAGGCCATACAAAGGAACCAACTTTCAAACGAACCACTCACTCGGAACCAAACTAGCTCTTCATTCACTCATAAAGGAAGCATGCTCGTTCATAACAAAAAAAATACAACTAAATGTAAGATTAAATTCACATAAAGATAAATCTGAGCCTTGGATTGGATTTTATGGTGAGATTTAACTTACATAAAAGATTCATTCAAGGACACGTGGAGAATTGGTCTCAACACCTAGATCTAAAACTGAGCAACATAATTGACCTATGAAATTTCCAACGGATGTGTATAGGCCTCATAGACTCAATTTGGTCATCGACGAATGATGCTCCATCACAATATCAACAATTAAAGCACATGGAGGAGAAGACCTTGAAGCCTCTGCCGATGCATCTTTAAAACATTGTTGTTGATCCTATCGTCAAGCTCCCAATTTTTTTACTTTTGGACGCACATTAATATTTAGGACTCATATTTCCTTTGATGCCCTTTATATCTCTATCCCACATTGATTGTGGGAATGTATAAACTTTTTTTTTACATACATGTGTGTTATTTATTATATCAACACATTGTGCACATTATATACCATAGTGGCCATGAGATGAACTCTTTCAACACTAGATTTTGTTATGAGTTGTGGTTGGATATGGTGGACTTGCAAAGACAATAAATGTAAAGATTGGGCTTATCCAAGCCCTAATATTTTAGAATTTATTTTTACAAGAAACCATATATATAACAACTGGAGGCACAAAGGACTAGAGTGGAATAGTATAGTCCCCATAGAAAAGTCCCATATCTAGAGGTATTGTGGTATTAGGAGATTGATTAGGTGTCCTTTTGCATTGTAACCTTACAAGGAATTTGAATGATGTAAGTCCAAAATCCTATCCACAATACATTTTTTTTAATTGGATCTCTGGCTCATTATTGTTATTTTATTAGTAGAGTGAGTTTGATTTGTGTTGAGCATTTAGAGATTTCCCACCATATTATTCAACCATCCTCACCATGAATCTAGGGTTCTAAGTTCCAATCTTTCTTTAATCACCAAGGATTGATCCTCACAACTAAGATACAAAACTTTATCTTAAACTAAAATACAGAGCGGCAGGGGGATTCATCCCCGATAGTCATAGTGGATAGTGGTGGGAGATGATACGAAACTAGATAATATGGAAGGTTGTAGGTTTTAGAGTGTAAATTATTATGAGAAATGATCACTACTATTTATCAACATAAATCCTATCCAATATTTTCTTAAAATCTATAAATTCTTCACTAATTGACAAAAAAAATCAACCGCAAACAATTTTCAACACATATTGACCTTGGAAAATCTACTTCAGGAAAAATATAACAATGTGTTGGCTTTGAATATGTTTTAATTATTCTTTTAAAAGAGGAGAATTATATATTAAAACAACTCCAGTGAGTACAGAATATTGTGTAAGTGAATCTAGTTTCTATAACATTTTTTTCCTCTATCTTGGCTTGCAATCTTCATTTAGAATGGGAATTGGCTAGACTCCAAGGCTGCTTAATTCTACTAGTTTTAGTTCCAAGTGTTATCATTACCATGACAATGACAGGGATAAGGATGACGACGATGATGATGATGACGATGACAATCATCGATATTGGTGAGATACAGATGGATCCACACACATCCACTGTGAAGGATATAATTGCCAACATGCCAAAGTTTAATGTGATGGGTTTGGTCATTCATTTTGGTGGTCGGAGTTTAGGCTGGACTTACGGAGTATTATGTTGAGGTTTATTACCTTATATACCATTGCAATGAAACCAAAACAAAACCATGAATTCAATGATATTTGTTTTGCACCCTATTTCAAAGAGCTAACACACATAAGCTTTTCATAATGGTGTAACGAGATAACACACATAAGATTTCACTCGTAGTGCCATGTTAGAAGAAAAGATAAATCCAGCTAGATTTCCATCATGGTTTAATGCATTTGATGACAATGTGGCAATGTTAGATGGAAAGTTACCTTATGAAAGCTAACACACATTATCCTTTACTCACCGTGCAATGTTTTAAGAATGAAAGCTAACTCCAGCTAGATTTTCATCATGGTGCATTGTGATTGATCACAATGTTTCCGTGCTAGATGGAAAACTACACTATGAAAGCTTACACACATTAGACTTCATTCACCGTGCAATGATTTAAGGATGAAAGCTAACTTCAGCTATATTTCCAACACAATGCAATGTGATTGATGACAATGTGGTTGTTTACCTGGAAAACTTCCTTATGAAAGCTAAAACACATTACCTTTCACTCATCGTGCCATGTTGTTAAAATTAAAGCTAACTCCAGCTATATTTCCATCATGATGTAATGAGCTAACACACATAAGTTTTCCCTTATAGTGCCGTGTTGTTAGAAGGAAAGCTAAGTCAAGCTAGATTTCCATCATGGTGTAATGTATTTGATGCCAATGTGACTTTGTTAGATGGAAAACTATCTTATCAAGGCTAACAAACATTATCTTTACTCACTGTGCAATGTCTTAAGAAAGAAAGCTAACTCTAGCTAGATCTCAATCATGGTGCATTGTGATTGATGACAATGTGGTTGTGCTACATGAAAAAATAAATTATGAATGCTAACACACATTAGATTTCACTCACCGTGCAATGATTAAAGATGAAATCTAACTCCATTTAGATTTCCATCACAGTGCAATGCGATCGATGACGATGTGTGTGTGTTAGATGGAAAACTACCTTATGAAAGCTAACACACATTATCTTTCACTAATCGTGCCATGTTGTTAAAATGAAAGCTAACTCCAACTAGATTTCCATCATAGTGTAATGTATTTGATGACAATGTGGTTGTGTTAGACAGAAAAATACCTTACGAAAGCTAACACACATTAGCTATTACTCATCGTGCAATGTTTTAAGAATGAAAGCTAACTCTAGATAGATTTTCAACATGGTGCATTTTGATTCATGACAATGTGGTTGTGCTAAATGGAAAACTACATTATGAAAGAAAACACACATTAGATTTCAGTCACCGTGCAACCATATAAGGTTAAAAGTTAACTCTAGCTAGATTTTCATCATGGTGCAATTTGCCAATGTGGTTGTGTTACATGGAAAACTACCTTATGAAAGCTAACACACATTAGCATAGATTCATCATGCCATGTTGTTAAAAAGAAAGCTAACTCTAGCTATATTTTTGTAATGGTGTAATGAGCTAACTCACATAAGCTTTCACTCATAGTGCCATGTTAGAATGAAAGCTAACTCCAGTTAGATTTCCATCATGGTGTAATGTATTTGATGACAATGTGGCAGTGTTAGATGGAAAATAATGAAATCTAATTCCAGCTAGATTTATATCATGGTGCATTGTTATTGATGATAATGTGGTTGTGCTAGATGAAAAAATACACTATGAAATCTTACACATTAGATTTCACTCAGCGTGCAACTATTTAAGGATGAAAGATAACTCCAGCTAGATTTACAACATAGTGCGATGTGATTGATGACAATGTGGTTGTGTTACATGGAAAATTACGTTATGAAAGCTAACACACATTAGCTTTCACTCATCATGCAATGTTGTTAAAATGAAAGCTAATTATAGCTATATTTCCATCATGGTGCAATGAGGTAACACACATAAGCTTTCCCTTATAGTGCCATGTTGTTAGAAGGAAAACTAACTCCAACTAGATTTCCATCATGGTGTAATGTATTTGATAACAATGTGGTTTTTTTAGATGGAAAACTACCTTACAAAAGTTAACATACATTAGCTTTAATCACTGTATGATGTTTTAAGGACGAAAGCTAACTCTAGCTAGATTTCCATCTGGTGCATTGTGATTGAGCACAATGTAGTTGTGCTAGATGGAAAAACACATTATGAAAGATAGCACACATTATATTTCACTCACCATGCAACGATTTAAGGACGAAATCTAACTCCAGCTAGATTTCCATCACGGTGCAATGTGATCGATGATGTTGTGGTTGTGTTAGATGGAAAATTACCTTATGAAACCTAACCCACATTAGCTTTCACTCATCATGCAATGTTTTTAGAAGGAAATATAACTCCAACTAGATTGGCATCATGATGTATTGTATTTGATGACAATGTGGCTGTGTTAGATGGAAAACTACCTTACGAAAGGTAACACACATTAGCTATTACTCACTGTGCGATGTTTTAAGAAAGAAAGCTAACTCTAGCTAGATTTTCAACATAGTGCATTTCGATTCACGACAATGTGGTTCTGATAAATGGAAAGCTACATTATGAAAGCTAACACACATTAGATTTCACTTACCGTGCAATGATTTAAGGTCGAAAGATAACTTTAGCTAGATTTCCATCATGGTTCAATGTGACAATGTGCTTGTGTTAGATAGAAAACTAATTCCAGCTTGATTTTCATCATGGTGTAATGACCTAACACACATGAGATTTCACTCATCGTGCCATTTTGTTAGGAGGAATGCTAACTCCAACTAGATTTCGATCATGGTGTAATGTATTTTATGACAATGTGGTTGTGTTTGATGGAAAACTATCTTATGAAAGCTAACTCCAACTATATTTCCATCATGGTGCATTGTGATTGATAACAACATGGTTGTGTTAGATGAAAAATACATTACGAAAGTTAACATAATAGATTTCACTCATCATGCAACGATTTAAGAACTAATGCTAACTTTAGCTAGTTTTGAATTATTGCAACTATATTACTTTTTTTAACATACACTTCATATGGTTTAACCTTAATTACAAACTACAATTCAAATGTGTTACAGAAATTGGGAGGAGTTACAATGGAAAATATAATTTTGACAAGAGGGGACTATGTTGACCTCCTAAATAATGGTCAAGTTATTGGACTAGGAGGGGTTGAATCTACAAAGACTACAACTCATTAGTGGAGAAATGCTTAATGTAGTTCAATTATGGTTTTGATAATTGATGTCATTGAACCACATTTGATTGTGGAAGATGTTGATGAAGGGGACTTACATCCATGGAAGATCATATATTTGAGTCATAAAAGGTAAATCAAAATCTTGAAGCACATGTTAAGTGTTTTTTAGAGTACATTTCTTGTTTTTTTTAGCAAATTCTAAGTTCGTTTAATTTGTTGTATAGGTGCAAATGCCTCTTCTACATTTTCTATTGGAGACAAGGTAGATATTTCGTAATGTAGAGTGAAGGTGGGTGAAAGTTCCATATTCAATACAAATATTGGTCATAAGGTGCATGGAAGGATGATAAATAAATGATCCATCATTGGTTAACATTGAGAAGGTGTTAAATAATGATGCTCTCTTGCCACATCCAATAGGATTTGGGATCTTATGAGATTTGGAAAAAATCAGATTTGGAAACTCATTGTCATGATCATCCAGTAAATACTACCCAAGATAGGCTTACATTCACATGTAAAAAGGTTTATATTACACATGAATTCACATGAACAAGCATGTCCATTGCCAAAGGGATCATAGTTAATGTTCGCGAGTATGACATGGCTGAGGGTGAAATGTTAGGTGAAAAGGAATTACATGTAAAATAAAAATCTGTTGCAGGAACAAACTTGGGTTTGTCATTGACAGATATGCTAACACATGGGCATAGCACAAGAGGTTTTGGTTATTTCACCCTACCATTTGTACACATGGGATCACATTTTACCATTACATCTCTTGCAAAGTGCTTGAGGGACCTTGATGACCCATACCTTAATATGTATGGTGATTTGCTTTATGAGAGTGGAAGTTCAAGAAACACACTTTCAAATGCATTATTTCAAAACTCTATTTACTCAAAATGTAGAGTGTACAAGGATGATTTCCTATCTTTAAATGGAAGCTCAAAAAATCAAAATCTTGATTTTAAACCTCTTCCTCCACATTTGTTGTTACAGTTGGGCAATGCAGCTAGTGATAATAAGAATCGTTATGTTTTCATGTTTCTGTCACTATTAACTATACTTGGTGTCTTCATCACTATCGAGGTTGGGTTATTTCTTGTGGGGCACACCCATGAAGACCTAGATGCAACCTATGGAAGAATGTCTTCCAACTTGAAAAGTAAAGATATATATTCTTTACCTAAGATGATGGATACATATTGCACAATAGAATAAAAACAAGTGTTTCCACCTAAACTTATTGACAAAGTGTATGACTTCAAAAGTTTTCTTAATGGGTACATCAAGGAGGGGGAAAATGCACTAGTTGGACATCTTAATTTCCAGTACTTCCAATTTCTTGTACTCAATGATGTTCCAGTTATGACGTATAAAGAAATCATCAAATACATTGAGTGGTTAGAACTAGTTGAGTTGTGGAATATAGATGATGAAGGTCGACCTATATTGCCCACAGGGAAGCCATCTTTATTACCTCCCGAAGACAATGATTTTTACTTAAAATAAATAAAGGAATGACCAACATCATACATAAAAATGTGGAAATAGACTATTGGCAATGAGAATTCACCAATTGTTACAGAGGAATGGAATAAAAAACTAGAGTATTGGAAAAGTGTTCTTGATGCATTAGATAGAATCTACAATGACCATACACCCTTGGATGAAAGTGATTCTTCTTCTAATGATTTTTGGCCCAAGATGAGGCAAAATGTTAACATTGATGGTAATTCACTCCATGCAATATCAAGTATTATGGATGGGGATTTTGTTAATGTGACAGATGAATCGATATATGTTGGACCCAAGTGCAACAAGCCAAAGCAAACATTCAATCCTAGAATTGATGTTGAGAAATGAAATATGTTTCTTGTTATATCAGGAAATGAGGACGAAGGAGAGATGATTTTGATGGAAAAAGCTACCTCAGATATCTTCTAGGCTGATGACATCGAGACCCTTCATGTAAATATTGATTGGTGGCGCCCTAGCTTAGGGAAATATAAGGGAAATTTTTTAGAACAATATTGGGTACCAAATCATGATGACGCATAACCTTGATCTATTCCAATTAATACCATAGTTTGGGAATGGATGTCAAACAAAGAATATTGCAGGAAGACCAAGATAAATAAATTTGGTGTACAAGCTATACTTGATCTTCTTGAGCGGATATAAGGAGATTAGGTGGAGATGATCCATGAATGTAATTTTTCTTTTTGAATGACTTTTAGTATACATGAAGAAACTTTTTCAATGTTTGTAGTATAATAAATACTCTTCAAGCTACTTTTTGAGGAATTTTATATTATTTACTGCATATATGAAAATTTCACTTAAAGTTAATTGTTAATTCATGTGATGATAATTTATGCGAATTAGATAACACCATTCAAATTTTAACTTTTCAATTTGTCTTTTAGATCAACACAACATCTCACTATATCAATGCGCATAATTATATTTATTAATGCATGTACAAAATCCTTACCTTATTTATTATTAGCTTTTGCTCACTTTCTTCAATACCAAAATTGAGATTTTCATTTTGTTCCCCAATTGATTGGTGGAGTGTCCACTCGAAACATAGGGACGTTTCAACATACAATTTAATTCCATAAACTCTCTTTGTCATTATGATTAACTATGGAAATCTTCGTCATCAAGTTGTACTTGATCTGCTTGAGAAAATATAGGGAGATTAGGTGGAGATGATTCATGAATGTAATTTTTCTCTTTGAATGACTAATTAATATACATGAATAAAAAGTTGCCAATGTTTGTAGTATATCAAATATTCTCTTCACGCTACCTTTTGAGGAATTTTATATTATTTGCTACATATATGAAATTTTTGGTTCAAATTCAATGTTAATTCATGTGATGATACTTTATGTGAATGCACCTTGAAACATATTATAGGCTTGCTTTGTGAATAAATGTAAGGAACTTGCAATAAGGTTTGAAGTCAATTTTCCCTATTATTCATTGTTATAGTTGAGATAAATTTAATTGTACCACTATGTTGCATTCAATTTCATAATTATATTTTCTCATGTAGACTTTAAACTTGTGCCAACTTTGTACTAGTATATTAACTTATACTCAATAAATACAGTGCTAACATTTTGAGTGTGCATGTTGTATCAGTTTTTGATCATTGTGATTGATTTTCTGGATTAAACTGTGTGAACATTTTTCAGACGAACGTTTTGAGTGGACACTCCACCCATGCTTGTTACGGGAACCATGAAAAACTCATTGTGGACTGAAAATATTTCACATAACTTAATCTAGAAAATCAATCATTAAGTAGTAACATCATGTTAGCATTAATTCATGTTAGACATTATCGTCAAATACATTGCATCATAAAGACAATTTAATCCATGTGAGATTTAATGCTGATTGTAATGCACTGCATGTAATATAAGTATTATGGATGGATATTTTGATAATGTGACGGATGAACTAGTATCTCTTGGACCCAAGTGCAATAAGCTAAATCCAAGATTCAATCATATGATTGAAGTTGAGAAAGGAAAGATGTTGCTAGTTCAATCATGAACTGAGGATGAAGGAGAGATAATTTGGATGGAAAAAACCACCTCATATATCTTCCAGAATGATGAAAGTGAGGCTCTTCATGTAAATGTTGATTGATGGAAGCCTAATTTAGTGAAATACAAGGGAAAATTTTAGAACAATATTGGGTACCAAACCTTGATGACACATGACTTGGATCTATTCTAGTTAATACCATAGTCATGGATGAAAAATAAATAAGATTGCAGGAAGACTACACTAAATAAATGTGGTGTACAAGTTGTAATTGATTTGTTTGACTCAGAATAAGGAGATTAGGTGGAGATGATTCATGAATGTAATTTTCTTTTTGAACAAGTTATTAATGTACTAGAAGAAACACTTTTCAATGTTTGTTGTATATCAAATATTCTCTTCAAGCCTTTTTTTGAGGAATTTTATATTATTTACTAATATGAAAATTTTGGTTCAACTTCTATGTTAATTCATGTGATGGTACTTTATGTGAATTAGATAACACCATTCAATTTTTAAATTTTCAATTTGTTTTTCACATAAACTCAACATGTCACTATATCAAATGTGCATAATTATATTCAATAATCAATCTTAAAACATCTTCTAGACTTCCTCTGTGAATAAATGTAAGGCACTTGCAATAAGGTTTGAAGTGGCTTTTCCCTATTATTTGTTATTATAATTGATATAAATTTTATTGTTCTACTATGTTGCATTCTAATTAATATTATATTTTCTTCTGTAGAGTTTAAAGTGGTGCGAACTTTGTACTAATGCAATATCTTATACACAACAAAGACAAAGTAGTAACATTTTCAGAGTGCAGGCTTTCATAGTTTGTCATCATTGTGAATGATTTTTTGGCTTAAGTTGTGAGTGAGTTTTTCAAACCAACATTTCAAGTGGGAAGTCCATGCATGATCGTCGGGGGAACACTGTACTATTCATTATGGTTTGAAAAGCTTTCACATACGTAAATATTGATTCACTAGTCAAATATTAATTCACTAGTCAAATATTGATGACTTTTGTTTTAATACGTAAATATAAATATTAATGATAATCAAAGTATATCATTAAATACATTTATAGGTAAAATTTCTCACATAAATTTGTTATTCTTAAAATCAACAATCATCAACTTAGTTTTTTAATACACCACCACCACCACCAACAATAATAATAAATTATGTCTCTAATTCATAATTTATTTTCGTCATTACTAAGATAAAACCCATTTTACTCCAAGTCATAAAATATTTTCTATTACACTATCAAGTGCTGCCAACTTCCAAAAATAAAACATCATACTCAAAAAAAAATTAGAACTCAACCTAGACACATTAGTTAACATAATTTCAATTAAATGAAATTCAAAGATAATAATAGCAACACACATTGATTATTAATGCCATTAAATAGTTTTTAAATGGGTCATTCTAAAATTGTGCCAACCTTCTACTAGTATAGGAACTCAACACCAACAATGTACTAGTTATCATATCAAATTATATTTCAATTGCTTTATCATAGTAACATATACAATATTAATGTCATTACATAAACTTAATCAACTTACCATTTAATTCAAACTATAGATAAGATTAATAGAAATTATGTAAGGAATCAAAGTCTAAGAATTTCATCATTTTGAAAGAATTAAAGTCTAAGGCTTTCTTCATTTTGATTTGTGAGAGAGGATTAGAAATGTGTAATCTAGGTGTTAACATAGTCCCTCTCCCCTAATGTTGTAAAGGGTGCTAGCTCAATGGAAGAGCACGTGCATTACAAGCAGGACAATGGTGGTTCGATTCCTCCATGCCCTAACATAAATTAATACATGATATATAATATTAATGATAATATAAAGATCATAAGATATCTATATTTTCAATATAAATATGCTCTTTTCAATTAAACACATTGTTCAAATACTTCATAAATAAATAATGAACACTTGCAATAATTAGTTCAGTTGGTTTTCCCCCTTTCCTCTTGTATATGAAAAAAAAACAATTTGTAATGCAGTAATGCTATTCTAGTTCATAATTGATTTTGATTGTTAAAATAATTAATATTAATAAGTAAGGGAGGCTTTACGAACCTCAATATAATTAAATAAATTTATAGGTAAGAAATTTCTCACGTTAATATATTATTCATAAAGTAAACATTCATCAACTTAGTGTTTAATACACTACCACTACCAACAACAACAATAATAAATTATGTTTCTATTTTAGTTCATAATTTATTTTAATCATTACAAGGGTAAAACTTAGACTTTAAAGTCATAAAATATTTTTTGGTTTTGATTATAAGTGGTTCCAACTTCCAAATATAAAAGAACATACTCAACAAAGACAAAAAATAATTACTATGACAATCTTTATAATTGTTGTAGTAACAAATACAATGTTGGTATTATGTCATAATATAATTTAATCAACTTAACATTTAATACAAATTATAAATAATATTAATATAAATTATGTAAGAATTCAAAGGCTATGGCTTTCCTCATTTTGAAAGAATTCAATCTAGGGGAAGTTCTAAATTTTATATCTAACCCATCTAGTTCTAATTGAGACTTAATATTTCCTTTGGTTCTAATTGAGATGTAATATTTTCTTTTGAATGGTTGAATACTAAAGTTTTACTTGAAATAAATAAAAAAATATTAATTGATAAAATAGCTCATTGGATTAATTCTTCCAAATTTAACGGAATAGTTCTTTGAGTTGATTTTTCTAGATTTAATAGAATATGTATTTAGAGATTTGCAAAAAAGCTCAATGTGGATGAAGTCCTTGTAATAGAATATTTCCAAATTTAATGAAATATGTGTTATTTCATCTTATGTGCTTTTAGTGTATTTCATATTATGTGTCGTTGATGTAATTTTATCTTATGGAGCTCTTAATGTATTTTAACTTATGTTGTAATCAATGTTATTGGCGTAAACTAACGAATGATTCCAAAAGAGGATTGTCCAAATGATGTTTAGAATTTGTTAAATAGTTTTAATGTGGATTTACTAATTAAGACCCTTTCATAATTATTCAAGGGTATAGATCTTAGGAAGGTTTGGAATGACCGACCTGATTACAAGTAACTTATGGTATTTCAGAGATAGTAAGTGTCCTCTACACGACCAACACCCGAGGATTTTTCCTACATTGTGACTTAAGGGTAGTTGTACCGAAAGTATAAATTGTCTTTTGAATTTTTTTTATTTATATACTTACATGGAGATGTTTCAAAGTAAATAGACAATATGTTGGCAGCCAAAATCATCTACCCTATTGATCAATCGGAATGGGAAAGACCAATGGTTGTTCAACTAAAGAAACAGAACCCAACACAACTGAGAATTTGTGTATACTTTCTACTCCATTTTCTCATGAAATTCTTAACGAATTTGTAGGGACTAAGTTTTATTCTTTCTGAAATGGATTTTCATGGTATAATCAAGTACCTATTGCTAAATAAGACTAAAAGAAAATGATATTTGTATGTGAATTTGGATCAGACTTAAAAATACACTAGTTCTTCTCTTAAGAAAAGTCATTAAACCATTTCATAAACATATATAAAGCAATGGTTGTATATTTCAACGATTGGATGATTTATTCCATGGTGAAAAATAATTGTAAACTGATAAGACTCATGCTAGAAATATGTCAACAGATACAATTATCCCTCAACATCATTAGACATTTTAAAGAAAAAATTAGTAGAAGCACACATTCTATGATTCCCAAATTGGTCGATCAAGTTACATGCACATATCAATGCATCTAGCATAGAAATCAAAGCAATATTAACACAACTAGGTGATGATGGAATGGACCACCCAAGCACCTATAGTAGTAGAAAATTAAACAAGCGGGAAAGGAATTATATAACAACAGAAAGTGAAGCACTTGAAATGGTATTTTCACTTTAGAAATACCGACATTACTTTCTCGCTAACCCATTTGTGTTTTATACTGACCATTAGGAACTAAAATATTTAGTCAATTTAAACCATTACATCATGGAAGAATATGTCATTAGTTATTATAATTTAAGATTTTAAGTTTGAAGATGTAGTCTACCCAAACAAAACAAATGTCAGACGTGACCACCTATCGAGAATCAACATAGAGGAAGAGTAGACTGTAATCGAAGATGGTTTACGACATGCACATGTATTTTTAATTGAAGTTGTATCTTCCAACTTATCAAAAATTGCTCAATTCGTATAGAAAGGATGAGCACCTGAAGGGATGAGTGATAAAAATAAAAATATTCTAGCGATGAAAGCTACACCATACACTATAGTAAATGGATTCCTTTATGATCTAGGATTAGATTATGTACTAAAGCGATTTGTTCTTAATCACAAAAAAGAAAATAGAATGCACGAAGCACAATATGGTCCAGCTGGAGGACATTTTTAGGTAGACATGAAGTATCTCACTAAGTAGCAATAAACAACACCTTTCGAAATCGGTTTAGGTGAGATAGCCGCGATATTCATCTACTAATAATTTTTGACCAAGTGTGATAATATAGCACGATAGTTTGTTACAATTCCACGTGAGAATGAAGGTGACAAACATATGGACATGGAATATTTTTTTTGAAACTGTTGTGTCAAGTTTTCAGGATGAATTAAAGGAAAGACCACAAAATAAGGAAGAGGATATTACAATTTTTCTCAGAAACTAGTTTACATCGTTCACTATAGCTTCCAAATTTTTGAACTGGCACTTTGAAGAATCCATTGTCACGACCGAGGTATTGTGAAACTGGTTTAGAGTCAAGGAAAGGTATGTTGCATCGTGTTTGGATAGTTGTGAAGTAGTGTGTCTTTGAAAGATATTGTCTATTTTGTTTGATATTGGGCTAGAGGCAACTTGTATATTTTGCGAAAACTAGAGTTGCGTGAAGTTGTTGGAGAACCTCATGTTCCATGACATGTTGAAGCACATTGAGACCAAGTACCACACTATCCATGATATGGTGTGGAAAGGAGCAATGAAGCTCCAATATGTGGCGACAAATGAGAAGATAATCGATGTGTTGACCATGCCGCTATACAAAATGCAGTTCAAATACTTCAGAGAGAGACATGGTGTCATCCACATTGAGGTCCCTAGAAAGAGGGAGTGACAAGCTCTTGCATGGTGGAAGACATGAGCTCCTTAGACATAATCACTCCTATTGTTCACCCATGCTAGAGATGATGAGAAGACCGAAAGACACAAATGCACTGGAATGAGATCTCACATCGGAAGAAATAGAGGTTTTCCCGACATGTAATCAGTCCTAGCATAGAACAGATTTTGGCTTGAGACATAATGAGTCATGTCAGGTTGTCCTTGGATGTAATCATTCTTGGAATAGAATCCAGGTTATATCTTGATGTAATGATTCCTAGAATATTTTCATTGGATTTAATGAGCCATACCATAGAATGCACGATGTCCCTCGATGAAAAGACTTCTTGAGTTTGTCCTTGGATGTAATCATTCCTAGCATAGACTGTAGGTTTTCTCGAGATGTAATGAGTCCTTATGTGTTCCCATGTGGGAGATGATGAGAGGTCTAGTGGTCATGAGGACACTTGGTGTGCTCCCAAGCAATCCTCACATAGTGGTAGAAAAATTTTGTCCTTAAGATGCAATGAGTCATGGTGTGCACCTATGCTGGTAGAACACGGGCTAACCATGGAGAGACATAATGCACTTGGTGCACTCCTAGGAGATTTTGCATAGTGGTAGGCATAGGCTATCCTTGAGACATAATGAGTCCTCGTATGCTCCTATTCTTGTAGAACCTAATTAGTTTGTTGGACATGTGGTATGCATCTTAGATTCTCTCCATGTGCGATGATGAGATAATCAAAATGCAACAAGATCATGGTAGGACACACAGGTGATTGCAGTAGAAATGTAATGTATGGTCCCGGGTTGTACCTACATAATGGCTTACTCATGGATATGATAAAGACCTAGATGAGGAATGATCCTACACCGAACATGAAAGAAGGTTGGCTCTATAGAAACTTCCTATGATAGATATATCTGACATTTGTCACTATTTAATAATCTAAAAGATACAAACTATAGAAGAAAGGACAATGATCATACAACGATGACGAGATGACGAGAGTTTTCATGATTGTGGCTAGAGGATACCTTTCAAGTTAAGAAGGAGTGTTTTTGTAATTGTAACTTCGGAAGATATTCTGATGTATATTATCATTGTATATTATTGTACCCCCATGAGAGATGTTTTCCCTATGTTCGGGATGTCATTATTGTATATGGTCATTAAGGTAAATACTCTGTTGTAAGTCGAGGAAATTGTCCCCATGATTAATATAATAAAAAATATTTTTTGGGTCTCCCTAGGTGAAGATGGTCACTCTATGTTAAGAGGTCAGCCTAGCCATGTTTTAGGCCACTCACATGATGTGTATAAATACAGAGGCTACCTCCCTCAATTACACACACACTAACTCTCTCACAAGATCACTTGAGGTGAGAGAGAGGAAAAGGAGGAGGGAGAGAGAGAGAGAGATGCACAAGACTTCTTATTCTTGGGTTTCCCCATATTGTGATATTGTGTTAGTGATAGAACTATTCTGAGGAAGTTTGCGAAGTTTTCTCCTTTATGGTTTCCACAAGGAAAACCTTTGTGTCGTGTGTATATTCTCTATCTTATGTATCTTTTTGTACTTGTTATTATTTCAAATAAAGATCCTGATTAATTTGAATTAGAATAGAGGAAAATTAACATCAAATCTATAGAAAATAACCCACTTATCTTAAATATGGGAAAGGAATATAAATTTAAGATAGTTACATTGTAACTTCTCTTTGACAATTTTTTTTAACAATGAATTTGAATGGAAAGCCCAACAATTAAAAACCAATAAGAATATTTCCATCGAAATGTTTAATGAATGCAAATAATCATGCAATAAAATAAACAACATAAAATCTCCAATCCATTAAGCATGTAAATTAACCATTGATTAATAGAGATGTATAAATACATAACCAATAATTTGTATTGAACAACATAAATTCAATAGCATTTCCAATGAACAATTAAAAAAAATAAACTTATCTTATATGAGAAGTTGGAAAACCGATTGAGGTGAGGCACAAACCACCTGACCATAAATAGACTTTCTCATTCATCTCTCATTAAAGTGCCACCCCCATGTTGCGGCCACGAATCCATGAGAAGAAAGATAATTTACTCTTCAAGAATCTCTTGCTGAGATTGTAGAATGGAATATAGAACAATATCGAGGTATAGGAAAATAGATAGATGGAATTGGAATTAGCAAAACATAGAGGAAGATGAGAAGTGAAGTGGCTACCTATGGCTAAATTACTCTCGCGATAATAATTTCCAGACCATATCCTCTCCATACTAGAATATCCCCTCAATTATGAAAGGTTGGGAAGCCTTTGTAAAATTTTCCTTGTATGCATGCATTTCATGCATGTTAAATTATCCATGAGGTGTCTCTCCAAAGACACTATCCTCCCTTAATCACTTTTTTTTAACTCAATAACCTTTTTCATCATAATCATTTTTATGCTTAATAAAAATTGATTAAGGTTATGATATATATATATATATATAGGAACTTTAAGGATAAGGATAATGTCGTATGATTAACCCCATAGATTGATCTTCAACCCCTTTTACCTTTCACTCTTGGTCATTTCTCACTCACGGATTCATAGTCCCACATTTCTAATGTGTTTTCCTCTCTAGCGTAGTGAGCTATTCTTTTTTATTATTAATATAGGGTCGATTTACATATTACATCATCTTTTTTTCCTCTAGCCATATGAATAAAACATGTGGTAGCTCGAGGGTGTTACAATCCATGAGCCCATGTCCTCCTCAATATCATGCTAGTATATTTCTTTCATCTATGTTGCTTCTTTCATTGGCAAGTTAGATTGTTTCTCCCTTAGCCTCCATTTTCTGATCATCCACGGGCTCTACTTGTCATGGATTGGAGAGCACAAGATGAGCCACCTATAGTCAAGATGGGAACTCTAGGTGATAGTGACAAGTCTACGAGCGAAAACTCAGTGATGATGCGTCAAAAATACACAAAGATACAAGGGCATCGAAGATGAAAATTTTGTTATAGAAAGAAAATCTCATTTCTCATAAACCAAAGCCACCTTTCAAGCCCTTTCAATTGTGGGAAAATATTCATATTGAAAACCACTATAAGCACCATAATATCATCCTTGCAACCATCATTAGAACACCCCCAAGGTTTAATCATGGAATGCCTCTCACTCCAATCATGTTGTTTAGTACCATTATCGATTGCATATCATCCAATTTGTATCCCTTAGATGCGATCTATCCATTATTGTCTACCACCAAGCTGTCATTCACCCTTGTCATAGAGTTATCCTTCTACAAGATTGTGCAACTAGCCCATCCTTACATCCCTAACACCCCATCCAAAACATCAAAATTGACCTTAAAAAAGCATTAAAAATAAATATTCATACTTTTTTAACTATTTCCAATTTAAAATTAGTTACATTGTGTTGATGTATATGTAACTTCGGAATGTATTCTTCTATATATTTCATATATTGTAACCCGATGTTTATTTCGGGATGTTTCTATTATGTATTTGAGTCATGTGGTCATGCCCCGATGTTCCGATTGGGAGGATTAATAATGTAAACAAGTCATATCAAGTCATTAGGTAAGTCCCCACAGTTTAGGGGCACTTGAGTTATTATACACTAATTAAGGTGTAGGCTCGAGTAGTAATTATTAGGTTGAGTGCACTTCAATTCAACGGAAGAATATAAATAGAGAGTGAGAGTCTCTCTATTTATCACTTGTGACTTAGCTCTCTTGCTCTCTAAAGTGTGGCGCACTTTTGGAGAAGGAAATTCTTGTGCTTGACAGAAGACAGAAGGCTGCTATTGTGAAGGGAGGTCATCTTACTGTTTTGGGATCACATCTTGTGGTGATACTATCTTAGAGGAAGTTGAGGGGTTTTCTCCATTTATGGTTTCCCCTCCCAAAATATTTGTGTCTCTTGTTTCTTGATGTGCTTATGTGATTGCTGTGCTTGTTATTCTCTCAGTGAAAAGATCTTGTCATAATGCTATCTTAAATGTTGAAAAACTAACATGGTATCAGAGCTAACCTGAGAACAAGACATTGTGCAGCTACAGGAACTAGGGCTTCCTATTTTGTGGATGTTTCTCCATAGATTTTCAGCACAAGTATGCTAGGATGACTCTCCATTGAAGGGTGCATCTTTATGTCGATGCGGAATTCAATTTCAAGCATTTTCAGTTTCGATGTGGAAATTAGGGATTTCTACAGAAGAGGAATTTTTGAGTGAGACCAAGATATGATTTTTATCCTCATCAAAACCGAAATTTAGAGACCTGGATCAGGAAATTTGGTTGGGTAAATCTCCGGGAAAGTCAAACCCTAGTTTGACTCCTAGCTAGGAGAAACCCTAAATACTAAAACTGCTAAGTTTTGGTACAGTCGCTATATTTCGAGATTGGCGAAGTATCAGAAGCTGAAAATTGCAGGGGCCGAAGATAAAATCTTGATGAACACTGTGTCCAAAGAAAAGCCTCTGGTTCGCTATATTCTGGGAGATATGATCTCTCCAAGTTAGGGTTCCATCCTCTTCCAGAAATCATCCATAAACAGGACACCTGAGGAGATCTGCAATATCTTGAGCTACAGAGGTCCAAATGGAATTCCTGAAGATGTTCCAGAAAGGTCACCTTGGGAAAAGGATCATAAATCTCAAATGGTGAAACAAATTATGATGAAACCTGCGGTGTTGGATCAGGGACATGCGAGGTTACCTCAGTGAGAAATTTCAGACACAGAGGATCAGTAATTACGGAGATATCATAGAAACAGTAACAGGAATTTCTGCAGAAGAAATCAGAAAATTAGGGCTTCCTGTTCTGGGAGCTTCCCTCCACTGTTTTCAGAAAAGGAGTACAATGGACAGCTCCATTTGAAGAGATCTATATGTTCATCCAATCAGATCTGAAAAATTCCAAGTTTTGAAAATTAGGGTTTCTGCGACAAACCCTAGATTAGCGAACTCCGGGACAACGACGGACACCTCAAATCGGTAAGATATAATCTTTTGCTATTTCCATTTGAGGTTCTCATTTCAATATGATATATCACATCAGCTTAGTTAAAAGCTTGCGGAAGTTGACAACTTCCAAACCTGGAAGTATATGATCTCTCTGAAGAAAATGGATTGGACACCTACATGAGTATGGAGGTTCCATTTTCAGAGGGAGACAAGGCCAAAGAAGACATCATGCTCATGCTGCAGAGGATGATGAACCATCCAGAAAGAGATCCAGATATGAAAGTAAAGATTCTTCAAGTGAGGATGAATATGTTCTAATATCAGCTCTCATAGGTAACATTACTCATGGAAGTGATGATTGGCTTATAGACAGTGGGGCTTCCAAACATATGATGGGATTCAAGGAATCCTTTGTAAGACTATCAGAACATGAATCACCTCACAAGGTGAAACTTGTAGATGACTACCAATATCCAATAAAAGGTAGTGAGGAATATTCATACAAGCTAGACTCTGGAATGCAGGTTGCATTCATAGATGGTCAAATCATCATGTGACCAAAAGGAAAGACTATCGATGATGCGGTAGTGATTGGAGAACAATAAGGAGGCTTGTATGAATTGAAGGGCCATCCAGAACAAGCCTTGTTCCATGTAGATCCAAATGAGCTTTGGGATAGAAGGCTTGCACATGTGCATTACAGAGCACTACCTATTGCAAGTAATGTTGTTGAAGGTCTTCCTGGATTTCAAGCTATTTTAAGGGAAGAAAAAAGTCAGAATATGACCTAAAGAAACCAGTTGAAGAATGTGAAGATCCAGAATGCAGAGACCATGCAGTCATAAGAGTCTCTCAAATCAA
>LPNX011105583.1:138574-259047 GCA_001517045.1 Pseudotsuga menziesii
GATTCAGATCGAGAGATGATTCAGATCGAGAGATGATCCAGATCCTGTCCAGAGTGATGATCTAGATCCTGTGATGATGTCCTATGATGATCCAGATCTAGATGACTTGAAGATGAAGATGACTTGAATACGAAGAAGACTTGATGACAGAGATGACTTGAAGACGAACATGATCCAGTGATACAGAGGAGAAGACCAGTGCTGAAAATTGTGTCGAAAGAATACCTTCCTAGTTAAGAGGGAGTGTTGATGTATATGTAACTTCGGAATGTATTCTTCTATATATTTCATATATTGTAACCCGATGTTTATTTCGGGATGTTTCTATTATGTATTTGAGTCATGTGGTCATGCCTCGATGTTCCGACTGGGAGGATTAATAATGTAAACAAGTCATATCAAGTCATTAGGTAAGTCCCCACAGTTTAGGGGCACTTGAGTTATTATACACTAATTAAGGTGTAGGCTCGAGTAGTAATTATTAGGTTGAGTGCACTTCAAGTCAACGGAAGAATATAAATAGAGAGTGAGAGTCTCTCTATTTATCACTTGTGACTTAGCTCTCTTGCTCTCTAAAGTGTGGCGCACTTTTGGAGAAGGAAATTCTTGTGCTTGACAGAAGACAGAAGGCTACTATTGTGAAGGGAGGTCATCTTACTGTTTTGGGATCACATCTTGTGGTGATACTATCTTAGAGGAACTTGAGGGTTTTTCTCCATTTATGGTTTCCCCTCCCAAAATCTTTGTGTCTCTTGTTTCTTGATGTGCTTATGTGATTGATGTGCTTGTTATTCTCTCAGTGAAAAGATCTTGTCATAATGCTAGCTTAAATGTTGAAAAACTAACACATTGCATTTACAATTTCAATTTTTTTTATATAAAATTAAAAAATATTTTACATACAAAAATTTAGTAACACCCATTTAACACATGTAAATGTTGACTTTTTCCACCAAAAACAAATTGGTCAAAATAAATAAAAACATTCTACTAGATTATAAATATTCAACACTCCTATAATGGAAAGGGCTCCTCCAAGATTCCCTGCAACCTCTCTCCGTTATTTGTGAATTTCTAAATGCAAAGGGCTCCTACGAGATTGTCTGTCGATTAATTGAGAATTTGTAAACTATTATATATAGGATATTGGTGCCCATATTTTGAATAGCTTAAACAAAGAAAGCAAAATCTAGAGCGCAGTTTTACAATGCACGATACTCTGAGGGGTCTTGACTTCTGCGTTGTGTTTTATTTTTTAAGCACTTTCATTGTCAACGTGACTTTGTCCAGAGAATCGCCAGAGGCAGAAACCCAGAACTCGCAAAATCGCTTAAAAAAAAATCAGTTGTCCGTGAAAAAACTTGTTACAGTGGAACCTGTCCTGTCCAACATAAGTATTATTTAGCCCAACATATTTTACATTTTACTTTGGGGTTTTGTATAAAAGATGGCTATTCAATCTTTGCTGTGAATTCCATAAATTATGGGTCCAAATGAAAGGATCAGAGTTGGCAGCTAATGTAATGGGTTTTTTCATTCTATCCTGTAAAACTAGCCCTCATTTGTTCGAATGTTGCAATGGGATCCGGATATTCTTGCCGGGTTGATTGGTTCTTTTTTCGCTAATAAAATTGTGGCTCTAGTACAGATTGCGACAGTTGTACTGCTGTGGTGGCTACTCCTAGATTTTAATAGAGCCCTAGATTCATCCCTTGTCATAGCTCACTAATAGTTGGAATGTTAATTAGTTCGGTGTGAATTTTTTTGTGGCAGGTATTTGGGTATAGAAACTTACAGTCCATTTTTTCTATCGCACTTCTATCATGGAGGAAGATAAGAGAGAGAATGTTGGAGCTAAACATAGAGAGTTTGCAGACAATGAAAGGAATGAAAAAGGGACACACCCAGAAACATCTGCTAGTTCAGTGTTAGATTTAGCATTTGAGCAATCTTCAAGGAAGCCATTCACTACCCTTAGTCAAGAAGATTCATACTTGGCCCTGGCACGAGCTTTGCAAGAACAGGTGTTTGTGGAATTTTATTTTTCTCCTTTGTTTCATATTATCTTATTATTATGTTAGCCTTTTGTGTTACATTTATGGGATCATTGATATTATGTTATTACTTATCTGATTATTTCATATCTTATGTTGAAATACTTTGGACCTAGTAAGGTTTTAATAGTGTGGTATTATTTTTGGTTTTATTATGGTCTTGTCAATTCTAGTTTGCTTCCTCTATTTTTGTAAAAGTTTTTTTATACGCATTTCTCTCTACATTCAAGAGTGTTTATTTTGAGATGATTTTTAGTTGTGTTTTTTTTCATTTTTCATTTTTCTCTTTTATGTTTGTAATTCACATTCACATTTTTAGTTTACTACTACTATTGTTAACATGTTGAATTTTTCAGGAAAGGGCATATATGCTCATTCGAAGGAATTTAGAATATAGTCACTATGAGACTTATGGGAGTGGCAATTATGATGGTGAATATTATATAGATGATAATGGTCATAACGAAGATGAGGTTGATGGTAATGATGATGAATTTGAAAGGGAAGCATTGGCTCATGGTCATGATGAAGAGCTTGATGCCTCTTTATTTGAAAGTGACGAAGCATATGCGAGGGCACTTCAGGAAGCTGAAGACCGTCTACTAACAACTCAAATTATGGCTTCAGCTAGCATTAATGATGGTACGCCTTTACAATAGTTGCTTTATTTGTAACTCAATTATACTATTTTAGTATAAATATCTGCACACACCTATTATAAATGTTTGTACACAATTCTAACTACCCTTTTTGAATGTAAATTCTTGTAGGGGAGGAGGATGATTATCAAGAAAATGATAGCACTTCACTGGTATCACCATTTATTCATGTTTTACCTAATCTGTTCTTTCTATAAGCTAATTGTAAATACGGTAAATGTTGATCCATATTGTTCTTTCGAAGTTGAGGGAGGGTTGTACTATTGGATGCAGCCTCCATGTTTTTTTACATCTTATAACACTTTCTAATCTTAATCTAATTTCAAATCATTCAAAACCTATCCTCTTGTTTCATACATTTAGAAAGGGAGAAAAGCGTACCTAAACTATCTAGAATGAGAAGTTTCACATTTCTAAGTTTTTTCTCTTTTTGACTTGGGCCTTCTTAGATAGTTATTTGTCCTTCGCTCCTTTATCCATAGACTTCATCTATTGCTCATTTCTTAGCTTGTGCATGGTTGTTTAATTTACCATACATTAATACATCTATTATTATAATATATACTTATAATAATAATTATCATAAAAGAATATAAAATAACCAAAGATTATGTGTCAAGGGCTCATTTGTCCAATTCGGTGACCATCCAATGTATTAGGAGCTACTTGTACCTCAAACCCTTGGGATATGGAGTCTTGGGCCCATATCCTCTAAGTGGCCTTCTATGTGAATGCTTGGTTGAAATCCCTATTTGAAAAAAAATTTATTGACCCAAGCTATTGAACATCATGCAAATATTCACCAAAGAATCATCATCTTGTCAAGTGTTCTTTGAGTCTTCATTTACATCCCTGTTGTCTTGTACAGGATTGACAGGTTGAGACTGTTAAGTCTTTCCCCTCAGAGCTTGAAATAGTGTGTATGGCTGAATAACCTGGAAACCATCACTATTGCTTGCATCAAAGTTTTATTTAACCTCAGATTTTTTTCCCCTTACTAGATGTAGATCCTGACAATATGTTGTATGAGGTGTGTTGCTTACTGGATTATTTTATTGGAAGCTTTTATTATTTCACATCATCTATTGGAAGTTCTTAATTTATTTACAAAGAGTTAATTTTATGACCGGCAGGAACTAGTTGCATTGACTGAGGTTGTTGGGACCCAAAGTAGAGGTCTTGCTCCAGAATTTATTTCCTCTTTTCCTTTGTCTAAATATGCTCCAGAAAGCCCATGTTCAAGCAACTCTAAGAAGTAAGAAACTTAGTTTTTGTGCTACATATTTTCATTTGTGCTCGCATGATTTTAGTATGTTTGGTTTCCTATTTCTTAACCTATTTAGTGCATAAAAATGATTGAACTTACTTGTATGCTCACAACGTGAATGAACAAGCTTTCTAAACTTTAGATTGATGGAAATAGTTGAACTTAAATAGGGAAAACATTCTGTCATTCTTTTCATCTTTGGCTAGCTAATATCAAATGATATCTAGTTTATCTATCACTATGTGAATATCCTTGGAAAATTAAGGTTAAACTATAATACTTATGTTTATCTGTCCTAATATAGATAATCAATTATGCTTAATTAAATTGATATAATTATTTTTTTATAATGATAAGGTTAAAATATTTTAATTAATAACAAATTTGATGATGAGTCCATGTCCTAGAATAATGAAATATGTTCTTCCATTATCAAACAATAAAGTTCTTATTTGTAATTTGTTAAACTATTTGGAAATTCATTTTTTTATCATTGAGTTTTGGCTTTTTCTAAGTTGTACTGAATAATTATTAATTATGATTGTATGAATAGCAACATAGAGATAATGTATAGATAAAGACTATAATATGTCTTGCTATTTGGTGTATACAAGGGGAATCTAACCATGGGTAGAGAAATTGATAACAAGAATATGTTTGATCATTTTGATATTTTAAGCATAGAAAAATAAGATGGTTTCGTAAGTTTTTCTTTTATTTTTATGTTGAATATATCTTCATTGTGATTTAAGATGAGACCTCTTTTCTCCTACATTTGTGCTACATTTGGACTTGTGACTCCATGATGTGATTGTTTTTCTAGTCTTAGATTAAGAATGAGCATTTATGTTTGTGTCAATGAATGGAGATCACTATGTAGTACAGTAACATTAATTATATAATTCTTGACTAACTGAAATATTCCACATCATTTTCTAGGTGTGTCATCTGTCAAATGGAATATGAGGGAGGGGACATAATGCTCACTCTTCCATGCAAGCATCAATACCATTCACATTGCATAACAGAGTGGCTTGAAACAAATAAGGTGATTCAAACACCTTTTTATGTTAAATATTACTGCTTGCATCTACTAAGTTTTAGACAAAAACTATCGATGTTATTTTGTGTTTGGATTTTTCCATCAAATGTTTATATCCTACTTATTTTATCTCTCAAAGTTGTGTTTCTGGTGCAGGTATGCCCATTTTGTAATGTGGAGGTCTCAGATACAACAAATCATCTACATGGATAGCTACCTAGTTTAGCTATTAACTTTCACGATATAAACTTAGCTATTTTTATGAAGCAAGTTGTAATTAGATTGGTAAAAAAATTATATTTTTGTTGGGATGCTAAGAGAGGCTCTTTGTTTCTGCATTAAATATGAAGAACTCAAACAATTATATGCTCATGTAATGCAAATGTTGAATGGATGATTTACCAAATCATAAAGAAAATAAGCATAGAAAACAAGATGCCAATTATTGGAACTAGGATAATTTTTCATTTTAAGCATATTTGATTCCTTTTAGATCACTCCATAATTAACTCATTGGGTTTTTGTCAAGCCAACTTATCTATATGGTGGTATGAGATATTACTTGAGATGGAACCGGGTTTTTTACTCTCTTATTTCGTGGACTTTGTTATTGTTTTTTCTTGGACATTGTTATTGTTTTAAGAAACAAAGAAATATAACACATGTAACAAACAATAGTGTAACATATGAAAGAACAAATAGATTTCCCCCATGTCCAATAAATTTAATTGTGCAAATAGAAATGAATTACAAATTTTGAATCGATGATTTATCAAGCCATAAAGCAAACAAGCATGGAACATAAGATGCAAATTATTAGATTTGGGATCATTTTTCATTTTAAACTTATTTGATTCTTTTTAGATCACTCCATAATTAACTCATCCTATAGTTTTTGTGAAGCCAACTAATCCTCGTGGTGGTGGTATGAGAGATTACTTGAGATTGAACTATGATTTTTACTGTGTTATTTCTTGGACTTTTTTATTGTTTTAAGAAAAAATCTAGCACTTATGATAACAAATAGTGTAACCCATGAAAGAACAAATAGATTTCCTTGATGTCTATCAAATTCAGTTGTACAAATAGCAATGAAATGTTAATTCTGGTATAAGAGAGAAATTAACTGAAATTGAACCGTTCCTTTTCCTTTGTTATTTCTTTCACTTGTTTATTGTTTTCTAAAGAAAGAAGAAAAATTCAAACACCACTGATTAAAATAGTGCAAATCATGAAGAGAAAAATTAGATAGCGTTGTTTCCCATTGAATTTAGTTGTACATGTTCCTATGAATTGTCCATGTAAAGGTATCAAGAACACTAAAAATTCATCTGGAAGGAAATATTTGTGTGTAATTAATCTTGAAATATTTTGAAAGTTTTGATTCCTTCTTTCTTTAGTTAAATATTTTTTTGTCTCTAAATAGTTGCCATTTAATACCATGTGTATTCTTGTTAGAGTCCACATCCTATTAGAAGTTGCTTCTAAATGAAATTTTGGATACTTTATCATTTGATACAATTTATGTATGCTCCATAATTATCTAAACCAATAGTGTGTGTCAAAGTAACTAATATTCATGTTGCTTGAGAAATTAATTGAAATTGAAATATATTTTCTTCTTTGTTATTTCTTGGAATTGATTATTGTTTTAGGAAGAAAAATTGACAAACATTGGTGGATTAAAATAGTTTAATTTGTGTTCGAAAAACTAGATTTGTTTGGGCTTTATCAAACATGGTTATGCATAGTACTCACCAACGCTAAAACCACTTGGAAGAAAGCTTGTGTATAATACATGTTTTTGTGGCTTTTTGTTTCTTAATTGTTGTCATTTGATAGGTAGTGTCTTTCATATGAAAAATGGTAATTGAAACCTTAGGATAGCCTATTGAGGAATTCTATTATGGCCCTCTTTAGCCCTCGTGTGGTTGGAACACCCCACAGAAAATAGGGCACTCATAATTAGAAGCTGCCATGTTCTTTCATTTTAAACTTATTTATAATTTTTCAATATTTAACATTCCACCTATAATAAATAAAGAAATACATGACCCTATTTTTTAATAATACTAAGTGGAGAGATCAAAAAATATACCCAATAGAATGCTTACATGGATCCACCATAAGAGAATGTTCAATATGAAAACAATATAAGAATCATTCAATACATGTCTTCCTCTTTCAATACATTATTTATATATATATTTATAGAGGAGGTATTTTTTTAAAAATAGTTTTTTTTTGGTAAGTTCAGATTGTGTCTTCTTATCTATCTAGAAATAATTTCAAGATTTGATTTTCTATTTTCATAATATGTATAGTATCATGGTCTTTTTGTTTCCATGTTTCCACCATTTAATTGGATGTGTCCTAGAACTATCCCATGAGAATTAAAACTTTCAAGATTGTGAGATTAATTATGATCACGGCCAAAAGAATGGAGTTTACAAGTGTCTTTTTAAAAAGATAATAAAATTTTATAAACTAATAACATTTAGAGTTAAAACATTTAAATGGAATATATATATAAAATCCTTGAGATAAATGTTCAATAGGTTAGGCTAAAAAATATACAATCAAGATTGCACCACTAAAATGCATTTCATGATTACTAGAAGAAATGCAAATGCAACACATTGTCAAATATGATTTACAATTGCCTAACTAGTGATTATAGGATTGCATCAACTTTGGGCATTCCCAATGGGTAGACTAGCGTGGCATTCCCAATAAGATAATGTGGATATGTTTCTTATTATTTCTTTCATGTCTTTGTTGGATCGTCTACTTCCCCTAATTTGTGGTTGATTTGCAAGTATCAAGAGTGTTTTTATTTACAGATTAGATGGTAAAGATTGATTTGATAAAACAATGTTGAATGTGTAGCATGAGGCCAATGTAATGGGTGTAAATCATGAAGGTAGATATTTTAGATTGTAATCGCTGTAAATCATGAAGGTACATATTTTAGATGATTTTCTATTGAATCTACATCGAGACACCAAGAACAACATGCATTTGGGACACAAATGTAGCACCTAAGTGTACTTGGATTATAAGTGGAAGACATTAAAAAGTGAAAAAGTTTGGAGTTTTGGTTTTCAAATTTTGATAATTTTTCAGTTTTTTGGTCAAAATTCATTTAGATTACCTTTAAATATAAATTGTATTAGTTTTTGTTGTTAAAATTAATTTAATTTAAGTTTAAATCTAAATTTTATTAGTTCTTGGAATTTTATCCATAACTCTAAAGGTAGTTTAGTTGTGCTATTAAACGAGCTTAATTTATATAAGTGAATATCCCAAAATTAATTTACATTATGCTGAAATTTTATTTCCTTATAATTTTATTAAATTTTTAGTTGATACTTTCCATATTAAATAAACTTAGTTTCTAAGACTAGATAGTAAATAGGATATAGGCTATAGTATAGATTAGTCTAGAATTTTATTAAAAAATTATGAGTTATAGCTGACTTGTACATGTTTGAAAACATTATTATTTATTTTATTATAAAAAAATGTTTTTTTATAAATAACTTATAGAAAAATATATATGATGTCTGATTTAAAATATATATGATGTTTGGTGTAATGTTTTTAGTAAGAAAAATTTATCTATATATTTGAAAACATATATTTTAGATTTCACCAACTTGATTTTTATAAATAATTTATCAAAGGATAAGTATCATATATGGTGTGAGAAATATCATTGTGGATAAATAACTTTGTGTAATGCTATTAAAAAAAAAATTGTATAAATATATGCTAATGGTACCAATAGGTTAGTAGGGCTGCATTAAAGAGTGGATATTGTTATGAGAGGAATTCATACTTGATCACATAATGGTAGGAGATACAATTAGATCAAGCTCAAATATAAATATGAGATGAAATAATTGGTAGTGTGTGAAAGTGTTTGAGGTCTTTATTGTGTTGTAGGAAAGATGCATTTTAGCGACGTATCCAATGAATCTCTGAGGATTAGTGGAAAATGGGATGAGGTAAGGGTTAATGTGGACCACTAGTTCTTCTACAGCCCCAAAATCGCCAACTGGATGGATGTGCTAGAGAGTGATTCATATGTGTAATAATTGTAAAGCACAAAGTGAATGTACTATAGATAACGACCTATATGTGTAAAAACAATAATATTTGTAAGAGTTGACTTTCCTAAAAGAGTGATACAAAACATTAGAGAATGTTTTAAGATTGTTTCAAAACTTAAGTTTGCACAGACAACTACAATATTTGATGACATTGGGAAAGATAAATTGTAAGTTCATTTCTCTAAATTGTAGCATGGTTGTTTGTTGTCACAAGATCGAAGAGGGGCTTAATGAATTTTACTAGTTGTAGAATTTGGAAGAGTGAAAATATTGAATTGGAGGGAAAGAATGAATTTTTATAGTTGAATTTGATTGAATGCAATGCTTGAGTTGGATTTTATATTGAGCTAATAAAACTTGGTTGGTAATTAGCAAGGCACGAATTATCAACACTGCCATAATTAACACAATATGTAAGAGTATGGATTTCAAAATGGTAGCTCCCTAACCATTAAATTTTATCCCTAGTAGTTTTAGTTGTGCTTCATCACGTTACATTGAATTCTTAAGTCTCCTAAGTTTATCACTTAGCTAATTAACTTAGATAGATTTCTAGGTCTTGTTTCTCGTGGGAACTTGGCCTTGAGCTTGTCACTAGACAAATACAATAAACACTTTACAATTACAAATTATTTATGGGGTATGCAAGAGGGATATTACATCCTTCCCCCTTAAAATAACACCATCCTCGGTGTTCCTATTTCAACAACTTTCCTTCTTCTTTTGAGTCATCTTTTCTTTCCTCGACTTTCTTCTCCTCATCTCCTTTTCTCTTTGTAATTTTTGCAGGCTTCCATTTTTTTCAAGACCTATAGTTTCCTGTAACCAGACTGGGTCTACCCGGCTTTATTTAGTAAAACATCTCAAAATTTCATAATTTAATTTAAAACATAAAGAGTGAATTGTCTTGCCAAACCACAATTGAAATTCATGGAACATCTTCTAGTATTTATTTTTTGCATCAATAATGTAATTTTTTTTTTCATTTGTTAATCTTTCAAACTCTCCGTTGAGTCCTTTTCCAATTTTTCATGTGGACTTACGATTATTTCTGAGGTTACTTTCCCTTTTGACCGTTAGTCAAAATTTTTCTATTGAGTGACATCAAACAACGTCATTTCTTCTAGATGTTGAGCTTTGCCTAGGTCTTGATATTGGTATCATAACTCTTTGAAGGTTCTCCTCAAGCCTCCGCGCTTGAGTCCAGGAATTTATTTCCACACAAATAGTAAGGTAGAGTTAGATCACCAATTTTTTCTTGCCACAATATATGCCTAACACTAATGTGTTCACACGAGAGTCCTTTCCCTAACAACATTGTGCTCCCACAGCATATATTCCTAACACAAATGTCCTCACGTGGAAATCATTTTCCTAGAACCATTGCACTCCCGCATGATATGTTTTCCCTTATTTGTATTTAATTCTAATTACAACCTTTGACCATTTGTTACACACACTTTTGGAGCTAAACGTGATTTCACTGTCCTTGTACCGATTTGTGAATCAGCTTCATGGTTAGTTGAAAATACAATTAAAAATCTATTAATAAATACCAATTCAACATTTCATAAGCTGCAGCGATTTGTAACTCTATGATTCATATAACCCTACAAATCATCAAATAAGTTACTCCTTACTCACTTTTGAGAAATTGAGCGTAGTTTTACGTAAGTGAATTTATATACCATCATGTACGTTGATCGTGACAACAGTCATACTCTTGGTAAAACTCTTCAATGTCAGTACATAAACAACATAATCCAAAGGAAATCCTTCATTCATAAAACCTCAAAATATGGCAATTCATCATAGGTTAAAAAGTAAATCATCACTCATTCTTAAAATTCATTATGTAAGCACGCGAATATTTTTACTAATATTCAATCTCGACCAATAGCATTCCTGGAATAATCCTGCACTGTTAGCACATAACATTATACAACATTCATTCATTTATCATTCCTAAATACCAGTAGAAGTTAAACATCCTTACCCATCTTTCTTTGGATAGGGACATTCTATTTCTACATAACAATACTGAGTGGTAAGCTAGAGACGTAGGAATCTCAAGTGATATCTAGTTCTATCTGGTCATTATTACCATTTGGGGGGGAACATTATACTCTTTGTTGGGAATCAATTGTACTTTGATTAACCCCCTCCAAGTCATGAATACACACATGTTAAAACTTTTAAAAAACCATGATTGATATTGTTTATCACACGTAGTTGTAGGTTTCAAACACTATTTGTCCAAAATCAACCCACTTCTTCCATAAGAATTTCAAACATTGGTGTAACGCATGTTATCCACATAGATAAAGTGTTTTAACATGGTGAGATGTAGTATGATTCTTATATTAGATTCCGTCACTTGTATACGAATAATTCATAAGGTGGTAATCACTCTTCTTTACACAAGAACAAAATCATAAAAGAATACATCCTTATACCTTGCTTTCTTTTCTCAATCACCTAACTCTAGTATTAGATACTACGCTTGTGATATCACACATTTCCTCGAATACTCAAATGCTCTATGGGGTGTTATTTTGTTAGGTTTCCCACTCTACTTGTAACAATTTAGGTACGTCCTATTTAGACATCCTTTAAATTTATTGTTACTGGTGAGAGTTTTCCATGCATTGAACAAACAACTCTTATGATAAGCCTAACAATATCGTGCCTTTAATCCTTCTTTACCTGTGACATGTGTCTTGAAAATATTCTTCAAAGAGTGTTTATTTCTACTCTATCCATAGCATCAATACTCTTCACAAATCATAGTAGATGCATGGTATTCCATTATGATTATTTATGCTTTCATAATATTTTTACAAGCAATACTTAAGAATTTGACTATACTTCCTCCTTAATGTACCACGCTAGTAAAATTTTATAGTCCAACCTTTTATTTTGAGTGTGTAAACATGAGCACAACCCTATCAACAATATAAAAATTACTCATACACTTTTGTCAATAATGTGACAACATACCTTTGCAATGACACTCCATTTCCTTTATCCTCTTAGTTACCTCTTTCCTTTGCACGATTTATCTTTCTGTTATCTTTCAATGCCTATCTTCTCATGCACTTTGCAACCATGAATACCTGCACTATGTACTCTCAATTCATTCTCAAACATTATTTGTTCCATAAACTCATAAATAAAATTCTAAACTATAATAGAAAGTTAATATCCGAATTTAATGAAAGTAATATTTTCACAACAATTTAATCATATTACACTTTCCTATGTGCCTTAATCCAAACTTTCTATAAACTTAAATTTACGTCATTAAATTTTTTTTATTTCTAATAAACTTTCAATAAATCAAGTTTGCATGAGAGGAAATAGTACGCATGTAAAATTACCATATGCATATTTATGTACTATTGCATTCTAAGTTAGCATCAAACATAGTATTACATCTTCTTCCTCTTTTTCATAATTTTTATTTTAATGCAACCGAGTCTTCCCATCCTTTTTTCTTCATGCCTTTCAATTTATAATTACTCGCGTAATAAATTCTTGTTGTAGTAATTATTTCCTCGACAAAGAATACATATAAAAGTGCACAACATACCTGTCCACAAGCAAGTCCATTAGGTCCGAGTGTTGTCAACCTTGCTCTAATACCATTTGTCATGTACCCATATCCATATTAATAAAATTAAGAGAATTAATTTCTTTCTGAAGGACTATTAATGTCTAACCTTATGAGTGGTAATATAGAAATAGAATCCTTGCAATTTCAGTCACCAAAAACATCTTAACACAACTATAATAAAGTAGATCATTTCAATCCTTCCAAATATTAAAATCATTATCATACTCAATCTATTAGGAAAGGACCTTAATCAATAATTCTATCTTTATTACCATGTTTTTGTAACTCACCCGATCTTCGCTTTACTGTTTTGGGTGATGAGGTGATTCCTTTTCTTTTCAAACATCTTAAATTAGTCCAAACATTAGTCCCAAAATTTTACATATGGTCCAAAATAAAATCGCAGACTCTAAAATTCAGACTTACACATTGAGGCATATATATACTTCAAATTATAGATCACGGGAAGAGTTCATAAATAGCCCTAACTCAATCACACACTCTAATATTTTAGACATTCACATTCAAGCATATATATACTCCAAATTGTAAATTGCACGAAGAGTTCATAATTAGCCCAAACTCAATAGCAGACTCTAAAAATTAGGCTTATACATTCAAGAATATATATATACTCCCAATCACACGAAGGATGCCTAGATGCTTTGTTAAAAGGGCTCAAAATAAATAAAATCGAATGATCAATTAAGATTGATTTATAGTTGATCCTAGACACTTATGCAAGCACAAAATAAATAAGGATGCCCTATGAGAAAAGTACCATTTCGAACTGTGTATCCATATAAGTCAAGAAAATGGGTTTTCATTAAGAAACTAACAGTCTTGTTGCACCTGCAACTATTCCCCAAAATTCTAAAAATTTTAGGGACCCTCCTTTGTCTTGGATTAGGCTGTTTTTCTTCCCTACTTTGATGCAATGTTTTCTCAGAATGTTTAATGCTTGGATTGCTCTGTTTGCTACCTTGGAATGCCTTCGGAAACTAGCCGGATTGCTGCTATTAAACGTACTTGAAGCTTGTTGAAATCAGAAGTTGTTTTGCTTGAGTTTTTCGCCGTTGCGGCTATTTTGAAGATTGTCACCCCGATTTGAGATCCTTCCGACTGCCGATCCTTGTATCCACGGTGGGCGCCTTTGTGATTGGGCATCAGACACTTTGTCGATCTTTATCCCGCCGTTGCAGATGAGCTTTTGAAGTCGACTTCCAGTTTTCTCCCGACTTATGTGTTTTCGACTGATTTCAATTTTTAAATCGAAACCATTGACCATGTTTTCTTCCACCGTTCCGGAAGGTTGTGAGCTTTCTTTCACCGACTTAATATCCTCCCGACGTCCGACGCATGAAACAAAAATTGGAAGCTTTCAGGTTCTTTGCTGCTGCCGTTGCGGATGGTTTCGAGTTCTCACCTCCCGATTGGAGAACCGTCCGACGGCCGATCAACCGATTTTTTGCCCGCCATACATATGCACCTGGCTTGGTAAGAGTTGTGCCCGCCCACTGTTGCGGAGGGCGGACCACTCTTGACTGCCGATATGAAAACCCTCTGACGCTCGGTTTATTGTCTCATCGCACGTGTGAAAGGTTTATATATACGGGGGAGACAGTTTGGTTTTTTTATTGTTATTTGTCGTTGTTGAGCACTGTCGCGGTAAGCACTATAGCGTTGAGCTGTCATTCTTTGGAGTGAGTGAAGGTCCCGCCGTCGCTATACCAGCTTCCAGGTGGCAGAAGCAAAATTCCAACCGTCATTGACTTGCCCGTTTCGCCGAATTTCCAAGTAGGTATTTTTCCCCATCACATTTAAACTATTAATGGTTCTCTCCCATGGTTTGCGTATTCCGGGCGGTTTCCCTCGTCTGACTAGGTCTTAAGCTTGTATGAGTGGTATTCTTATCTTTTGACCATGGCAGAGGCGTTTTAGCCTTTTGAGCGGTTTGTTTTCACCTTTTATTTTGCTGCCTTGGGCACATAGGGGTTTAGGGTTTTTCGACGCAGACGACCGTTACGCCGTCTACGCCAAACCTTCCTGCACTTTCATGTTAGGCAGAAGATAGATGGGTGTGAAGATTGTTTTGGGTTTTTTTGTTGACTGTTGTTTCCATGGCGCGTTACCCGACCTTTACGCCATAGCTGTTTCGCTTGCACGTTTCTGCTCGACCTCGCCAAAGTTTGATGTTAAACCCGTAGTTTTCCAGGGGGGATAGGTTTTTGAGAATATTGTGTGGCCACTCTTGAGCCCAGCCTGTGTTGATTTCACCACCCTTTCGTGCCCCATCACCTAAAGCCCTAGATGTTTAAGGGAAAGGTATCGCCATTACCGTGCATTAGTTGAAAGCAACATGGGTAGTGTTCTTGATGGGAGGACCCTGCGCAGAGAAGTCCATACACTCCCCGTGGGGAGTGAAACGTATAGTCAGATTAATGTAATCTTTCCGCCGCAAGTTGCATGAGTTTTCATTAGTTATGTGTCTGCTGGGCTTTATGGTTAGAGTGTTGACTGGCACGGGCTTGATGCATTCAATCCTTCGCTATGTTTGTTATGCAGTAGAATAATGGCTAAATGTCACACCTTGCATATGATATACATGTTTGTTTAGATGTATTTCTATCATGAGAAAAGTGGCATGTTGCTAAATAGTGCAGATTTAGTACTAGTATAAGTATGGTTGATTAGCTTGGTATTATGCAACAGTGGTAGATTGCTCAGGACTGAGTATGCTTCATATAGATCAGGTCATAGGATATTGCACCCTAGTCTCAAGGCATTATAAAGCTGAACAATGTATGCATTTATTGCACTGAACATTAGCATACTAGGCATAGGATAATAGCACATTACACAGTATTGCATACTAGTTTGAGTACTCAGCTCAAAGGGCTTATGCCTTAGTTCCATTAACTGGTTACTGTCATGATACACTTGAGAAGGAATAAACTGCTACACAATGTCTGAAATTCGAATTGCTTAATGTCACAATGTTATACATGGCAGGAGGAACATACAATGTCCAAAAGACAGAAGAAGAAGGCCCCTATGGTCGAAGAACAACCAGATATAGAGGTCGTCACAAAGACTGAATATACATATGAAGACACCCAATGTATTTCTGGTGTGGAGCCTGAGTATAAATGGGGTGACATATATAGACTGATTTCCCGCAAGGAAGTTCCTGACATGGGTCTTGAAGAAGAACCCATATATGCAAACATAGAAAAATCCGCCATCGTGAAGGTGGCTATAAGACCAGAGCTGTTCCCTTATTGTGAGGTGATTAGATGGATTCTACCCCATACAAATACAACCACAATGCTCATAGGGAATGTGGAAGGCCAGGGATATGCTGCATTTAGCCCAGGGTATGTGGCATTGGCCTATCATCTGCCAGAACCTCAAATCTTTATATCTGATGCTTGGCTGGATAACATCAGAATGGACCTGGTGGAAACCCTCAAGAAGATGCTCTTGCAGGGAAAACTTTATCGGTACAGAACATCCGGTGAATATGAAATAGTAAGCTTGAGGGCTCTGTACAGATTTATAGCCCTGATGCTTAACAGGATCTTCGGGAGAGCTAATGGCAGACTCTTCAAATTTGAATGGATACCCATTATGTTCCACGTAGCAACCCAAGGAACAATCTTTAATTGGGCCAGCCTTGTATCAAGCAGTCTTTCTTCTTGTTTGGCTGTAGCACAAGGAGGAGAAGCCAAGAAAAGGTCTGAATTCTACATGAGCTCGATATTGGTAGATTGTATACTCTGCAACCAACCTTTCCCTGGTCTCAAGTGTGTCTAGGACAGGGAAAGGATGCCTGTGTATTCTGCATATAGACCATTGTGGGCTCAGCAGTACCATAGCCACTACAAGGAGGTCTGCGAGCAATTCATCATGCCACTCTACGCACTCATCTTCCGGAAGGAGTGTCACTGTATGTCAGAGGAGGCTATGCGGCTAATAGAAGAGCATGCAGATTATTTCCTGACTGAGAATGGCATGTACATCAGAATGTTTGGTGGCACGAAATGCCCCTTACTGCTGCCCAAATACGCAACAGATTATGTTATTCATAAAGAGGCAGTCAGGCAGGTATTCATTGATGGGATAGGAAATTACCTTTTTGAGAAAAAGAAGGCTACATATCCTCTGCTTCCATTCAAACTAGGTAGCTACATATTTTCCAAGGTAAAACAAGCTGCGGAGTTCATAGAAGAATTGGGGAAGTTCCATTTTGGTGAGATGACTTTTCAAAGGAATGATACTCATGGTAGAATGGCAGAGCACTGTAAAGAACATAAAGTAAATTTTGAATACACTCACCACTTTGACAAGGAAGAATCTGTCTTCCGAAGTGCCCCTAACTTGACAGCTCTGAGAAGGAGGTTTAAACCTAAGAACCCCACCAAGGGTGGAAAAGGGGCTAAGAAAGCCAGAGCTGAGAAGGCTAGAGCTGAAGAAGAGGCCAAGAGGAGACAGGAAGAGGCCCAGAAGCTAGAACATGAAGCTGCAAAATGGCTATAGAAAGGAGAAGAAGAAAAAAGAAAAGCTGCCCAAGAAGCAGCTGAAAAGGAACAAGAGGCAGCCAAAGAAATAGAAGAGGCAGCTAGACAGGCAGCTGAGGAAGCAAAAAGAAAGATATATGAAGAGTTCCAAAAGCAAGAGGCTGAAAAAACAGAGCTTCCACAACAATCAATTTATGAAACTCCAGCAGGGTAGACCCAGGAAGAGAAAACCCAAAGGTGCAGACCTTGCAAATACCTACTGTTAGCACTCTTGTGACCCCTACGCTCCAGCTAATACCTTTCACTCAGAAAAAAGGAGAGGAATTCCTCGACTTAAGCACTGTCTATTATGATAGGGCCACCAAAATAATAATGAGGAGGATGGAAAAGAAGGTGGAAGCGAAAGATCTATCAGGGAAGATGGTCACAGATACTGCTATCATGCTAGGGACGGGCAAGGATCCTAGGTTCACGATAAGGGCCGGGGATTCCATGATTGATGCATCCGAGGACAACATAAACAGGGTAATGATTGAACTAGATTCAGTTAAGAAGACCTCTGCTCAGCTAAAATACAAACTGAGAAAAGAAAGAGATGAAGGTAATAGACTCAAGAGGAAATATGAGCACATGCAAAGGGAACTGGAATCCTCAAAAGATGAATTCTGTACCCTTCAAGTGGAGATGCGAGAAAAGGGAACAACACAGGAGTCCCTAGAAAACATACAACAGGAAGCCCAAAGTCTAAAGAGTGATAAGGAACCTTTACTGGCAAAGGTGATGGATCTGGAAGAGCAGCAGAACATCATCTATGAGGGTAGTGATTCACAGATTCAAGAGCTGAAAGGGAAACTAGCTTCTCTGACTACTGATCTGGAGGCAACCAAGGAACATCAAGTCGATTTGCAGCCATTTAAAGAATATATCCTGGCCCAAAAGGCTAAAATGCTACAACTGCAGACTGCTCTGGAAGAAGAGAGGTGAAAAGTCTTTCAGATTGACAACAGGCTAGAAGAGATCATGGAAACTTCTTCATACTTCATTGATCGATCTCAGGAGGGGATTGAGGTCTTGAGTGCCAGAATGGAAAGGACGAAAGATGATGCCGAGATTCCAGAAGGGCTACCAAAAAAAGATCATCAATCCCTCAAGAGAGATCACAACCTGATAGAGTTCGCCATCAGTACTGCAGAAGACTTCAAGAAGGCTGTAAAAAAGACGCAGGGAGCATGCTCAGATTATTTTAGAAGTCTCCTGAATACGTACAACCGATGTCAAACAGAGGCTGAGCATAGGCTTCAAGAGTTCCCGGACCATGAGGCCTTTATGGAAGTATTACAGAAAAGATATCAAGATGCAGAGGCCAGAACTCAGCAGATTAGAGCCATTGATGACTTAGTACTGAAGAATGAGGTAGGCCACGCAACTGTTAGCATGCTGTTTCTAGAAGATCAGCTTCGGTTGAGCCCAGCAAGGATCGAGGCCATCAAGAACCAAGTTGAAAAGTTTGAAATCAGCATTCAGTTCCTAGAGCCATGCACTTTTGAAGGCATTGCTACTGAAGCAGCAGCGTGGAAGAAGTTCTTAGATGGCCAGGCGGCACCCTCCTCATAAAGGACTGGTCAAACTTTGTAATAATTTAATATTTTTGTAAAAGTTTTGAGAAATGAAGCGTTGGGAGAGCAAAAGGTTGGGAAGCCCAAAGGTCACTTTGGGTAGCCCAACCATTTTGACCTTTTGTATAAAAGTAGGAAGCGTAGAAGGAATAAGGGATTTTTTTCCCAGTAATACTGGTGATGACCTATTGTAAGAAGAACTACTTCATTTTTCAATAGAAATTACAGTTTTCCTGTTGAAAGAAGATCGGTGGGATTTCAAATGTTTTTCCATGGATAGTTGAAAGATGAACTACTTTGTTTTTCAGCATTGTGTCCATGAATCGTGAGATCGTTCTAACTTTATGACCTATGTCTTGTTTAAATGATTTCTGATTTATTTTATGAAATAACCACCATGAGTAATGCATGCTTATCATGAAACAATTAGTTATCTGGTTGTGGAAATATCTTTCATCGTTCATGCTTGTAAAAGTAAATGTCATCTATCTGTAATTGCTTTTATCATGTGTGCACATCGGCATTACTCATATATATTAAATATAAGTTGGCTCCCCGGGGATAGGTAGATGGGGATAGGTAGATAGGGATAGATAAATAGTTACGTCATTGCATAGCTGCATGTGTGATTCAGATGCCGACGAGTCTAAGACTAGAGGTAAGAACCTGTGCATCACATTGTGACCGCTCCCTGCATCCTTCACCACCCTGCATGTTTAGGTCACTTCTTTCATAGCATTCTTAAGTTAAAATACAAATTCTGATGGACCGGGCCGCAACCGATAAAGCCTTTGTTTGTATTTGACCTATGGTAGCCGGACCGCAAAACCAGATGGATTCCCTATACCAAACAATCAACGGGCTAGTTGGGAACGTTGATTGGGGAGAATCCCTTTCTGTTGTCGCTTGCAAATTTCCAGGCCTCAACAGAACTGGTGCTAGAAGGAGGGCCACCTGTAAATGGCTGGTCATGGAACTTAATTCCTCAAGACTATCCTACCAGCAGATGTTTTGAAGCTTGCAACCTAACTCAAGAATTTGCAGATTCCGGTACTATCCTTGAAGGATTGTTTTTCCCAGCGACTTATTTGTTTACCTTTGCTCATGGTTGGTAATCAACCCAACCCTCTGCCGGCATGGAAAGCTAGGTCCCCTCTGAACTTAACACCTCCTTTGCATAATCTACCTCAAGCCTTTGATAAGCTTTTGTGTAAGTTTGACCCTGAGGAAGGGATTGCTGTCGATGATCACCTCCAAAGATTTTACCTAGCATTAGAAGGGCTAAGGGCTGGGGAGTATGAAGATGTGGTTTGTAGGCTGTTCCCGCACACTCTGAAAGGAGCAGTAGCATCTTGGTATTCCAGTCTACCTGCAAACTCCATTCCTGATTGGAACACCTTTGAAAGAGTTTTCAGAAGTAAATATATAACCCTAAAAACGCATGCCTCATTGATGAAAGATCTTGGTCACTTAAGAAAAGAGAAGAATGAAAAGGTACATAGTTTCACTCAGAGATTTTCAATGTACCTAAAAAGCTTTTCTGCAGTTGACAGACCTTCAGACAAGGTTTTAATTGAGTATTACACCTCGGCCCTGGGGCTTGAACTAGCCATGTTTGCCAAAATGAAAGTCAAGCCTACACTGGTAGAGACTTATGAAGAGGCTGAAAGGGTAGAGGCTGAAAGTGAGAGTGTAGAAGATTATCCTGATTCACTTGAAGAAAATATTAAGATGGGAAGAATCTCCTTGCTGTCAAAACCTAGAGAAGATCAACCACATGATTATCAGGGAATGATGAAAATGCTCTAGAAATTATCCAACCGAATAATAGATCTGGAAAGGGAAGCAGACATTCAGAAATATTATAATCCTCACTATCTGAAAAGAGAAAATAATGACCAATGGCAAGTTCCTCCTTCCGATTCGGCATCAATAAATATAACAGAAGTAGGAGGGGATAATTTCTGTACCTTTCACCAACAACCTCATTCTGAGAAAAAGTGTCCGCAATGGTTACATTCAATGAAATTGGTGATGAACAAGTTGTTGGACCCTAAATTGATTAAGGACAGTGGGGAGGAAGAAAAGGAGAAACATATCATAAGAAAACCAGAGGATGATACTATGTTCTCATGGAATGGTATTTCACTATTTTACATTGAAGATGACACTCCTAAATTTGAATGCACATCTACAACCACAAAGGACATGGGAGTCATATACCAAGAAAATGAAATGGTTTCTAAAATTAACAATGTGCAGGAAAATGTTAAGAAGTTGGACGAGGGCAAAACGCATAAGAACATTACCCTCAACCAGAGGACCGAGCAAATCATTGAGATTGTCGAAATTGTAGAGGAATAGACAAGTGGTAGTAAGGAAAACTTTGATGAAACTCAAGAGCTAACAAAGGATATACCTACTCAAAACCAACTAGGGCAAGAAGACCAAGAACCAGGTTGGAAAGAAAACCTTGACACCCCACCTTTTCTCTTGACTCTAGAGATGCTGAATTACTATGTGCATAATTTCTTAGTAGACTCTGGAGCAGCAGTGAATGTGATTCCCCTTGAGATTTGTAAAAATATTAATGGACAGCTAGAGTCCACACCTCGTGAAGTAACGCAATTGGATCGCACAAGTGTTAAGGTGGTGGGAGAAATGAAGAATTTCCTCATTCGTTTGGATACAAACAACAAGATATGTCAATTTATTGACATTATGGTGGCTGACATACCAAGGGGATATGGGCCTATTCTCAACAGAGATTGGAATGCCAGGTTGAAAGGTTATTTTGCTTCAGATTGGTCTCACCTGTGGTTGCCTCTCAAAGGTACCCCAAATCTAATAAAAATTATGAGAGAACCATACATGAAGTATACTGTCACTAAGTTAGGAGAAGGCAATGAGTCTGCTGATTCTATCCTGGGGAACTACCTGACTGAGCTTAAGCTAAGACATCATTCCTCAAAAAGGGCCAGTCCTGTGATGGACACTCAGACATCATTCTCTTCTTCAAGTCGTAAATATATTTTCACACAGTGTGCCTTATCTTTCCATTTCTCAATCAAGATCGACTATGTAGGAAGGTTAGGATCACACCCATTTCTCCCCATAGTGCGTCCAAGAATTTTTTCCAGGAAGGAGCCCTCTACCTTTTTCTTTTCAATTAGCATACTCCAAAACCAGTTGCCTTCAATGTGAGGAAAACTCCATTCACCCAAAAACTAGCCAACTCCAGTGATCGCCACACTTAGGAAACTGGATCCTTTGTTGGATCTGATCCCCTCCTTGGAACACAAATCCCCTTAGTGTAAGCAATTACTCTTTAGCGGATCAGGAAGGATGCTTCTCTTAGGGAAAACCATGAATTGATTTTCGTATTTCTAGAGGTCCCTTCGGATTTGTAAGGAAGCAGGTAGGGTTTACATGCCAAAAAGACTTCTCGTGAATGATGGAACACTCGTCCCTTTCCTTCTTCGTCCCCTAACTAGTAATGCCTTCCCCATATAGAAACATTACTCATTTATTGAGTAATAACATCCTCTTCCTATCACCTCGGCCCAAATTTCTAAACATAGTGTTGCCGTTGCAACTGTCCAGGAGGTTTTTATGCTAACAATTCCCATGATTTCTAGTAACTGTTTATGCACTCAGACTACAGTCATGGCTATCAATGTTCAATCATCATTTATGTCCTTCCTTCAAGTTGAACCCTTCTCCATAGTGTGTCCAAATTTTTTTTCCATGAAGGAGCCCTCTGCCTTTTCCTTTTCAATTAGCATACTCCAAAACCCGCTGCCATCAATGTGACGAAAACTCCATTCACACAAAAACTAGCCAACTGCAGCGATTGCCACGCTCAAGAAACTTGATCCTTTGTTGGATATAATCCCCTTGGAATGAAAATCCCCTCACTGTAAGGAAGTACTCTTTATCAGATCATGAAGGATCCTCCTCTTAGGAAAAACAATGAATTGATTTTCGGATTTCCACAGGTCCCTCCAGATTTGTAATGACGCACGTAGGGTTTACACGCCTACAAGACTTCACCTAAATGATGGAACACTCGTCCCTCTCCTTCTTCCTCCCCTAATGAGTAACGCCTTCCCCATATATAAACATTACTCATTTATTGAGTAACACCATCCTCTTCCTCTCACCTTGGCCCAAATTTCTAAACATAGCGTTGCCATTGCAACTGTCGGGGAAGTTTTTATGCTAACAAATCCCATGATTTATGGTGACCATTTATGCACTCATACTATGGTCATGGTTGTCAATGTTCATTCATCATTTATTTCCTTCCTCTAATTAGAACCCTTCCTTCCATCAAGCCAAGGTCAAAGCACAAATGGAAAAGAGGATCTCACCCATTTCACCTAGTTAAAATTCATGCTTTTAGTGGAAGGAATTAATTCTTCATCTTTTTGTCCATACAATATCCTCTAATTATATAAGAGGTTAAACCCATGTCTTAAACCATCATAAACTTTGTATAATAATAACTTATGTTATTTTTTATAAAAAAACATTAATCCATCATTTTTCTCTTTGCTTATGATAATAATTATTCATGGCCTTTTTATAAAAAGATTTTAATCCATCATTTTTCTCTTTCCTTATGAGAGACTTTAAATACTAATTATTCATGTCCTTTTATAAAAATAGTTTAATCCATTTTTTTTTCTCTTTTCTTATGATCGACTTTAAATACTAATTATTCATGTCCTTTTTATCAAAATACCTTAATCCATCAATTTTTCTCTTTCCTTATGATAGACTTTAAATACTAATTCTTCATGTCCCTTTTGTCTCACAAGGAAGCAACAAATCCCCCCTTTTGGGTAGTCTCCCACCTTTTTCTAAATTGTTTCCCATCCCTTTAACACTACCTAAAACATCCATTAATAATACTTACGAAATGAAAGGGAACGTTGTGCTTCATAACTCAAAAATGATGCGAGGTAGAACTTATATATATATATATATATAGATAACAATCCATAATAATAAATATATGTCGTCATATATTTAAAATGATATAGCGCCATTATTATTATTCTAGATATGCTCATATAGAGGTATTGATAAATTTTATTTCTATTTTAAGGTGACTACAATCGGTAGTCCCTTAACAGTTTAATTCCTTAGTATTTTTCACCATGTTCTTTCTTTTTAAACTTAACACTACTTGACCATTTTATGTCGAAGTTAAGGTGATTGTAATTCTCCTCTTATCATGGCTTAATTGTACCTTCAGTTAAATAACTAAGCTATAGTATCTTAGCTCGGATAATTTTTAGCGAAGTAGGAATCCCTATAGGGAAAACCTTACCCCTAACAATGCCATAATTAAGATGATGCGTAAGACTATGGATATCAAAATGGTGGTTTCCCAACCATTCGCTTTTATCCCTAGTAGTTTTAGTTGTCCATCATCACGTTACATTGAAATCTTAAGTCTTCTAAGTTTATCACTTAGGTAATTAACTCAGATAGATTTCAAGGTCTTGTTTCTGGTGGAGCCTTGGCCTTGAGCTTGTCACCAGAAAAATACAATGAACACTTTACAATTATAAATTATTTATGGGGTATGCAAGTGTGATATTACATCCTTTCCCCTTAAAATAACATCGTCCTCGGTGTTCCTATTTCAACAACTTTCCTTCTTCTTTTGAGTCATCTTTTCTTGCCTCGAATTTGGAGATTGTTATGAGAAGAATTCATACTTGATCACATAATGGTAGGAGATGTAGTTAGATCAAGCTCAAATATAAATACGAGATGAAATAATTGGCAGTGTGTGAAAGTGTTTGAGGTGTTTAGTGTGTTGTAGGAAAGATGCATTTTAGATGGGTGTAAGGATGTTGCGCAACCCAAGTGGATGGATGTGCTAAAGAGTGATGCATATCTGTAATAATTGTAAAACACAGAGTGAATGTACTATAGATAATGGCGTAGATGTGTGAGAACAATAATATTTGTCACAGTTGACTTTCTTAAAAGAGTGATACAAAACATTAGAGAATGTTTAAAGATTGTTTCAAAATGTCAGTTTTCACAGACAACTATAGTATTTGATGACATTGGGAAAGATAAATTGTAAGTTCATTTCTCTAAATTGTAACATGGTTGTTGTTGTCACAAGATCGAAGAGGGGCTTAATGAATTTTACTAGTTGTTGAATTTGGAAGAGTACAAATCTTGAATTGGAGGGAAAGAATGAATTTTGTTGGTTTAAATTTGATTGAATACTATGCTTAAGTATATCCTGAATATTTACTTATAGATTTTGTGCATTCCAAATCCAACCATGTTCTCTTAAACATGTGTATACTGTATAATCTATAAACATGTGTACAATGTATAATGTTTACTACTATGGTCTAAGGATAAGTTGTATGTTCCAAGAGGAGGGGACCTTTGGTCCAACATCCTGATAGAATTTCATAGGGAACCCTACTCCGAGCACCTAAGATATCAAGAGACACTTTTTCTGGCCTAAGTTAAAGGCTGGTATTGCAATGTTTATTGCAAAATGTGAGGAATATCAACTATTCAAAGCTGAGCACCAGCATCATGTGGGATTGTTGCAGCCGTTACCCATTCCGGAATGGAACTTGGAAGTCATTATTATGGATTTCATCACCAGTTTACGAAAAGGTAAGAATAAAAATGATTCTATTTTTGTGTTCATTGATAACTTGTCCAAAGCAGCACACTTCATTGCTGTGAAGTTGACCTACAGAGCAGTGAACATTGCTGATATCTTCTTGAAGGAGATATTTAGACTGCACGAGATACCTAAGGCAATTATATCGGATTGAGATGTTAAGTTTAAAGGAAAATTTTGGAGATATTTGTTCTTCGGATTGGAGATGCAGTTGAACTTTAGCACTGTATATCACCCACAAACAGACGGGAAGACAGAAATATTAAACCAGATTGTTGAGGACATGCTTCATGTATGGCATGAACAACCCCATGAAGTGTATAACACTGGTTACTTGGGATATCCAGGTGGATTGGTTCATGTTAGGCCCTGATTCTTTTACGGACATGTAATAGTTGGTTACCAAGGTCGAGGTGAATCTTAAAGAAGCACAAGACCGCCAGAAAATTTATGCGCATCGGAAAAGAAAAGATAAGGACTTTCAAATACGTGATCATGTTTACTTGAAAGTAAAATCCAAACGAAACTCGTTGAGCTTGGGTAGGTGTGGTAAGTTAGCACCTAGATTTTCTAGACCTTTTGAAATACTGGCCATGAAAGGTCCAATGGCATATGAAATAGAGTTTCCCACGCATGTAAGAGTCCATACTGTTTTCCATGCATATTTGTTAAAGAAATATGTTTATGATACTAAACATGTTGTCGATTGGTCTGTGTTACAGGTGGAACCTAAAGGGGATTTTTCCCATGATCCTACTCATTCTACAAGTGTGTCGTAGTCTAGTTGAAAGTGCAATGGAAGCATTTTGAGGTTGATGAGGCTACTTGGTAGAATCAAGCCACCACAAGAAAGGCTTACCCCACCTTATTTCATGATGTCATTTTGAGTCCCTAGAACACCAAGGACGGTGTTGTTCTAAGCGGGGAGGGATGTAATATCTTGAATTTTGGACCTAACACTTATAGGCATGTGCCTATTGATTATGATGATTATCTTGATGTTTTATTTATATATATATATTGGTTCAAAGACCTCACTCCATATGAACATGATGATTTGTTTTATATATTGGGCATAAACCAATTATTGATGATATATATATATATATGCGTGTTTGCATTAGGCATGGAACCTGAAGCACATGATTGATGAGATGTTTTTTGTTGAGTGGGAAACTCTAGAGCACATGAGTGATTGATGATTTGTGTTGAGAGAGGAGATCTGGGACACATGAGTGAATGATAATTTGTGTTAAGCGAGAAGCTCTTAATGTGCATAGCACGATTTCACTGCATTTAATCTATGGTTAGGATTGATTTATGTGCGCATTTTCCAGCTTACACGTTCTGTGTATTATGACGTTATTTAGTATATAAGGTGAATATATAGACATCGTGGGTATAGGCCATGATGTGAATGGCATGGGCCTTGCCATAGTGCTACTATAGAATAGCGTAGGGTTAAAATGGTAGAGACAGTGTATTACTTTTAAAATTTGGCCAAGGTCGTGACTTATGTGAGCGCTATGCATTAGTGGGTTTTGTGGAGGCCAGGGTTTAGAGACCCTCGATGATGTTTATTGTTTTTAATGTAATTGGACTGTGTAAATTTTATATTTAGATGGATGTATTTAAAAACCATAGCCCACATAGGATTTTGTACAATGTGGCCAGTGTGATAATGGTTATAGGATTTGGTTGTCGTTTTGTGTAAACATTACGTATGGTTTGTTGTTATGGGTTTTCCTTGGGTCTTCACCTCCATGGGAATTTATGTCGCAACCTATATTTCCAATAAGGTTTCTAATGTAACGTAATGTGTATTTTAATGAATAAAATAAAATGGGCTTGCATTCCCATAAAATTCGATTCCTGCTACCATTTGCAATATATGGATTTATGTTATGATTTCGATGTTTTCTTTACTATGATATGTTTTACTGTATAAGATATATTATTTTTACTTGGATATGGTAATGTTTGTTGAGTTATGTAATTTTATTTATGGTTATGTATAGATGTAAAGTTAGAACCATGGGTTCTATTATATGAATTTTGATCAAAGAATTTGTAAAGGACTACATGGATGGTCACGATGCTTCCTCTAATTATTTATAATGTTGTTCCATTTATGTGGAGTATTTTTAATGCAAAATTGTAATATGGATACAAACCTTGAAAGGTCTTAGATGATTTATTTAATTTTGGAAATATATGTATAGATAGTTTTCATAAAATTTTATCCCTGATAGTCTTATTTATATGTATATATAATTATCTTATGAAATAGTTCTCATTGTAAGTAATACCCTAGGGTATCTTTATAGTATTTTTATTTCTTTAAACTTACTCCTATGATTAAATATACTATATATGTGAAACATGTCTCTACTAACAAATACAATATGTCAGTAGAGATATAACTAATAGATGAACAATAAATAGCAGGTCTGGATTTACCTAGTTTACAATATTTAATTTTTGAATAAGAAATGAACACATAAACAAACTTTAGAGAAGGAAACCTAGCTATATATAGCCTATGATAATATTTACCACCCTAGGATATATTGAAGAGAATACAAATCCTAGTGGCATCGGGAAGACATTAATTATGTAGGGTTAGTAAATTCATTGGAAACATTCATCTAACATATTCATTGTATAATCCAGATGATAGAATATACAGTATAGGGTTAGATTTTAAAAAAAGTAACCCTAGGAGATATGGATAGAACCAATCAATTCCAGGGTTAGTAATATATATAAAAGCATTTACATAATGCAGCGAGCATTTACCCTAGAAATGAACTTTGACATACTAAGAACTCATACCTGTAATTTATCTTCCTGAATCTCTTGTAATGGCTGAACCTGCACACTTTTTAAATAACTAACATTTTCAATTTAAGACAGATCTGACCTCTAATTTTGATGACCAAATCACTTGGGAACTACCACGTTCCTATGAACCATGACCCAAAACTGTTCCTGGTTCTAATCTGGATCCCCTTGAGCTCGACTCCAACATGAAAGTAGCTTACAGCTCCTAAGGTAGGATTTCCTAACTCGTATTCAGTTCTAAATCAGTCCTCTTTTCTTTGTAGGAGAAAGTTCTTTAGGAAAACAATGAAGAGAACAAAATAGGCAGAAAAATAATTCTCCAAGATAAAAATCAGACCCCCAAGACTTTGCTTGGCTTCAGTCTTTATAGATAGAATTTGCACTCAAAGGGACAGTTAAATCAAGAAACCTTGGTTTCTTGCTATAACCCTTTTTAATTACTCGGGTATTTTTCTATACTTAACCTAGGAACTTTTAACTAGTTCCTAGTTAATCTTTCATAGGTATTATACCATTTATTAATCCTTTAATAATAAATAATAATTGGTGGAGTTTCTCTTCCTTCTTTATTAAATTACATAATTAATCATAATTAATTCTTCATACCTACTATGTATAAAATACATAGTATTAAAATAATTGTTAGCAAATGTCATCGGGAATCATGCATCATGATCCCTAGACTTAACGACACTTCTTTATGAAGGTCAATTAGATAGGTGGCTTAGGTCTACTGGGCTAGGCAACTCTAAAAATCCTGGCATGTTGGATTTCCCTTGTATACCGTGGTAGTTCTTTAGTACTTTATGAGAATACAGAAAATCAAAATTTTTATTTAATCACTTAATAATAAGTATGATGAGATCAATACTATTCTTCACTCGTTTTCACTTGGAGGTGATTTTAATCTGTTTAGTAACCCCTAGCACTTACGAGATCTCATACTCAACACTTATAATAGGGATTTACAAACATAGTGCAATTCCATATCTCTTGCTCAACACTAAATGCTAGGATGGCCAAAGATATGATGCTCCAGAGCTTTGCCCAACACAAAACATCTCATTGATCATGTGCTTCAGGGTCCATGCCCAAAACAAACATTTCATCAATCATGTGCTTCAGGGTCCACGCCCAACACAACGAGCATATATATCCATATGTATCATCAACAATTGGCTTACGCCCAATATACAAAAAAAATCATCATGTTCATATGCAGTGGCGTCTTTGACCCAATATAAAATAAAACATCAATATAATCATCATGATTAATAGGCTCACGCCTATAAATAGTAGGTCCAAAATTTGGGATATTACAACAGTATACATAATAGTACGTAGAATATACCAAAAGAATGGCATGACTCCCTAAAGAGCTTAATTGTCTCATGTTTCAGGCTCATCCGCACAACTATATTGATCGTCACGAAGTCTAAGCACATGCACACTAGTATAATAAGGTATTGACTCTCCTCGGTGAGTCCCAACCATAAACGAGTATTTTTGTGAAACATGGCTCTACAGGGAAACATAACCAATGAAAAAAATAAAACCACATACATGCACAACAATATCAGTTACTATGGAGGAAGGCACTAAAAGACTTAGCCGTCTGAGGGTCCTCCTCACATAATGGGATCCTTCTCTTCTTCAAGCAATAATGATATTTTCACATAGTGTGCCTTATCTTTTCATTTCTCAATCAAGATTGACTATGTAGGTTGGGATCACACCCTTTTCTCCCCATAGTGTGTCCAATAAGTTTTTCCAGGAAAGAGTTGTCTGCCTTTTCATTTTCAATTAGCATACTCCAAAACTAGTTGTTGTCAATGTCAGGAAAAGTCCATTCACACAAAAACTAGCCAACTCCAGCGATAGCCGGGAAACTTGATCCTTTGTTTGATCTCATCCCCTCCTTGGAACACAAACACCCTCAGTGTAAGCAAGTAATCTTTATTAGGTCATGAAGGATCCTTCTCTTACAAAAAACCAGGAATTGATTTTCAGATTTCCAGAGGTCCCCTCAGATTTGTAAGGATGCAGGTAGGGTTTACACACCTACCAGAGTTGTCATGAATGATGGAACACTCGTACCTCTCCTTCTTCATCCCATAACCAGTAATGTCTTCCCCATATATAATCATTACTCATTTACTGAGAAAGACCATCCTCTTCCTCTCACCTTGGGCCAAATTTCTAAACATAGCGTTGTCGTTGCAAGTGTTGGGGAGGTTTTTACGCTAATAATTCCCATGATTTTTGGTGACCATTTATTCAATCAGACTACGGTCATGGCTGTCAATGTTAAGTCATCATTTATTTCCTTCCTCCAAGTCAAACCCTTCCTTCTGTCAATCCAAGATCAAAGCCAATATCAAAGCGCAAATGGAAAAGGGATCATACCAAGATCCAATCAAAGGGATCATACCAGCACAATAGGTTGTTCTGCTAAAGGAAGCAATCATAAATACCAGGAAAAAAGATAAATCTCTAGTAGTTTGCTCGGATAACCAAAGAGCCAAAATCCATGAGACTATCAAGAATATAGGAAATGAAAAATGTGGAAGAACAAGTAACCAATAATGCATCAAGGACATTGGGGAAAAACTTCCATCAAGGCAACCTTTTCCATATCCAGCAAACCCTCCCAATGAAGCTTTTATCTTGGAACATTAGAGGGTTCAGGGCACGTAGCAAGCAAATATTATTGAAGAAGAAAATAAGGGAAGAGAAACCCCTAGTGATTTTTATTCAAGAAACAAAATACTTAGAGGAGAGCTTCAAATCCATGGCAAGCAAGATCTGGAAGAACTGTGAATCCTCTGCCATTGATGCCTGAAGTGCAGTAGGAGGTATACGAATCATATGGAACCCTTCGAGATTAAGTCTTACTAATTTCATCGCTACAAAATTTTCAATCTCTGTCGATTTCCATATTTTAGGAACCAACTCCAAAGGATTCCTTACTAATGTGTATGGGCCCTTCAAACTAGCTTCCAAGTAGCTCTTTCTCAGGTCACTGCAGAACATGAGTAACCTTGTCAGGTGAAGACACTATATAATAGGCGGCGACTTCAACCTCATTCGCAACCTACGAGAGAAGAAAGGGGGTATTAGAACCCTAATCCCAACTAGCAACGATTTTCAGAATGTTGCGCATGGCTTGACTCTTGGCTCCACCCTTTCAGCACATCCTGCAAGATGAAGATGACGACATGGAGGAATCAAGCCATGTAGATGCTAACCAGGGGAGTGGGCAAGGAATCATAAATTCCCCAGGTGAAACCGAGTCCTCCCGCAGATTCTAATCCTTTCCTCATCGCAGGACGGTTAGATGCTCTTTGTGGTTTGTTTTGGGTTATATCTCTGGTTGGTTCCTTATGCTTAGTAGGTCTATGTTTTGTTATGGATTGGATTCACTTGTCTGTTTTCAAGATCGAACGCCCACGCTGAAGGGCTGGGCTGCTCTCATGCTCCTCTGTCTTTCTCTATGGGCTATCATTTTTACTTTTCTTTCTTGGATACCAAACCAATGCCTGACTCCATGTTTTATGGAGAAGGATATGTAAATATATTTAGTTTTGATCTAGTAATAGAAGGGTCCCATCTTACTTACAAAAAGAAAATCACCCCGAAAAAACCTCTACAAACAAGCTATTGAATCTATTTCCTTGTATGGCCTTGTGCGGCCATTGTATGGTCTGTACAATTGTATGGAACTATGCACGTGGCCAATCTATAAAACTATACGGATGATGATTGGTACAGATCCAAATGACTGCATTGAATCCCTGTACGGTTGATCTGTGCAATGGTATGGACTCTGCAGTATGGATTTGTACCATTGTACAAAATCCTGTATGGATACCCCTACAGACAAGTGATGTCTCTGCTTGACTGGTATGGACCCCCTACAAATGTCTTTCGAAATGTTTTTTTTCTCTTTGCAAAAAATTGGAATTACAATGTCTTTCTCTCTCCAACTCGATGCTTGAGTTTCACTCTTGTGATGGTGTATCTTCCTCTTTCTCCTCAGCTACCTTTGATACTATTGAGATGAACCAAAACCCTAACTCCAATTGCTGATATTAAATCTCGCTCATTTGAGATCAATGGCTAAGATTCATTTAATTAATTTAAATCTTTAATGCCAAAAAATTGGGCATTTCTCCAAATCAGCCTCAATCATCTAAACAAGAATTCACTTTAATAGACTTTAAATAAGTGAATTTACTAGGTTCCAAAGAGGTATTAATGATGATTTCCATAAGTAAGACACAAAATCATGGAAATACCTATCTGAGCTAGAAACATCAACATCTCCAAGGAAAGACACCCTCCTCCTTTTCTTCCCCAAATACATCAAACCCTAATCTCTAGCCTCAAAAGGAAGAAACCCTAATCCTAGAATCTAATATGCTCCAAGAGACCAAGAATCCCCAATTCCCAAGAGAGAGAGATCAAATGTACAAAGAAGAATTCAAGAAAGAATCGTCCAACTTCTCCTCTTATGCCCCACTAGGGTTTCCTCGTGAACCTTAGCACATTAAGAGAGAACCCTAAAAAAGAGATAAAAATGAATTTATGATGTGTTGTGATGTTTGGAAATACTCTCTCCTTTCTCTGTTTATATGAGAGGTGAGAAAGGACAACAATATAACATAGTTCAACTTAAGCCTTACAAGCAATCCCACTAAACATAAGTAAGCTACACACAAGCGAAGTGCTCCACTCCTAAGTAATAGTGCCAAGCTCCAATGATGATGTCGTGCACAATAATGACCCAAGGTGATATAGCTATGCAAGGCAATCCACATGACTCCATATTGAGCCTTTATGATTCCATTCATCCTCCAAAGACAAGTATTCCATTGGGGTAGCTACCCCTTGGAAGAACATAGTTGAAGCCCTAGGCGTCCCTAAGCCATTTCAAATCTTTTGAACAAAAAACCAAACTGCCACATGCTATCTAGGGCTTGTGGTACTCAACAATGCACAGTGCTCCTTGTATCCTATAGGGAATTCTCCCACTAAGAGAATCCTCCATGTGGCCATCATGCAGTAGGCCCACCATCCAAGCAAGAGATCCCAAGTGCCCTAGGGAAGAACATTAAGCCAATGATCATCTAAGGTTGCCATCCTTTGAGCAAGCTATTACAAGTGTGCATATCCATCGTGGACCATCTCTCATGCTACAATCCCTCTCATACTATCCAGGGGCTGAAAATCCTCCATGTATGCCAAATTTCATGATGCATCCCAAACGTGGTGTAAACAGTTTCAGAGTAACCCGAAAGTTTAACACTTAACAGATGGTAGAATTATTTGTCTTTTTTAGTTTATAATCTAGATTCTATAACTTTAGAATTATTTGTTTATATGGTCTATTTTGTAAACATTATATGACAGTTGAGTTTGAATTGTTGACTGTATATTTCAAGTCCTTGGTCATGATGCCATGTTTCATTTCATGGTTGATGTTTTCTGTTATAGTTTGTTGATGACAATTGTTTTGTTAGAAAAATATAAAAATAGAAGCAAACAACAATAATAATATAAGATGAGATTTATGTTGTGTTACCCCCATATTTGCGTAGGGTGTTTACCTTTAGTTTTCATGAAGAGTTCTGGGTTGTTCTCAAGGTTTCTGGGTATGTAGAGGGACAAATTCTATACCATTTTTACAGCACTAAGGGCAATTCTGGGTCTGTTTGTGGCCTCAAACAGCCCTAAAACAACATTCATTTCTAATTTTGGCTTGATTATGGGCAAAGATAGCATGAGAGTAATAGATACGGGCATGAAAAAAGCCATAAATCCCAAACTTGGACATTATATGAACTGTTATGAGTCTCTAAACAATATTTAGGGGGAAAATCTAGCCTCTAGGTGCATTACAGACCTCAATCAGTAGTACCAGTAGTTTTGGGCATGTCTAGCAGCAGAAAGGAGCCTCCTATCCATATTGTGGCCTGACTTATGCAATTGAATAGTAGTTCTAGGTGTGTTTTAGCTACAAAGAATGAGTAGAAATCCAATTCTGGGCTAATGCTGTGACCTGAGAATTGGATTAGCCCAGAATTGGATTTCTACTCATTCTCTCACAGCATTAGCTAACATGTGACTTGAAAATGACTTGCAGTAGTCTATATTTAAAAAGAATTTCATGGATTAAAATCTCATTGGGAAGTAAGGTTGTTGTTGGAGGGTGATTGAATAAAAAAACTGCAGGTCGTCACTATTAAACATAAATTATAGGGTTCATCTAGTAGTAGCCAACAAAGCATTGATCAACATTCCTTCTTGTGGTCTGTTTGAATACTCTTAGAGATGCATTTGAAGAGTTTGCATGCCTATTGAAGAGGTTTATTTGTTGTTCCTAGCCTTTTGAATCTTGGAGGTTGATCTGAATCACCTTCTAGAGGAGCTGCAGCCTTGGGATAACCTTGTAGGGTGGTCAAATCAGTGTGTATAGCAAAGTATGGATCAGCTAAGACAAGATTTTGGAAAAACGTCCCACTATATTCATGCTTCAATAAGGTAGTGCTGATATCCTTGGGAGGCTTCTCAGCAAGGTTTAGCATTTACCCATTGTTTCAGTAGTTAGCTTCTTCTTTGAGAGGGATCGTTGCATCTTGAGTATTAATCTGTGATGAGGATTGTTGAACTATTCTGCAATCTAGGTCTTGACGTTGCATCCTAGAGATTTACGGCTACTGCCCTGAAATCTATGCCTTTGAAAACTTTCTGATTGAAGGACAACTATGGAAGAAACGGCAACCAGCATTTTGTTGTAAATGCTTTTACTTATAACACCAACAACACCTACAGGCTCAACATGTTTTGGACTCCGAAGAGTTGGTAATAAGCCTCCATAGAGGAATCCCTTCAAGTGTTGCAATTTAATTATCACATTCATGATTGGGGACTGCAGTAATATCATGATGCATGTAATGTTCAAAGTATGGGAGAGCTCGAAAGCATTATTCATGATTCATAAATCACAATTCTTGATAGCATTCATGATTGGGGACTGACAACATTCACGATAAATTTTGACCAAGATTTGAGTATTCTTCACTCAATTGTATGGATAGCGTAGAGAGAAATTACATTAGGAAAAGTTGCAATCTTCATTAACTCCAGAAACTATTTAGGCAGTATTCAATTTTTTTATAGACATTAGTTCAAATACATGGCATGCATTCTCAATAAATATTACCTGATTAGGCTTGATCCAGATTTGAATAAATTGGTCCTCTTCAACACTTTAGCTCTCTACCACCATGGGTTCTCAACGCTTTTTCATTGTGAGTTTTATGTGTTGTGTCAGCATGTCGGTGCTAGGGCATGACATGTTCTCAGACACCATTCGTCCCAGCTATTTAGTTACATGGAGTATTCTTAGCTATGCCAAAGAATTGTTAGTTAGGGAGGTATGAGGAGATGTCGAGCATGTAGAAATCAAAGGGAGATCATTTTGAGAAATTTTACAAAGGGATATCATTAGAGATAGATTCATTAAGAATTAGACCATGGTGGGAGATGTTGGGAGAGCTCACCAAACCCATATAACAATGAACAACCATGTTCACTAGCTAACATACTTGCATATCACAAGTAAAAGAAAGGATGTTACTCTTTCTATTTTAATTGATCCAAGAACCATATCTGAGAGATTTATTTTACCAAATGCATTGTATAGATGTGGCTTGGTGGCTATTAGGAAATATGATTTTAATATCGTTGAGATGACCTCAGGAGTCAATTAGGGGGTTGGATTGATGGATTTGGATATTGGAGTACATGTGACTCAAATAGCCTAGTGTTAGAAAACAATGGGATCTTATGATGTAATCATAGGCATGGATTGGTGGGAGGTGCATTCGATTGTGCTATATTACATAAGAAAGTTACTTCATTTCTTAGATGATGAAGGGAAGGAAAAGTTATTGAGAGGGACAAAAATGGTTGTATCCTTGCAATTTGTATCATTATTGTAGTCGAAAATAAGTCCCAAGAAGGGCTACTAGATGCATATTGTGGTGGCATAGTGTTGACTCAGTATCCCATTTGTTGGAATTTCCATATTTTTTTCTTGAAGAGTTGCATGTGCTTCCTCCCAATTGTGATTTGGTATTATTTGTTGAACCAAAGACCATATAAGTTCCCTTATTCAATGCCCATGCTTGAATTTCATTAGTTGTAGATGCATATGAAGAATGTTTTGGATTTAGAGTTGATCCAACCTAGCGCGTCACCTTGGGGAACACCGATTATCTTTGTGAGGAAGAAGGATAGATCCCAGATGTTGTGTATATATTACATAGAGTTGAATGATTAAGGCCACCATATATAATCAATATCCCTTTCCTTATATATGTGGATTCTTTATTATATTAAAGGGGCCATAATGTTTTTTAATATTGATCTATGATTGGGGTATGATCATCTATAAATAAAGGATGAAAATATCATGAAAACTGCTTTTACATTTTGATTTGAGAATTGTGGGTTTGTTGTGGTTCGTTTTGGGTTGACTAATTTGCCTATAGTATTAATGAATGATTGTGTCCTTTTCTCCTATTTTATGTGTCCCCTTAACATCTATTTATCATACCTTCTTCATTTATCCAACCCCTATGGTGTCCTCTTTTGACTTTTCCAATCTTCCTTACCATGGATGTCCCCATAAAAGGTTTCCTATATTGCTATGTACCCTTGTTTTTTTCTTCATTCTTAACCTCAATCTTTTTCTAATCCTTCCTTCCTCCATAATATAATATTAGCAAGCACCTTCCCTTCTTCCTTTAGGGTAACCCAATAATGAAAATCATTTCCAAAATAGGCTTGGCTTGCTATTTCCTTTCTACATTTCACCTTCCTCGTTTACTTTTGGTATTATTCCCTTCCTATTGTCATAGAAGTCCACACACATAGGGAAATATAACTAAGTTATATGGTCATCAGAAAAACCTTTCATTCATGAAGAGAACAAGATAAGGGTATCCCCACAAATCCAAGGTCCATTAGAACCAATGTCGGTACAATGCAATTAGGATTTAGACCCTATGGTTGTGCCACCCATATGGCTTAAATACATCTTTAATTCAAGTCCTTTTCATGGACTTTGGAAACATCCCACCAACAATGTGCTCATGTAATGTATATGTTATGTGTGATACCCATACATCTTCATACTCAACAATGACATCAATGGGTGTCTCATCGAGAAGAATTTTATCTCCTCGTACTTGACCTATGGAAAAAAATTCCAAGGAGCCTCACAACACCATTGTTCTTATGATTACCATGAACAACCATATTATGTATACAATTTGGCTTAAGGTTGATGGTAGCCATAAAGGTACCCTAAGGCAATATGCCCAATAGACAAGATGAAATGCATGTTTATGCATGCCATCTAAATTAATGACAATGACAATAATGATGAAATAGATGAAATCAACACACATATACACACTCATTATACACTATCTCCTCCTCATGTGTAATTTATCCTTCTATATTATTTTTCATCTATGTTATAAATTTTCCATTTTTCATAAAAAACCTCTCTCTATCTCTATATTTATAATAATCCAATCACTCCCCACTCGGGTTCAAGTCTCACTATTTGACATGTTATGTAATTGAGGATTCCTTGATTCTTCATGAATAATAGGAATTGTGTTTTTCTAAGTGAAAAAAAATCCAATCACTCCATAAATTATTTATAGTTTCCTTGTAAACTATCTTTTGTTATTTAGAAGCTTGCTACTTTAAAATAGAAAATGAAAAGGAGCTTCTCAAGATTGATGAATAAATTCAGATGATAATAGGGGAAGTGGATGAATATTAATTTTCATCTAGGAGAAAAGAAAAGCTTCTTATGCTTGAGATAAAGAAAGAAGAAAAAATTGAAACAAAAGGAGGAAACATGGAGACAAAAGCGAAGGGATGTGTTTCATAATTTTCCAAATCAACAAAGATTAACTAATTCTATATGGGATATAAATGGGGATCATAATGAGTTTATTTCATCTATTTGGAGTAGTTTTTTGAAGTCTTTCCCCGTTATTAACCAGTCGATCTATTGGGCCGTCGACCGAGGTACTCAAGTATTTATTGCGTTATGCAAATATTATAGGTAATTTATAGACTGGTGGAATAACTCCATAAAAGGAACATCTTTGGGGTTGGAAAGGGAACTAATACAAGAGTGGAGCTGGTTTCCTTACGAGGACTTATTTGGTTTGTTAGGAGAATGGGACTTGCTTCTATTCTGATGGTTGGCGATTCAAAAGTTATTAAAGATTGGGCTAGAGGGGTAACTACACTTTACTTTTGTTGTTGGAAAATTAGATGGGAAATGTTAGAAAGTTGATATGTGAGTTCTCACACATTACTTTTTATCATATCTATAGAGAATTAAATGATGAAGCAGATAGACTTTCAAAGAAAGGCATTGGTGAATTGGATGGAAATATTTATTTTAAAGAGCTCAGAGATGAAATGTCTATACAATCAGACAGATTAAGGTTCTTTTGATTTAGAAGTTGTTCATTTAGTAAACTTTGTTTACTAATAGCTTGTTTTTTGGGTGGCATATTTCTGGTTTTGTTATCGTTGTTATGATATATTGTTTACTACAGAACCTATAAAAATGTCAAAATGGTGTTGGGAGAATAAAATATAAATATGATGTTTTATCAAGGTGGTAATTTATTTTGAATTATAAGAAGAACTCTATTCTTCCAAAAAATAAAAATGTAGTTCGTTGATACAACTTTGTTTTATCATATAAAGTTGTTTTTAAGTGCTTAAAAAAAACCCATAATCCTGGTGGTCAACTTTGTTTTATAATATAAAGTTGTTTTTAGGTGCTTAAAAAAAAACCCATAATCGTGGTGGTCAAAAGAGACTCGCTGGTCTATCATCTCCTTTATTCGTTGTCTTCTGGAGTTTATTCATCCTGTAGTTACTCAACATTTGAACTTTTACCAGGTAGGCAGTCACCTGGTGAAATTGAAAGCCCTTGTGGTGGTGAAGAACGCTAACCTGAGTGAAGAATGATGTGAGATGGCATGTAAACAAAGGCGATTAAAAGCATCCATGTGGATTTTGCATTTGTTGGACGAACAAGTATATTTTTATACTTATCAATCTCTCTTGTAGGTATGCCTCATTAACAGAGCTCTATTGGAGGCTAGGCTGGTCCATGCTCACATCATCCAAAGTGCTTTCAAATTTAATTGCACTAACAAGGCTCTTCCCAATAAAATCCTAAGTTTGTATGCCAAGTGCAAGAATTTAATCAATGGTCATAGGTTTCTGGAGAAAATGCCTAAGAGAAATGTGGTCTCATGGAGTGTCATGATTGCAACTTACTCTAGGTCTAGACATGGAAAAGAAGCATTGAGAATTTTCAATCAAATGCAAGAAATAGGTATTGTCCCCAATCAATTCACTCTATCCATCCTTCTCCTAGCATGTACTCACTTGGAAGCAGTGGTGGAGGGTCATGAAGAAATAATCAGAAGTGGGTTTCACTTTGACATTTTTGTGGGAAATGCCCTTCTTTACATGTATGCAAAATATGGGAAGATCAACACCGCACGTTCTGTGTTTGACAAATTGCTTAGACTAGATGTTGTCACATGGAATGCTATGATTGCAGAATATGCACAGAAGGGGTATGTTAATGAGGCTCTTGACCTGTTTGACAAAAAATTTGAATGAAATGTGGTCTCTTAGACATCAATGATTGTGGGATATGCACATAATTGCTTGGTTGACGAGGCTGCCAAAGTCTTTGATGAAATTCCTGAAAGGAATCTAGTATCTTGGACATCAATGCTTTCAAGTTATTCTTAGAATGGATTTGTTGATGAAGCTTACAAACCTCATCTTTCTGGTGTAACCCTCCACATGGGAAAGATGCTGGCCCTATTCAATAGGAGTTACACATGGATGTGTTTAGAAACCTCTCCTCTGCAAATGCCAGGATTAGGGTAGCTGCTACATTAACTTTAGTTCAAGAGCTGCAGGAAGTCTAGATGATTTATGAGCAAAGCGGCATTGAGGGCAACGTGGATATTTAAAGCTAGAAGCTGCTAAAGATGTTTGTCTAAAAAATTGTGCTCCGACTAAGAAATATGCCATTCATCGGCTTATTTGTGGGATTTCATCGTCTAGAGCCGTAAGTTTTCTATCATCTAAGCGAATTTGGCTCCAACTACATGTTTTATATTATCCAAGTTACTTTTGATTCCAAAGGCTAGTATGTGCATTGCTTGAAATATATTTCAATTCGATAAACAACTTCCATGAATAGGTGGTCAAGAGCAAACGCTATAATTTTTTGAGATATGGAATAACTCATTATCATCCAAGACAAGTGTAAAATATCAAAGATACAAGTCCCACATACTGAAATTGTTCTGGAAGCTCTGGCATAGTCTTCCTTGAGCCAATGTTATTCATATGCTCAAAAACGAATGATATAGTTTCAAGACATGAAAACATCTCGTTATTATTCAAGACAAGGGTGAAATATCAAAGATACAAGTCCTACATACTAAAATGGTACTGGTAGCTTTGGCCCAGTCTTCCTTGAGCCCATGTTGTTGATATGCTACATGACATCCATCCTAGAACAAAATCTACAGATCTTGACTGCACTAGTGCTACTTTCATGTTATCGATACAGTTCCATCATCACACCTCCTATCAACGCTTATGTTACACAAAAGGGTGAGGCTGAGCAATATGAATAAATTTATCTGATTTAATATATCTTATTTAATTTGGAGTCTAGAAAGCTGCCATCATAGATTTTCCTATATACTATCATCTCTGGTTTTCATTAGAAATTCTTATTAATGCTCCAGTCTTAATCCACTATTTAATGTCTAATGACTTCCAATTGCTAGGCTGGTTTCAGTCTTCAGGCTTTGTTATTTCAAATTTGGTATTCTGTAGTGTTTGGATTTGCCTGAATTTGAATGCTTGATTGTTTCTTTATTCAAATATATTACACACAGAGTTGGGAACATGGATGTTTCAGTTTTTTCAAACATTGGAGCTGTGTTTCATTCTGGAACTGCATCTGCATTCACATAATAGAAAGCTGAAATCATAGAATCTGTTCTTCCATATTATTAACATGAATTAGGTTTTTTTGTTTTCAAGTAAAAATATTTTGCAGAGTTTGAAATTGTAGATCATTTTGTGATGGAAATGAGATTTTCTTACTATTTTTTAGTTCTTGACATTAGCATATGTCCTAAAATTTTGTGAAATTTCTTGATTGAATCTCTTTCCCAGAACATTGCCATTTTTAGATGTTAACTTCAACTTTGGAGTCACCAGATGTTTACAAAAAAACTTGTAAACATTAGATCGATTGCAAAGTGTCACAACAAAGCATATCCCCTTATTTACGATCCAATAATTAAAAATCTTTGCCTCAAAAAAAATAGAATAATAGGCAGTTTTAGGGTGTCCTCGTAGTGTCCATTATGGTCAATGTACTGGAAAAGGTTGTTGGTTGAGAGTCCATTACTCCTACTTCATATGATGATGATATGTGATCACTCTATGGTTTATTCTATCATGTTTCCGGTGTATTTGTCTTTACTATGGAAGTACCACATGCTTTTCATTTTTGTGATTTGGTTCTTGGTAGCTACGAATCATGGGAAATAATGACATGTTGTAAGCAGGTTCATTGTCATTGTGTGTTATCGCATGTATTGCATATTATACATGGCTAGGGTTTCACTTGATTACAAGTTGTTTATAGGCAGAATACAGAATGAGGTAATGCAATGGTATGTTGTAAGTAGGTTCGTTGTCGTTATGTGTTATCGCATGTATTGCATATTATACATGGCCAGGGTTTCACTTGATTACAAGTTGTCTACAGGAAGAATAAGGAATGAGGTAATGCAACGATATGTGTGGTTTACGAAGGCTTCGTGGTTGATGTGGCTCAATTTTGGTTTGGCTTTAGTTAAGCTGGGGTACCTATAACAAAGTAAAACATAGATATATGTGAGTATCCTAAGCATTAAGGCACTCTTTCTTAAGCCATTTACCCACCGCACAAATAAATTCCATCCACTACACACAGAACACATTAAAATAATCCCATACAGTTGGTATAACGTGGTGGGGTAATCTCATAACCTCTATCAGAAAAACATGTACTGGGTGAAGAAGTAATAGAATCGACTCCTTTTTATTTCCCCAATTGTGATGTCATCCACAAACCCCTAAAAACAATGTTTAGTTAATAAAAATAATATAAAATTAGAGAGGAATTTGTTATCATCTTATCTAGCCAAAATTATTTTTGTTGGTGCCTGCCCCAACCGAACCTGTGGCCATTTATAACAAAATTAAATATGAAACCAATCAATGGAAACCTACTTAGTCCATTAAAACTGTTCATGTAGAACAAGGTTTTTCTCTATTGGGAAAGATCCTCAGAACTAACTGCGTTCCTCTCCTTGGTAACCCATACCTTAGTAAACAACACGGCTCCAACCAATGTTTCTTCTAGCTTAACCAATGGTTCACACTTATTTTATTCTCCTTCCTCCTCTCGGCTATATGATGGAAGTGGTCCTGTGTGCAAGGGAATACCTCTCAGAGATAAAATTCCATAAATGGCAATGTTAAAGGGCATAGTTTCCCTAACCTAGGTTTTACTTTTTCCTTTGTCCTAATCATATGCACTTGCAAGTAATTTTTTTATTTCTTCTTTTCCTTTGGTCCAGAGGTCTTGCACTTCATAGGGCAAGGAGACATACATTCAATTTATTATGGAAAAGTTCAATGTAGATATGCAAGTATCATATGTATGGGGTGTTTTTATAGTATAAATTGATTCTTTAGGTGTTTATTGAAAAATAAAAAACAATGAAATTAAGCCATTCATTCCGTGTAACCCACTGCAGAATAAGAATCCGTTGTTACCTACCCCTACTAAATAAGACTAACTCTTTAGTGCAAAATTAGTTGTTAGTAGTTCCCATCCCTACCTCTTTAACTCACACTACATAGAGTCCCTGCACTATAGCTCCTGCTAAGAAGCACAAAGAGTATAGAACTAGGAGTTAGCTTCTTCTAAACTCAAGCTAAGCACTAGACAGATAGAGTTTAGTTTTTATGAATTAAGTAGCTTTCTATAAACCCTCATCTTCTTAAAATAGTGTCTTGGATAGTTAGGCTATTATTGAGAACCTTTGTAAGAAACACTACATGCCCTATCATCTTTGATATTGTGATCTATACGTTTCGCTGCATTTCATACTTACATGTTGCATCCTGGCTTGAACTTACTGCTGCATGTAGTACATGGTTTGTTCCACATTTGTAATAATAGAAAGGGCCATGCCAGACTTCTGGTATTGGCCAGATATGTTGTAGTTACATGTACTTTGATTATTTTGGTTTGGGAAAATGTTCCCATATTCTGTGAGTTGCAATTTGAAAAGAGTCAATTATACCTTTTTTGGGAAAAATTATGCATCATATATTACATTAAAATCAGTTTGCATGTAAATAAAAGTTACATATATAATAATTATCAAAGGCCACGACCACCAAATTGATGTATGAGAGCCCTTTTTTATGGAACAAGGGAGTAAGTTTTGTTCTAGGCCCCTAAGTGGAGAAAGCCTCTTGGCATCCTGCTTTGAGACAACATAACTTTGGTAAGTGTTCAAGAACTCATAAATCCTTTCAAACTTGCTGATATTTAAGAGGAAATAAAAACAATAGGAATCAAATGTAGATCAACTGAATGTAACCACTCTTAACTTCTCTTCTAGTAGTTATTCAACAGAAAACTTCCCAATGTGACAATTCTCAAACTATGAGAATTTAAGAATTAAAAACTTTTATGGAGTAACTGTCAACTCTTGTCACTATGTATAATTCTACAGTTAATTGACATACAATGAAAACTATAGGAGACGGTAGATCCTACATCAGTTGCAACTCCTACATCAATTGCAAATGGTGCTTAAAAGGGTTACATACAAATTTAAAATAAAAGTATTGACTGGCCAACAACAAAAGAGAACCACTTGGCAATCAACTACCACGAAAGAGAGAAGAATAGCTTATGAATATTTGAAGGGGATACATGTAATCATGTAGACAGACTAGGTTGGCTAAATTGTCTTCCCAAAATTGAGTTACAAGACATATGTAAAATGACCTATCAATATATGCATAAAACTACTGATAAAAACATACAAGTATAATATAACATCCTTGAAAAGCATACCTTTCATGGAATAAGGTTGTTGAAATCCCAAGGACCTCTTTGGTGTAGCTTCATTAATACGCATAGGTCTCAATGAGCAATAAATGCCATTCATTTCAATAATAGCTCGGTTTTTCTTGTTCTCATCACCAAATCTGACAAACCCATAAACTTTGGTGCAAGTTTTATTTGTACCATAAAAGTACCCCAATTCAACCTAAAAGGTTGTTGAGAACTGGGCATGGTGTACCGTGTAAATTCTACAAAATTCTCTCTACAGTTGCATGAGAATCAAGTTCCACAAAACCATAACCCTCTAGTTGTCCAGTTTGCTTATTTTGAATAATCTTAACAAACACAATAGCCTGCTCCATATTGACTCAATTAGTTTAAATATTGCAAAAACCACTTCTTCTATAAACAAAAAATCAATGGAATTTGACCAAGTTACACTTTCATAGACCCACAACTTGAGAAACTTGTTAATAATACTTATCACATCATATCCAAGAAACAAAGAGTATACAGAAAAGATGAAGCATTGGATGTTGCCACATCCATAGTTATAACAAAAAAGCTCATGAATAATAAAATATAGGAGACATGCATTCACCTTTATGTCATTGACTAGCAGATACTAGCTTAAAATTATATAATATCAAATCTATGGGATTAAAAATTATCACTGAGATAGGAATTCACGATCACTAAAACCATCACATCTTGAAAATTGACATGCTACATTCATTGAACTAGTTATTGAGTAATTTTATTTGTTGTATAGGTGAGTGGTTGTGGATAACTTCATATACAACCAATTAATGCATATATATGAGGTGCCTGCTTACTTAAGCTCACTGTGTTTGGAGCTTGTAGCTTAGTTGGGCACCCTTTTTAGGAGAGCACCCCAATCTGCAATCTAAGCAAGTTTTTAGTTGAAACACTCTTGTGTGGAACGCACGACCTTGTAGGTTTCCATCCTAGTGCTTCACCGAGATGTTCTAAATATGGACCTAGAATTGTTTAGCTACAAGGGTTCTACTATTCAGGGTTTGTTAGGCCCATTCAGAGTTTGCTTTAGGGAAGTATTTTTTTTCTGAAGACCTCAACTGAGTATTGTGGGGATTGTTTCTTGTGGCTTTGGTTGTATGTTCGTCCCCACAGACTCTGTTAGCAGATTGCTATGGTAATTGACCATTGATGTGTAGGTCCATTTCCTCATTTGCATGAACCCCTGAAATTTTTGAACGGGAAACAAAGTTACCTATCTTTACGATACTCGACTATTTTATTGTTCTTAGGAATTTGCAATAGAATGGTATTTAGGTTTCTTATTTTCAATTGAAGGCACCATGTTGTCAGCCAATGATCCCCTTGATCTATGTTGTGCCAACAACCTATTTTAAATATGCTCTCTTCTGAATTTTTTATTCCAAATAAGGATTATGCATATTCCCTAATTCCAATGGACTAGGAAACAATGCAATGTTAGTGCAAAATCTCGTTGAAGATAGTTCCAATTAACTTGGATTAGCACAACAGGTTTAAGATTGCTTCTGTGTAATTGTACAATTTTTTCATAAGAAAATTCTAAAACAACTAAATGCCTAGACACAAAAACAAATTCTCCAAGTGGAACTGAGCAACAAATAATTAAATATCTGTCAGTTTACATATCTAAGCATATCCTTCTCCCCACCCTCGTTTATATGTCAAAATATGTGTCAGTTTGAAATCCTTTTCATACATTCCTATCGTGGAATGACTGTAAGAATTTCTCCACATAAATGGTTGGAGCTATGCTAGTATCACAAGTTTTTAGGTTTTGTGTCGCAAATTTAAATGGAGTTAGTTTTCAAAATAGTTCTAGGTTACAAAGGCCATTATTAATGGCAGTTTATCATGTTCTATCATTTAAGGAAACATTCACACCTATGTTGTTACGAAAACAAGAAGATAGACATGCAATGCTCATACATTGCATATTGAATGGTGATAATCATCAGTTACGACTAGTGGTTAAGAACATGGATTTCCAGAAGTACATCGACATGAACCAGAATTGGTTCACAAGGTTTTTTTGGCTTAGCAATACCCTATGTAGAACTCAATACACAAGGTAGAGCAAAACCAAGTTTAATAAAACTCTATAACTAGAGATACAAGCATTAGGTGATTTGTCGTATGTCAAAAAAGAGCATGTTTCATCTTACAAATCAGGTTTCTGCTAAGGAAATCAGCTTGTAGATGTCCCTGATCACCATGGAATGGACAAATATGCTATTTCCCCTGGTTTTTGCATCAAAAACTTGGTGAAGCACAATATGTGTTGAATGTTTATATGTAAATGTGATTACTAGGATACCCTTCCAACAAAATATCAATCTTGACTGCTTACAATGGTCAAAGGAACTTGATTCCCAATATGATAGATTGAAATACATGCCTAATCCTCTCATTTGATGTTTGAGCAAGGTGACAACTATTGATAGGTTTCAAGGTCAACAAAATGACTAATGTATCACTCTCTCTAGTATGAACCAGATTTGTAGGCCACCTTTGAGATGTTAGTAACTTAGTAGACATGTTTCCATGTCCCAAGCTAGTTTGGGATTGTATGTATTATGGCATTGCTCTTTGTTTAAACAATGAGATAAACTACAACCCACTTTTCAAACTGATACTCCAACACCATGATAAGCTCACTTTTGAATTTGGATAAAATAACTTGACCCACAGGGCATCTTTGTTGAGGGCACTAGCAGGATTCATCTTGTGAGTGGACTAGAGATGGAGCACATTACCTTGAGAAATTTTTTATCAAATTTATCAGGGACAAACAATAGAGCAACAAGTAATTATTCATTATCCTAATCAACAAATACAGGGATACATTTTTGGTCTGTCAAGACAGGAATTTACAAACATGTAAAAACCATGCCCTGGTGAAATATATGCACATTTAGAGCTCAAAGATGAAAAGGAATTAAAGCATTATGAATAAAATCTCAATCATGGCAAGTTTGTAGAAAATGGCGCCCTAAAAAGGATTAAAAAGCACGAGTTGAGGGTGTAGCTAGGTGGCAGTTACAGTTCATTGCACAAAGTAGAAGTGACATCCAGAACAAAACATAGTTAACTAAAAGTTGGCTTCAATGTTATTTTTAGACTCATGCAAGCAGGAGGGAAACAACATTCACAAAGGATAAGGATGCATGCATCACTTGGTTGTTATCTTAGCTATCATTCATGCAAGGAGGCACAACTAAGGAAATACTTCTGTGCTATTTTGGAACAACGGTTAGACTGATGACTTTCAGCTCACCCTCCTTATATAAAATAGAACACCCTCTTATAATACAATAATAATGTAAAATATGACGTACAACATAGAGTTCTCCTCACTACAATATCAATGTGAGACAAAAGTTAGTTTTGCAAAAAACGTGAAAGCAAGGTAGTCTGTTTGTGACCACTTGACTTGGAAGTGCACATTGGAATGTTGCATGCTACAACATTGAGGCTTTGAGCTCATGGAGAAGGAATTGAGTGTGATGGCTTAATTTTCTCTTTGAAATAAGTAATCTATAAAAGGAACATGGGGCCAGTGTTGACTAAAGAGATCACCTATATAGAAATCATGAATGGTTATGGAAGGTTTGACCACATGGACCCCAATGAGTTAACCCATAGTGCATTTGGGACATTTTTCCTTTGTTTTTTCGATTTATTGTGGTGTCCCCTAGCCATTGGAAGGCCATACAAAGGAACCAACTTTCAAACGAACCACTCACTAGGAACCAAACTAGCTCTTCATTCACTTAGAAAGGAAGCATGCCCATTCATAACAAAAAAACTACAACTAAATGTAATATTAAATTCACATAAAGATAAATCTGAGCCTTGGATTGGATTTTATGGTGAGATTTAACTTGCATAAAAGATTCATTCAATGACACGTGGAGAATTGGTCTCAACACCTAGATCTAAAACTGAGAAACATAATTGACCTATGAAATTTCCAACGGATGTGTATTGGCCTCATAGACTCGATTTGGTCATCGAAGAATGACGGTCCATCACAATATCAACAATTAGAGCACATGGAGGAGAAGACCTTGAAGCCTCTGCCGATGCATCTCTGAAACATTGTTGTTGATCCTATCGTCAAGCTCCCATTTTTTTTACTTTTGGATGCACATTAATCTTTAGGATCCATACTGCCTCTGATGCCCTTTATATCTCTATCCCACATTGATTGTGGGAATGTCTAAGCTTTTTTTTACATACATGTGTGTTCTTTATTATATCAACACATTGTGCACATTATATACCATAGTGGCCATGAGATGAACTCTTTCAACACTAGATTTTGTTATGAGTTGTGGTTGGATATGGTGGACTTGCAAAGGCAATAAATGTAAATATTGGGCTTATCCAAGCCCTAATCTTTTACAATTTATTTTTACAAGAAACCATACATATAACAACTGGAGGCACTAAGGACTAGAGTGGAATAGTATAGTCCCCATAGAAAATTCCTATATCTAGAGGTATTGTGGTATTAGGAGCTTGATTAGGTGTCCTTTCACATTGTAACCTTACAGGGCATTTGAATGATGTAAGTCCAAAAGCCTATCCACAATACATTTTTTTTAATTGGATCTCTGACCCATTATTGTTATTTTCTTAGTAGAGTGAGTTTGATTTGTGTTGAGCATTTAGAGATTTCCCACCATATTATTCAACCATCCTCACCATGAATCTAGGGCTCTAAGTTCCAATATTTCTTTAATCACCAAGGATTGATCCTCACAACTAAGATACAAAACTTTATCTTAAACTAAAATACAGAGTGGTAGGGGGATTCATCCCCGATAGTCATAGTGGATAGTGGTGGGAGATGATACGAAACTAGATAATATGGAAGGTTGTAGGTTTTAGAGTGTACATTATTATGAGAAATGATAACTACTCTTTATCAACATAAATCCTATCCAATATTTTCTTAAACTCTATAAATTCTTCACTAATTGACAAAAAAAAATGAACCGCAAACAATTTTCAACACATATTGACCTTGGAAAATCTACTTCAGGAAAAATATAATGATGTGTTGGCTTCGACTACGATTTAATGATTCTTTTAAAAGAGGAGAATTATATATTAAAACAACTCCAGTGAGTATAGAATATTGTGTAAGTGAATCTAGTTTCTATAAAAAAAAATTCCTTTATCTTGGCTTGCAATCTTCATTTAGAATGGGAATTGGCTAGACTCCAAGGTTGCTTAATTCTACTAGTTTTAGTTCCAAGTGTTATCATTACCATGACAATGAAAAGGATAAGGATGACGACGATGATGATGATGCCATGATGATGACGATGACAATCATCATCAAAACAATGATCGATATTGGTGAGATACAGATGGATCCACACACATCCACTGTGAAGGATATAATTGCCAACATGCCAAAGTTTAATTTGATGGGTTTGGTCATTCATTTTGGTGGTTGGAGTTTAGGCTAGACTTACGGAGTATTATGTTGAGGTTTCTTACCTTATATACCATTGCAATGAGACCAAAACAAAACCATGAATTCAATGAGATTTGTTTTGCACCCTATTTCAAAGAGCTAACACACATAATCTTTTCATAATGGTGTAACGAGATAACACACATAAGCTTTCACTCGTAGTACCATGTTAGAAGAAAAGATAACTCCAGCTAGATTTCCATCATGGTTTAATGCATTTGATGACAATGTGGCAATGTTAGATGGAAAGTCACCTTATGAAAGCTAACACACATTATCTTTTACTCACCGTGCAATGTTTTAAGAATGAAAGATAACTCCAGCTAGATTTTCATCATGGTGCATTGTGATTGATGACAATGTTGCCGTGCTAGATGAAAAACTACACTATGAAAGCTTACACACATTAGATTTCACTCACCGTGCAATGATTTAAGGATGAAAGCTAACTTCAGCTAGATTTCCAACACAGTGCAATGTGATTGATGACAATGTGGTTTTTTACCTGGAAAACTACCTTATGAAAGCTAAAACACATTAGCTTTCACTCATCGTGCCATGTTGTTAAAATGAAAGCTAACTCCAGCTGGATTTCCATCATGATGTAATGAGCTAACACACCTAAGATTTCCTTTATAGTGTCGTGTTGTTAGAAGGAAAGCTAATTCAAGCTATATTTTCATCATGGTGTAATGTATTTGATGCCAATGTGACTTTGTTAGATGGAAAACTATCTTATCAAGGCTAACAAACATTAGCTTTACTCACTATGCAATGTCTTAAGAAAGAAACCTAAATCTAGCTAGATCTCCATCATGGTGCATTGTGATTGATGACAATGTGGTTGTGCTAGATGAAAAAACAAATTATGAATGCTAACACACATTAGATTTCACTCACCATGCAATGATTAAAGATGAAATCTAACTCCATTTAGATTTCCATCATGGTGCAATGCGATTGATGACGATGTGTTTGTGTTAGATGGAAAACTACCTTATGAAAGCTAACACACATTACCTTTCACTAATCATGCCATGCTGTTAAAATGAAATCTAACTCCAACTAGATTTCCATCATGGTGTAATGTATTTGATGACAATGTGGTTGTGTTAGATGGAAAACTACCTTATGAAAGCTAACACACATTAGCTATTACTCACCGTGCAATGTTTTAAGAATGAAAGCTAACTCTAGATAGATTTTAAACATGGTGCATTTTGATTCACGACAATGTGGTTGTGCTAAATGGAAAACTACATTATGAAAGAAAACAGACATTATATTTCACTCACCGTGCAACAATATAAGGTTAAAAGTTAACTCTAGCTAGATTTTCATCATGGTGCAATTTGACAATGTGGTTGTGTTATATTGAAAACTACCTTATGAAAGCTAACACACATTAGCGTAGAGTCATCGTGCCATTTTGTTAAAAAAAAATCTAACTCTAGATATATTTTCGTAATGGTCTAATGAGCTAACTCACATAAGCTTTCACTCACAGTGCCATGTTAGAATGAAATCTAACTCCAGTTAGATTTCCATCATGGTGTAATGTATTTGATGACAATGTGGCAGTGTAAGATGGAAAACTACCTTATGAAAGCTAACACACACTAGCTTTTACTCACCGTGCAAGGTTTTAAGAATGAAAGCTAACAACGGCTAGATTACCATCATGGTGCATTGTGATTGATGACAATGTGGTTGTGCAAGATGAACCACTATACTATGAAAGCTTACACACATTAGATTTCACTCATAGTGAAACAATTTAAGGATGAAAGCTAACTTCAGCTAGATTTTCCAACATATCGCAATGTGATTGATGACAATGTGGTTGTGTTACATGGAAAACTACCATATCAAAGCTAACACACATTATCTTTCACTCATCATGCCATGTTGTTAAAAGGAAAGATATCTCTAGCTAGTTTTTCATCATGGTGTAATGAGCTAACACACATAAGATTTCCCTTACAGTGCCATGTTGTTAGATTGAAAGCTAAATCTAGCTAGATTTCCATCATGGTGTAATGTATTTGATGACAATGCGGCTCCGTTAGATGGAAAACTACCTTATGAAGGCTAACATATAATATCTTTACTCACCCTACAATTTTTTAAGAATGAAAGCTAACTCCAGCTAGATTTCCATCATGATGCATTTTGATTGATGACAATGTGGTTGTGCTAGATAGAAAAATACACTATGAAAGCTTACACACATTAGATTTCATTTATTGTGCAACGGTTTAAGGATGAAAGCTAACTCCATCTAGATTTCCAACATGGTGCAATGTGCTTGATGACAATGTGGTTGTGTTACATGGAAACCTACATTATAAAAGCTAATACGCATTAGATTTCACTTATCCTTCCATGTTGTTAAAATAAAAGCTAATTCCAGCTAGATTTTCATCATGGTGTAATAAGCTAATACACATAAGCTTTCCCTTACAGTGCCATGTTGTCAAAAGGAAAGGTAACTACAACTAGATTTCCATCACGGTGTAATGTATTTGATAACAATTTGGTTGTGTTAGATGAAAAACTACCTTATTAAAGCTAACATACATTAGCTTCACTGACCGTGCAATGTTTTAAGAACAAAAGCTAACTCTAGATAAATTTCCATCATGGTGCATTGTGATTGATGACAATGTGGTTGTGCTAGATGGAAAACTACATTATGAAAGCTAACACACATTAGATTTCAGTCATCGTGCAATGATTTAAGGATGAAAGATAACTCCAGCTAGATTTCTATCATAGTGCAGTGTGATCAATGATGATGTGGTTGTGTTAGATGAAAACTACCTTATGAAAGATAACACACATTAAATTTCAATCATCGTGCCATGTTGTTAGAAGGAAAGCTAACTCTAGCTAGATTTGTATCATCGTGTAATGTATTTGATAACAATGTAGCTATGTTAGATGGAAAAATACCTTACGAAAGCTAACACATATTAGCCATTACTCATTGTGCAATGTTTTAAGAATGAAAGCTAACTCTAGCTATATTTTCAACATGGTGCATTTTTATTGACGACAACGTGGTTGTGCTAAATGAAAAACTACATTCTGAAAGCTAACACACATCAGATTTCACTCACTGTGCAAAGATGTAAGATTGAAAGCTTATTCCAGATAGATTTCCATCATGGTGAAATGTGACAATGTGGTTGTGTTAGATAGAAATCTACCTTATGAAATCTAACATACATTAGCTTTCACTCATCCTTCCATGTTGTTAAAAAGAAAGCTAACTCTAGTTAGATTTTCATAATGGTGTAATGAGCTAACATACATAAGCTTTTTCTCATAGTGCCATGTCAGAAAGAAAGCTAACTTTAGCTATATTTTGATCATGGTGTTATGTATTTGATGACAATGTAGTTGTGTTAGATGTATAACTACTTTATGAAAGCTAACAGACATAGGTTTTACTCATCGTGCAATTTTTTAAGAATGAAAACCAACTCTAGCTAAATTTCCATCTTGGTGCATTGTGATTGATGACAATGTTGTTGTGCTAGATGAAAAACTACATTATGAAATTTTAAACACATTATATTTCACTCATCATGCAACTATTTAAGGATAAATGCTAACTTCATCTAGATTTCCAACACGGTGCAATGTGATTGATGATAATGTGGTTGTGTTACATAGAAAGATACCTTATGAAAGTTAATACACGTTAGCTTTCACTCATTGTGCCATGCCATTAAAAGAAAAGTGAACTCCAATTAGATTTCCATCATGGTGTAATGAGCTAAGACACATAAGTTTTCCCTTATAGTGCCATGTTGTTAGAAGGAAAACTAACTCTAGCTAGAATTCCAGTGTAATGTATTTGATGAAACTGTGGCTATGTTAGATGGAAAATTACCTTATGAAGGCTAACAAAGATGAGATTTACTCACCGTGCAATGTTTTAAGAATGAAATCTAATTCTAGTTAGATTTCCATCATGGTGCATTGGATTGATGATAATGTGGTTGTGCTAGATGGAAAAATACACTATGAAAGCTTACACACATTAGATTTCACTCAGCGTGCAACTATTTAAGGATGAAAAATAACTCCAGCTAGATTTCCAACATAGTGCAATGTGATTGATGACAATGTGGTTGTGTTACATGGAAAATTAACTTATGAAAACTAACACTCATTAGATTTCACTCATCGTGCAATGTTGTTAAAATGAAAGCTAATTCTAGCTAGATTTCCATCATGGTGCAATGAGGTAACACACATAAGCTTTCCCTTATAGTGCCATGTTGTTAGAAGGAAAACTAACTCCAGCTAGATTTCCATCATGGTGTAATGTATTTGATAGAAATGTGGTCTTTTTAGATGGAAAACTATCTTATGAAAGTTAACATACATTAGCTTTAATCACTGTACAATGTTTTAAGGACGAAAGCTAACTCTAGCTAGATTTCCATCTGGTGCATTGTGATTGAGCACAATGTAGTTGTGCTAGATGGAAAACTACATTATGAAAGATAGCACACATTATATTTCACTCACCGTGCAATGATTTAAGGACGAAAGCTAACTCCAGCTAGATTTCCATCATGGTGCAATGTGATCGATGACGCTGTGGTTGTGTTAGATGGAAAATTACCTTATGAAATCTAACCCACATTAGCTTTCACTCATTGTGCCATGTTTTTAGAAGGAAATATAACTCCAACTAGATTGGCATCATGATGTATTGTATTTGATGACAATGTGGTTGTGTTAGATGGAAAACTACCTTACGAAAGCTAACACACATTAGCTATTACTCACTGTGCGATGTTTTAAGAACGAAAGCTAACTCTAGCTAGATTTTCAACATATTGCATTTTGATTGACAACAATGTGGTTGTGATAAATGGAAAGCTACATTATGAAAGATAACGCACATTATATTTCACTTACTGTGCAATGATTTAAGGTCGAAAGCTAACTTTAGCTAGATTTCCATCATGGTTCAATGTGACAATGTGCTTGTGTTAGATAGAAAACTAATTCCAGCTTGATTTTCATCATGGTGTAATGACCTAACACACATGAGATTTCACTCACCGTGCCATTTTTTTAGGAGGATTGCTAACTCCAACTAGATTTCCATCATGGTGTAATGTATTTGATGACAATGTGGTTGTGTTACATGAAAAACTATCTTATGAAAGCTAACTCCAACTAGATTTTCATCATGGTGCATTGTGATTGATAACAACATGGTTGTGTTAGATGAAAACTACATTACAAAAGTTAACACAATAGATTTCACTCATCATGCAATGATTTAAGGACTAATCCTAACTTCAACTAGTTTTGAATTATTGCAACTATATTACTTTTTTTAACATACACTTCATATGGTTTAACCTTAATTACAAACTACAATTCAAATGTGTTACAGAAATTGGGAGGAGTTACAATGGAAAATATAATTTTGACAAGAGGGGACTATGTTGACCTCCTAAATAATGGTCAAGTTATTGGACTAGGAGGGGTTGAATCTACAAAGACTACAACTCATTAGTGGAGAAATGCTTAATGTAGTTCAATTATGGTTTTGATAATTGATGTCATTGAACCACATTTGATTGTGGAAGATGTTGATGAAGGGGACTTACATCCATGGAAGATCATATATTTGAGTCATAAAAGGTAAATCAAAATCTTAAAGCACATGTTAAGTGTTTTTTAGAGTACATTGCTTGTTTTTTTTGAGCAAATACTAAGTTCGTTTAATTTGTTGTATAGGTGCAAATGCCTCTTTTGCATTTTCTATTGGAGACAAGGTAGATCTTTCATAATGTAGAGTGAAGGTGGATGAAAGTTCCATATTCAATACAAATATTGGTCATAAGGTGCATGGAAGGATTGTAAATAAATTTTCCATCATTGGTTAACATTGAGAAGGTGTTAAATAATGATGCTTTCTTGCCACATCCAATAGGATTTGGGATGTTATGAGATTTGGCAAAAATAAGATTTGGAAACTCATTGTCATGATCATCCAGTAAATACTACCCAAGATAGGCTTACATTCACATGTAAAAAGGTTTCTATTACACATGAATGCACAGGAACAAGCATGTGCATTGCGAAAGGGATCATAGTTAATGTTCGTGAGTATGACATGGTTGAGGGTGAAATGTTAGGTGAAAAGGAATTACATGTAAAATAAAAATCTGTTGCAGGAACAAAATTGGGTTTGTCGTTGACGGGTATGCTAACACATGGGCATAGCACAAGAGGTTTTGGTTATTTCTCCCTACCATTTGTACACATGGGATCATATTTTACCATTACATCTCTTGCAAAGTGCTTGAGGGACCTTGCTGACCCACACCTTGATATGTATGGTGATTTGCTTTATGATAGTGGAAGTTCAAGAAACACACTTTCAAATGCATTATTTCAAAACTCTATTTACTCAAAATGTAGAGTGTACAAGGATGCTTTCCTATCTTTAAATGGAAGCTCAAAAAATCAAAATCTTGATTTTAAACCTCTTCCTCCAAATTTGTTGTTACAGTTGGGCAATGCAGCTAGTGATAATAAGAATCGTCATGTTTCTATCACTATTAACTGTACTTGGTGTCTTCATCACTATTGAGGTTGGTTTATTTCTTGTGGGGCACACCCATGAAAACATATATGCAACCTATGGAAGAATGTCTTCCAACTTGAAAAGTAAAGATATATATTATTTACCTAAGATGATGGATACATATTGCACAATAGAATAAAAACAAGTGTTTCCACCTAAACTTATTGACAAAGTGTATGACTTCAAAAGTTCTCTTAATGGGTACATCAAGGAGGGTAAAAATGCACTAGTTGGACATCTTAATGTCCAATACTTCTAATTTCTTGTACTCAATGATGTTCCAGTTATGAGGTATAAATAATACATCAAAGACATTGAGTGGTCAGAACCAGTTGGGTTGTGGAATATAGATGATGAAGGTCGACCTATATTACCCACAGGGAAGCCATATTTCTGACGTCTTGAAGACAATGATGTTTACTTAAAAGAAATAAAGGAATGACCAACATCATACATAAAAATGTGGAAATAGACTAATGGCAATGAGAATTCACCAATTGTTACAGAGGAATGGAAAAAAAACTAGAGTATTGGAAAAGTGTTCTTGATGCATTAGATAGAATCTACAATGACCATACACCCTTGTATGAAAGTGATTCTTCTTCTAATTATTTTTGGCCCAAGACGAGGCAAAATTTTGACATTGATGGTAATGCACTCCATGCAATATCAAGTATTATAGATGGGGATTTTGATAATGTGACAGATGAACCGATATATGTTGGACCCAAGTGCAACAAGCCAAAGCAAACATTCAATCCTAGAATTGATGTTGAGAAATGAAAGATGTTGCTTGTTAGATCAGAAAATGAGGATGAAGGAGAGATGATTTGGATGGAAAAATCTACCTCAGATATCTTCCAGGATGATGACATCGAGACCCTTCATGTAAATATTGATTGGTGGCAGCCTAGCTTAGGGAAATATAAGGGAAATTTTTTAGAACAATATTGGGTACCAAATCATGATGACGCATATCCTTGATCTATTCCAATTAATACCATAGTTTGGGCATGGATTCCAAACGAAGAATATTGCAGGAAGACCAAGATAAATAAATTTGGTGTACAAGTTGTACTTGATCTTCTTGAGCGGATATAAGGAGATTAGGTGGAGATGATCCATGAATGTAATTTTTCTTTTTGAATGAATTTTAGTATACATGAAGAAACATTTTCAATGTTTGTAGTATAATAAATACTCTTCAAGCTACTTTTTGAGGAATTTTATATTATTTACTGCATATATGAAAATTTCACTTAAAGTTCATTGTTAATTCATGTGATGATACTTTATGTGAATTAGATAACACCATTCAAATTTTAACTTTTCAATTTGTCTTTTAGATCAACACAACATCTCACTATATCAATGCGGATAATTATATTTATTGATGCATGTACAAAATACTTACCTTATTTATTATTAGCTTTTACTCACTCTCTTCAATACCACTTTGAGCTTTTCATTTTGTTCCCCAGATGACTGGTGGAGTGTCCACTCGAAATGTAGGGATGTTTCAACACACAATTTAATTCCATAAACTCTCTTTGTCATTATGATTAACTGTGGAAATCTTCGTCATCAAGTTGTACTTGATCTGCTTGAGAAAATATAAGGAGATTAGGTGGACATGATTCATGAATGTAATTTTGGTCTTTGAATGACTAATTAATATACGTGAAGAAAAAGTTGCCAATGTTTGTAGTATATCAAATATTCTCTTCACACCACCTTTTGAGGAATTTTATATTATTTGCTACATATATGAAATTTTTGGTTCAAATTCAATGTTAATTCATGTGATGATACTTTATGTGAATGCACCTTAAAACATCTTATAGAATTGCTTTGTGAATAAATGTAAGGAACTTGCAATAAGGTTTGAAGTCAATTTTCCCTATTATTCATTGTTATAGTTGATATAAATTTAATTGTACCACTATGTTGCATTCAAATTCATAATTATATTTTCTCGTGTAGACTTTAAACTGGTGCCAACTTTGTACTAGTATATTAACTTATACTCAATAAATACAGTACTAACATTTTGACTGTGCATGTTTTATCAGTTTGTCGTCATTGTAATTGATTTTTTGGATTAAACCGTGTGAACATTTTTTAGACCAATGTTTTGAGTGGACACTCCACCCATGCTTGTTACGGGAACCATGAAAAACTCATTGTGGACTAAAAATATTTCACATAACTTAATCTAGAAAATAAATAATTAAGTAGTAACATCATGTTAGCATTAATTCATGTTAGACATTATCGTCAAATACATTGCATCATAAGGACAATTTAATCCATGTGATATTTAATGTTGATCGTAATGCACTACATGTAATATAAGTATTATGGATGGATATTTTGATAATGTGACGGATGAACTAGTATATGTTGGAACCAAGTGCAACAAGCTAAATCCAAGATTCAATTATATGATTGAAGTTGAGAAAGGAAAGATGTTGCTAGTTAAATCATGAACTGAGGATGAAGGAGAGATAATTTAGATGGCAAAAACCACCTCATATATCTTCTAGAATGATGAAAGTGAGACTCTTCATGTAAATGTTGATTGATGGAAGCCTAATTCAGTGAAATACAAGGGAAAATTTTAGAACAATATTGGGTACCAAACCTTGATGACACATGACTTGGATCTATTCTAGTTAATACCACAGTTTGGACATGGATGAAAAATAAATAAGATTGCAGGAATACTACACTAAATAAATGTGGTGTACAAGTTGTAATTGATTTGTTTGACTGAGAATAAGGAGATTAGGTGGAGATGATTCATGAATGTAATTTTCTCTTTGAACAAGTTATTAATGTACTAGAAGAAACACTTTTCAATGTTTGTTGTATATCAAATATTCTCTTCAAGCCTTTTTTTGAGGAATTTTATATTATTTACTAATATGAAAATTTTGGTTCAACTTCTATGTTAATTCATGTGATGGTACTTTATTTGAATTAGATAACACCATTCAATTTTTAACTTTTCAATTTGTTTTTCACATAAACTCAACATGTCACTATATCAACTGTGCATAATTATATTCAATAATCAATCTTAAAACATCTTCTAGACTTCCTCTGTGAATAAATGTAAGGCACTTGCAATAAGGTTTGAAGTGACTTTTCCCTATTATTTGTTATTATAATTGATATAAATTTGATTGTTCTACTATGTTGCATTCTAATTAATATTATATTTTCTTCTGTAGAGTTTAAAGTGGTGCGGACTTTGTACTAATGCAATATCTTACACACAACAAAGACAAAGTAGTAACATTTTCAGAGTGCAGGCTTTCATAGTTTGTCATCATTGTGAACGATTTTTTGGATTAAGTTGCGAGTGAGTTTTTCAAACCAACATTTCAAGTGGGAACTCCATGCATGATCATCGGGGGAACAATGTAAAATTTATTATGGTTTGAAAAGCTTTCACATAGCTTAATCTCAAAAATCAATATCCAAGTATTAACATTTAATGTAAATACTACATAAGTTAATAATAGTCACAACAAAATATTAATATGTTGTTAAATAACTTTATATTATGTAAGAAATTTCTTACGCAAATTATTAATAATTCACTAGTCAAATATTGATGACTTTTGTTTTAATACGTAAATATACATATTAATGATAATCAAAGTATATCATTAAATACATTTATAGGTAAAATTTCTCACATAAATATGTTATTCTTAAAATCAACATTCATCAACTTAGTTTTTTAATACACTACCACCACCAACAACAATAATAATAAATTATGTCTCTAATTCATAATGTGTTTTCGTCATTACTAAGATAAAACCCATTTTACTCCAAGTCATAAAAGGTTTTCTAGTCCACTATCAAGTGCTGCCAACTTCCAAAAATAAAACTTCATACTCAAAAGAAATTAGAACTCAACCTAGACACATTAGTTAACATAATTTCAATTAAATGAAATTCCAAGATAATAATAGCAACACACATTGATTATTAATGCCATTAAATAACTTTAATAATAATATGTAAAAAATATTCTACAATCTATTTTTGGTGATATAATCATCGATCTTAAATTATATTAGAAAATATAAATAATAGTAATATAAATAAATTATATTTCTATTCTAACTTATAATTGATTTTGATCGTTAAAATAATAAACTTAGCATAGTAACACTTAATATATAATAGTTTTTCTTCTCACTTGTAAAATGTTGCGAACCTTCTAATATATTACAACATGATACTCAACACATACAATATTACTTATTATGTTGAGAATTAAAATTGTTACAATAAAAAACACATTTGTATTATGCCATTAAATAGTTTTTAAATGGGTCATTCTAAAACTGTGCCAACCTTCTACTAGTATAGGAACTCAACACCAACAATGTACTAGTTATCATATCAAATTATATTTCAATTGCTTTATCATAGTAACATATACAATACTAATATCATTACATAAAATTAATCAACTTACCATTTAATTCAAACTATAGATAAGATTAATAGAAATTATGTAAGGAATCAAAGTCTAAGAATTTCATCATTTTGAAAGAATTAAAGTCTAAGGCTTTCTTCATTTTGATTTGTGAGAGAGGATTAAAAATGTGTAATCTAGGTGTTGACATAGTCCCTCTCCCATAATGTTGTAAAGGGTGCTATCTCAATGGAAGAGCACCTGCATTACAAGCAGGACGATGGTGGTTCGATTCTTTCGTGCCCTAACATAAATTAATAGATGATATAAAATATTAATGATAATATAAAGATCATAAGATATCTATATTTTCAATATAAATATGCTCTTTTAAATTAAACACATTGTTCAAATACTTCATAAATAAATAATGAACACTTGCAATAATTAGTTCAGTTGGTTTTCCCCTTTTCCTCTTGTATATGAAAAAGAAAACAAATTGTAATGCAGTAATGCTATTCTAGTTCATAATTGATTTTGATTGTTAAAATAATTAGTATTAATAAGTAAGGGAGGCTTTACTAACCTCAATATAATTAAATAAATTTACAGGTAAGAAATTTCTCACGTTAATATATTATTCATAAAGTAAACATTCATCAACTTAGTGTTTAATACACTACCACTACCAACAACAACAATAATAAATTATGTTTCTATTTTAGTTCATAATTTATTTTAATCATTACAAGGGTAAAACTTAGACTTTAAAGTCATAAAATATTTTATGGTTTTGATTATAAGTGGTTCCAACTTCCAAATATAAAAGAACATACTCAACAAAGACAAAAAATAATTATTATGACAATCTTTATAATTGTTGTAGTAACAAATACAATGTTGGTATTATGTCATAAAATAATTTAATCAACTTAACATTTAATACAAACTATAAATAATATTAATAGAAATTATGTAAGAATTCAAAGGCTATGGATTTCCTCATTTTGAAAGAATTCAATCTAGGGGAAGTTCTAAATTCTAGATCTAACCCATCTAGTTCTAATTGAGACTTAATATTTCCTTTGGTTCTAATTGAGATGTAATATTTTCTTTTGAATGGTTGAATACTAAAGTTTTACTTGAAATAAATAAATAAATATTAATTGATAAAATAGCTCATTGGATTAATTCTTCCAAATTTAATGGAATAGTTCTTTGAGTTGATTTTTCTAGATTTAATAGAATATGTATTTAGAGATTTGCAAAAAAACTCAATGTGGATGAAGTCCTTAATGAAATATGTGTTATTTCATCTTATGTAATTTTAGTGTATTTCATATTATGTGTCATTGATGTAATTTTATCTTATTGAGCTCTTAGTGTATTTTAACTTATGTTGTAATCAATGTTATTGGCGTAAACTAACAAATGATTCCAAAAGAGGATTGTCCAAATGATGTTTATAATTTGTTAAATAGTTTTCATGTGGATTTACTAATTAAGACCCTTTCATAATTATTAAAGGGTATATATATTAGGAAGGTTTGTAATGACCAACTTGATTACAAGTAACTTATGGTATTTCAGAGATAGTAAGTGTCCTCTAAACGACCAACACCCGAGGATTTTTCCTACATTGTGACTTAAGGGTAGTTGTACCGGAAGTATAAATTGTCTTTTGAATTTTATATATATATATATACTTACATGGAGATGTTACAAAGTAAATAGACAATATTTTGGCAGCCAAAATCATCTACCCTATCGATCAATCGGAATGGGAAAGACCAATGGTTGTTCAACTAAAGAAACAGGACCCAACACAACTGAGAATTTGTGTATACTTTCTACTCCATTTGCTCACGAAATTCTTAACGAATTTGTAGGGCATGAGTTTTATTCTTTCTGAAATGGATTTTCATGGTATAATCAAGTACCTATTGCTAAATAAGACTAAAATAAAATGATATTTGTATGTGAATTTGGATCAGACTTAAAAATACACTAGTTCTTCTCTCAAGAATAGTCATTAAACCATTTCATAAACGTATATATAAAGCAATGGTTGTATATTTCAACGATTGGATGATTTATTCCATGGTGAAAAATAATTGTAAATTGATAAGACTCATGCTAGAAATATTTCGACAGATACAATTATCCCTCAACATCATTAGACATTTTAAAGAAAATTTTTGTAGAAGCACACATTCTATGATTCCCAAATTGGTCTATCAAGTTACATGCACATATCAATATTAATACAACTAGGTGATGATGGAATGGACCACCCAAGCACCTATAGTAGTAGAAATTTAAACAAGCGGGAATGGAATTATATAACAACAGAAAGTGAAGCACTTGAAATTGTTTTTGCACTTTAGAAATACCGACATTACTTTCTCACTAACCCATTTGTGTTTTATACTGACCATTAGGCACTAAAATATTTAGTCAATTTAAACCATTACATCATGGAAGAATATGTCATTGGTTATTATAATTTAATATTTTAAGTTTGAAGATGTAATCCACCCAAACAAAACAAATGTCAGATGTGACCACCTATCGAGAATCAACATAAAGGAAGAGTAGACTGTAATCGAAGATGTTTTACGACATGCACATGTATTTTGAATTGAAGTTGTATCTTCCAACTTATCAAAAATTGCTCAATTCTTATAGAAAGGATGAGCACCTGAAGGGATGAGTGATAAAAATAAAAATATTCTAGCGATGAAAGCTACACCATACACTATAGTAAGTGGATTCCTTTATGATCTAGGATTAGATTATGTACTAAAGTGATTTGTTCTCAATCACAAAAAATAAAATAGAATGCACGAAGCACACTATGGTCTAGCTGGAGGACATTTTCAGGTAGACATGAAGTATCTCACTAAGTAGCAATAAACAACACCTTTCGAAACCGGTTCAAGTGAGATAGCTGCGATATTCATCTACTAATAAATTTTTACCAAGTGTGATAATATAACATGATAGTTTGTTACAATTCCACGTGAGACTGAAGGTGACAAACCTATGGACATGAATTTTTTTTTTGAAACTGTTGCGTCAAGTTTTGGGGATGAATTAAAGGAAAGACCACAAAAGAAGGAAGAGGATATTACAAGTTTTCTCAGAAACTAGTTTACATCGTTCACTACAGCTTCCAAATTTTTGAATTGGCACTTTAAAGAATCCATTGTCATGACCGAGGTATTGTGAAACTGGTTTAGACTCAAGGAAAGGTATGTTGCATCATGTTTGGATAGTTGTGAAGTAGTGTGTCTTTGAAAGATACTGTCTATTTTGTTTGATATTGGGCTAGAGACAACTTGTATCTTTTGCGACAACTAGAGTTGCATGAAGTTGTTGGAGAACCTCATGTTCCATGACATGTTGAAGCACATTGAGACCAAGTACCACAATATCCACGATATGGTGCGGAAAGGAGTAGTGAAGCTCTAGTATGTGGCGACGAACGAGAAGATAATCGATGTGTTGACCATGCCACTAGACAAAGTGCAGTTCAAATACTTCAGAGAGAGACATGGTGTCATCCACATCGAGGTCCCTAGAAAGAGGGAGTGACAAGTTCTTGCATGGTGGAAGACATGAGTTCCTTAGACATAATCACTCCTGTTGTTCACCCATGCTAGAGATGATGAGAAGATCGAAAGACACAAATGCACTGGAATGAGATCTCACATGGGAAGAAATAGAGGTTGTCCCAATATGTAATCAGTCCTAGCATAGAACATATTTTGGCTTGAGACATAATGAGTCGTGTCAGGTTGTCCTTGGATGTAATCATTCTTGGCATAGAATGCGGGTTATCTCTTGATGTAATGATTCCTAGAATATTTTCATTGGATTTAATGAGACATACCGTAGAATGCACGATGTCCCTCGATGAAAAGACTTCTTGAGTTTTTCCTTGGATGTAATCATTCCTAGCATAGAATGTAGGTTTTCCCGAGATGTAATGAGTCCTTATGTATTCCCATGTGGGAGATGATGAGAGGTCTAGTGGTCATGAAGACACTTGGTGTGCTCCTAAGCGATTCTCACATAGTGGTAGAAAAAGGTTGTCCTTAAGATGTAATGAGTCATGGTGTGCACCTATGTTGGTAGAAAACGGGCTAACCACAGAGAGACATAATGCACTCCTAGGATATTTTTCATAGTGGTAGACATAGGCTATCCTTGAGATGTAATGAGTCCTCGTATGCTCCTATTCTTGTAGAACATAATTGGTTTGTTGGACATGTGGTGTGCATCTTGGATTCTCTCCATGTGCGATGATGAGATAATCCAGATGCAACAAGATGATGGTAGGAGACACAGGTGATTGCATTGGAAATGTAATGTATGGTCCCGGGTTGTACCTACATAATGGCTTACTCATGGATATGATAAATACCTAGATGAGGAAAAAGCCTACATCGAACATGAAAGAAGGTTGGGTCTATAGAAACTTCCTATGATAGATATATCCGACATTTGTCACTATTTAATAATATAAAAGATACAAACTACGGAAGAAAGGACAATGAACATACAACAATGACGAGATGACGAGAGTGTTCATGATTGTGGCTACAGGATACCTTCCAATTTAAGAAGGAGTGTTTTTGTAATTGTAACTTCGGAAGATATTCTGATGTATATTATCATTGTATATTATTGTACCCCCATGGGAGATGTTTTCCCTATGTTCGGGATGTCATTATTGTATATGGTCATTAAGGTAAACAGTCTGCTGTAAGTCAAGGAAATTGTCCCCATGATTAATATAATAAAAAATATTTTTTGGGTCTCCCTAGGTGAAGATGGTCACTCTATGTTAGGAGGTCGGCCTAGCCATGTTTTAGGTCACTCACATGATGTGTATAAATACAGAGGCTCCTTCCCTCATTTACACACACACTAACTCTCTCACAAGATCACTTGAGGTGAGAGTGAGGAAAAGGAGGAGGGAGAGAGAGAGAGATGCACAAGAATTCTTATTCTTGGGTTTCCCCATATTGTGATATTGTGTTAGTGATAGAACTTTTCTAAGGAAGTTTGCGAAGTTTTCTCCTTTATGGTTTCCACAAGGAAAATCTTTGTGTCGTGTGTATCTTCTCTATCTTATGTATCTTTTTGTACTTGTTATTCTTTCAAATAAAGATCCTAATTAATTTGAATTAGAATAGAGGAAAACTAACATCAAATCTATAGAAAATAACCCACTTATCTTAAATATGGGAAAGGAATATAAATTTAAGATGGTTACATTGTAACTTCTCTTTAACAATTTTTTTTTAACAATGACTTTGAATGGAAAGCCCAACAATTAAAAACCAATAAGAATATTTCCATCGAAATGTTTAATGAATGCAAATAATCATGCAATAAAATAAACAACATAAAATCTCCAATCCATTAAGCATGTAAATTAACCATTGATTAATAGAGATGTATAAATACATAACCAATAATTTGTATTGAACAACATAAATTCAATAGTATTTCCAATGAACAATTAAAAAAAAAAACTTATCTTATATGAGAAGTTGGAAAACCGATTGAGGTGAGGCACAAACCACCCGACCGTAAATAGACTTTCTCATTCATCTCTCATTAAGGTGCCACCCCCATGTTGAGGCCATGAATCCATGAGAAGAAAGATAATTTACTCTTCAAGAATCTCTCTCTGAGATTGCAGATTGGAATATAGAACAATATCGAGGTATAGGAAAATAGATTGAGGGAATTGGAATTAGCAAAACATAGAGGAAGATGAGAAGTGAAGTGGCTACCTATGGCAAAATTACTCTCGCGATCATAATTTCTAGACTATATCCTCTCCATACTAGAATATCCCCTCAATTATGAAAGGTGGGGAAGCCTTTGTAAAATTTTCCTTGTATGCATGCATTTCATGCATGTTAAATTATCCATGAGGTGTCTCTCCAAAGACACTATCCTCCCTTAATCACTTTTTTTTAACTCAATAACCTTTTTCATCATAATCATGTTTATGCTTGATAAAAATTGATTAAGGTTATGATATATATATAGGCACTTTAAGGATAAGGATAATGTCATATGATTAATCCCACAGATTGATCTTCAACCCCCTTTACCTTTCACTCTTGGTAATTTCTCACTCACGGATTCATAGTCCCACATTTCTGATGTGTTTGCGTCTCTAGCGTAGTGAGCTATGCTTTTTTATTATTAATATAGTGTCGATTTACATAAATTACATCATATTTTTTTCCTCTAGCCATATGAATAAAACATAAGGTAGCTCGAGGGTGTTACAATCCATGAGCCCATGTCCTCCTCAATATCATGCTAGTATATTTCCTTCATCTATGTTGCTTCTTTCATTGTCAAGTTAGATTGTTTCTCCCTTAGCCTCCATTTTCTGATCATCCACGGGCTCTACTTGTCATGGATTGGAGAGCACAATATGAGCCACCTATAGTCGAGATGGGAACTCTAGCTGATAGTGACAAGTCTGCAAGCGAAAACTTAGTGATGATGCATCAAAAATACACAAAGATACAAGGGCATCTGAGATGAAAATTTGGTTATAGAAAGAAAATCTCATTTCTCATAAACCAAAGCCACCTTTCAAGCCCTTTCGATTGTGGGAAAATATTCATATTGAAATCCACCATAAGAACCATAATATCATCCTTGTAACCATCATTAGAACACCCGCAAGGTTTAATCATGGAATGCCTCTCACTCCAATCATGTTGTTCAGTACCATTATCGATTGCATATCATCCAATTTGTATCCCTTAGATGCGATCTATCCATTATTGTCTACCACCAAGCTGTCATTCACCCTTGTCATAGAGTTATCCTTCTACAAGATTGTGCAACTAGCCCATCCTTACATCCCTAACACCCCATCCAAAATATCAAAATTGACCTTAAAAAAACATTAAAAATAAATATTCATACTTTTTTAACTATCTCCAATTTAAAATTAGTTAGATTGCATTTACAATTTCAAATTTTTTTATATAATATTAAAAAATATTTTATATACAAAAATTTAGTAACACCCATTTAACACATGTAAATGTTGACTTTTTCCACCAAAAAACAAATTGGTCAAAATAAATAAAAACATTCTACTAGATTATAAATATTCAACACTCCTATAATGGAAAGGGCTCCTCCAAGATTCCCTGCAACCTCTCTCCGTTATTTGTGAATTTCTAAATGCAAAGGGCTCCAACGAGATTCACTGTCGGTTAATTGAGAATCTGTAAACTATTATATATAGGATATTGGCGCCCATATTTTGAATAGCTTAAACAAAGAAAGCAAAATCTAGAGCGTAGCGTTACAGTGCACGATACTATGAGGGGTCTTGACTTCTGCGTTGTGGTTTATTTTTTAAGCACTTTCATTGTCAATGTGACTTTGTCCAAAGAATCGCCAGAGGTAGAAACCCAGAACTCGCAAAATCACATAAAAAAAAAATCAGTTGTCCGTGAAAAAACTTGTTACAGTGGAACCTGTCTTGTCCAGCGTAAGTATTATTTAGCCCAACATATTTTCCATTTTACTTTGGGGTTTTGTATAAAACATGGCTATTCAATCTTTACTGTGAATTCCATAAATTACGGGTTCAAATGAAAGGATCAAAGTTGGGAGCTAATGTAATGGGTTTTTTCATTCTCTCCTATAAAACTAGCCCTCATTTGTTCGAATGTTGCAATGGGATCCGGATATTCTTGCCGGGTTGATTGGTTCTTTTTTCGCTAATAAAATTGTGGCTCTAGTACAGATTGCGACTGCTGTACTGCTGTGGTGGCTACTCGCTTCTTTCTGGCATTTTTTTTTCGAGTTTTAAACTATCAATTAATATTTTACGTCTTGAATTTTTTCGAACATTCTTATTCATTTCTCTTACACTTTGGACTCTTCTACATCCAACCATCACTGCACTCTTTTATTGGTTCAAGAGATCTAGGTCTGTCTCTCACTCGATGTTGTTGGTGATTTTGTTGCACCTGATCTTGGTTCTACCTCACTAAATTAAATCGTTTCCTAGATTTTAATAGAGCCCTAGCTTCATCCCTTGTCATAGCTCACTAATAGTTGGAATGTTAATTAGTTCGGTGTGAATTTTTTTGTGCCAGGTATTTGGGTATAGAAACTTACAGTCCAATTTTTCTATCGCACTTCTATCATGGAGGAAGATAAGAGAGAGAATGTTGGAGCTAAACATAGAGAGTTTGCAGACAATGAAAGGAATGAAAAATGGACACACGCAGAAACATCTGCTAGTTCATTGTTAGATTTAGCATTTGAGCAATCTTCAAGGAAACCATTCACTACCCTTAGTCAAGAAGAGTCAGACTTGGCCCTGGAACGAGCTTTGCAAGAACAGATGTTTGTGGAATTTTATTTTTCTCCTTTGTTTCATATTATCTTATTATTCTGTTAGCCTTTTCTGTTACATTTATGGGATCATTGATATTATGTTATTACTTATATGATTATTTCATATCTTATGTTGAAATACTTGGGACCCTAGTAAGGTTTTAATAGTGTGGTATTATTTTTGGTTTTATTATGGTCTTGTCAATTCTAGTTTGCTTCCTCTATTTTTGTAAAAGATATTTTCTGCACATTTCTCTCTATATTCAAGAGTGTTTATTTTGAGATGATTAACATTCAAGAGTGTTTATTTTGAGATGATTTTCAGTTGTGTTTTTTTTCATTTTTCATTTTTCTCTTTTATGTTTGTAATTCACATTCAGATTTGTAGTTTACTACTACTATTGTTAACATGTTGAATTTTTCAGGAAAAGGCATATATGCTCATTCGAAGGAATTTAGAATCTAGTCACTATGAGACTTATGGGAGTGGCAATTATGATGGTGAATATTATATAGGTGATAGTGGTGATAACAAAGATGAGGTTGATGGTAATGATGATGAATTTGAAAGGGAAGCATTGGCTCATGGTCATGATGAATAGCTTGATGCCTCTTTATTTAAAAGTAACGAAGCATATGCGAGGGCACTTCAGGAAGCTGAAGACCGTCTACTAACAACTCAAATGATGGCTTCAGATAGCATTAATGATGGTACGCCTTTACAATAGTTGCTTTAATTGTAACTCAATTATACTATTTTAGTATAAATATCTGCACACACCTATTATAAATCTTTGTACACAATTCTAACTGCCCTTTTTGAATGTAAATTCTTGTAGGGGAGGAGGATGATTATCAAGAAAATGATAGCACTTCACTCGTATCACCATTTCTTCATGTTTTACCTACTCTGTTCTTTCTATAAGATAATTGTAAATATGGTAAATGTTGATCCATATTGTTCTTTCGAAGTTGAGGGAGGGTTGTACTATTGGATGGAGCCTCCATGTTTTTTTATGTCTTATAACAATTTCTAATCTTAATCTAATTTCAAATCATTCAAAACCTATCCTCTTTTTTTTTTCAGAAAGAAAAAAGCATGTCCTTGTTATTCTTGTAAGAATCAAAGGTCATCTTTACAATCATCCCGCAATTGGGTTACACATTGTCACAGCCCATAGGAGTTCTGCCAGGGGGAAACACATCACAACAGCTAAAAGAACCCATCAGAAAACTGTCTCATCATAAGAGAACTGTCATCTCGTCCACATCTACCAAGTGCCAAAAGGCACTGATCAGCAATCTAAAAGTGAGCACTCATACAAAACAAGACAGAATAGGGGAGAAACCCCCTTTTAAAAATCTCAGTAGAGCTTAAAAGTGTCCCTAGAAACCAATTGGTTCTGAAAACATTCCATATAACTGCGTTTCCCCTGAGGAAAGGTGAGTGCATCTTTAGAGAGACGGTCAGCCAACCGATTGTGCTCTCGGTAAATGTGGGTGAAAGACAAATCCTGGAAGCTAGAAAATAGATTTTTTGTCTCCCTGCACCAATGAACTAGATCAGTCGGGGAGAGAGCAGTCAATCCCTTCTCCCAATTGATGATTACTTGTGAATCACTATAAACATGGGATAGCGGGATCCCCATCATTTGGGAGGTAAGAAGAAGTGCCCATAAGCTGAGCAATTCCACTTTTGTGTTGGTACCATGTCTGACCCCCAGCGAGAACTCCAAATGGTGGTAATAATTGAGATATATGCAAAAACCCACACCAGCTAACATACAATTTGATGCGCCATCAATGAAGCCACGGGGATAAATCTTGGATGGGGGCTTCCCCAGAATTCTGCAAGTTTGTTTTCATGTGGCAGTCGAATGGGAGAGAGCCTGAACTACAGTTAAAATTTGGTGAACAATACTATAGATATTCCTGCCTTTGCCTTCAAAAATTACCTAGTTGCGAGCCTTGGCATATAATCCACATCATGTGGAAGGGTAGCATTTGGAGAGCCAAGCTTCTTGGAAGCTTCCCCATCCAAATAATTAACATATCATTGAGAGGAACATAAGGAGAGAATGCAGGAAGATTTAAATGAACGCAAACCTGTTCTGCCACCATTTTCCAGACAGCACACAATGAGAAAAGGTGCTCAACAGTTTCTCCATCTTCGAAGCATAGAACACATATACCTGGGCCTGATTTTCCTTTTTTCTGCAAATTTTCCCAAGTGAGGACTCTGTTTCTGAGTGCTAACCATATAAAACATGAGAATTTATTTGGTAGGGCTTTATTCCATAAATAGGAGTCAACAGGAATTGATACCGGGCCCGAGTAAGAGTTTACAATGCAATCGTATGCATTCCTCACAGTTATGGATCCCGTTTCTTTGTTGTAACCCCAGACAAGTTCATCATTACAATCTATGAGTCGGACACCTGCTCCATATAAACCTATAACATAATCAGTCCATAATCTATTGAAAGTGCCCCCAAGGTAAAGTTCATCTACTGTAAACCAGTAACTCTATGCATTTGTAAGAGTGTTATGAGCCTGCGCGAGAGTGCAGATATCCATGTCCTCCAAGTAATATCTTAAGTCTTCTAGGAGGTAGAAGGAGGTGTGAGATCCCACAATTGGATCTATACCAATCTTTATACTATCACCGCTTCCAACCTGCCAAGCCAAATGCGAGCCCATCCAGGGAAAGGAGGGGATGAACCCTCTCCACATGACTGATACATTTCGAGTACTGAAGCTTTTGTATCTGAACCAATCTTCCACAGATCGTAATTTTATATATTTTAAATGCACGACTTGAAACCATAAACATCTAGACTGAAGGATTCTCCAAAAGGTTTTTAAGCATAGAGCCAAACTGAACCAGGAAAGATTTTTTATTCCCCAGCCACCGTGTTCCTTGGGACAAGAAAGGTCCATCCAATTTGCCAAATGATATTTTCTGTTTGTGTCAGAGGATCCCCACAAGAAGTTAAAAATGATTCTTCTAAGATTCTGGAGGATGGAGACCGGGAGAGGGGCAAGACCCATCCAATACACTGGAATACTTGACAGAACAGATTGAACAAGGATCAGTCTACCTCCAAGTGAGAGATACTTAAAGGTCCAGTGATTTATTCTTTTTTCAAATTTTTGAATAATCCAGTGCCAGTCAGAACTCTGTAACCGAGTGGTTTCAGAAAAAAACCCAGATAGGTAATACCAGATTGGAGCGGCTTCATTTTATAAGGAAGGCTACGAGCAAACCTATTTTGACAGTCAATAGAGAGATTATAATAAAGGAAACAAGACTTATCAAAGTTGATCCTCATACCAGAGGCTTTACAAAAAGTCTCTAAAATGACTTCGAACGCAGACCAGTCAAGTAGGGTACCCGATCCCATAAGAATCACATCATCCACGAAGAGAAGGTGAAAGATGTATACCCCAAATGAGACCATTTGTTCTAGCATCCTGAATGAGGAGACTAAGGCCCTCAATGACTAAGATGAAAAGAAGAGGTGATAACGGGAAACCTTGATGAATAGCATGGGAGCCTGAGAAAAAGTTTGATGGGGTTCCATTGACTAGAACCACAAAATTTGCAGTAGAGAGGCATCCCATGATCCAGTTCACAGTGAGGAGGGGAACTCCAATTTGAATCGGGATCAGTTTGACATAGGTCCAATCAACACGGTCAAAAGCCTTTGAGAGGTCCAGCTTGAGAACAAAGGCACAAAGATTTTGAGTTTTCACCAAATGAAGTACTTCTTGAACAATGCCAATGGGTTCTGAGATATGACGGTCCTTTAGGAAACCAAATTGTTCTTGATATATTCCCCGATCCAAAAAAGGCTTTAACCTTCCCGCAATGACTTTTGCAATTAGCTTGTAAAGGAGGTTGCATAATGAGATGGGCCTGAAATCAGCGAAGGTTCAAGGCTTATCTATCTTGGGGATAAGAGCTAGGAATGTAGAATTCAAACACGGAGGAATGTGACCCATGATTCTAGTCAAATCAATGGATTTTAGTAATAAAGGACCTAGGAGATCGAAGAAATGCAGATAGAATTCCACAGGCCACCCATCTGGTCCTGGGCTATGGTATTTTTTGAAAGAATTAAGAGAAAGTTCAATTTATTTTAGACTGACCGAGCAGGTAAGGAGAGAAGAATGATCAATGGGGATTAATCTATTGAAAAGAGAAACCACCTTTAGTTGATGTACTAGACTGGTGCCCCCATCATCCTTGAAAATGTTTGCAAAGTTTCTTTTCCCATCTCTTTTAGGTAGGACTCTTCCTCAATGTTGTTTCCTTGAGGATCTTCAAGAGACCAGATCATATTATGTAACCTTCTCCCTGAGGCCACAGTATAGAAAAACTTGATATTTGAGTCACCTTGGAGTGCCCATTTGGTTCTCCTCTTTAGTTGCCAGGTAAGCTGTAAATGGCTTAAAATTCTTTGTTTTTCCACACTGAGTAGTGACAATTGTGCAGATTGTTCTTTAGAGAGAATACCAAAGGTGGGTCCTGCAAGGATAGACTCAATGGCAAGATCTAGCTTAGAAGTGGTCGAGGCTAAGCTGGAAGATTTTTTCTTTGTCCAACTCTTTGTGGCAATTTTGAGTTTGCGAAGGATGAGACAAAGATCCTCTATACCCATGAGAGTGTTAGCATCCGATTTGGAGGTCCACTAGCTTTGAAACCACTCAATGAAATAGATGTCTTCCAACCATGAGTGATTGAACTTAAATGGGTAGTCAAAAGGGCCTCTCGGAGGACTTTACTCGAAACAGATTGGAAAATGATGAGAGAGTTCAAGACATTTTGTCCAGGTCCTGTAGACCCCCAAGGAGGGGATCAGAGTATTGGAGACAAGAAAATGATCTAGTTGTTTAATTATACCCTAATCCCCATGTCAACCATTGCGCCAAGTTGGCCCAGTCACCTGGGGAGCCACATCTAGAAGTCCCGCAGTCTCAAAGAGAGAGTTAAAGTAATCTGAGTGTGGGTCTCAGGAAGCTTTCAAGCCCCATACTTCAATGGAGTGGAGGGTCAGATTAATATCACCCCCTAAAACCAAATGCGGAAGGTTTAGTAGTCCACCACGAAGGGCATTATTCCAGAAACATTCTCTATCACCATACGATCCATAAACATTTAGAATGTGTAAAGGCAGAGACATCCCTCGTATAGAGGCCTGCAATAAAATACCAGCGCATGTTTGGAAAGCCCTGCAATTTTCCTTTGAAGGATTCCAGGCCGACAGTAAACCCCCCAACAACCCATGTGCACTGATAGCACAAAATTCCCAGGTGGGAAGGAATTTAGAGAAAGCGAAAAGTGCAGGGGCTGCACTGCACATTGTTTCCTGCAGAAGAATGAAGTCAGGATTAAGGGAATTGAAGAGGGCACGGAGGCTGAGTGTTTTGGTCCTGCCTCCCAGACCACAAACGTTCAGGGAAAGGATTAAGATCAGGCTTTATCCTTTTGGGGAGATGATGCTCTAAGTCCCCTGGAAGAGTGTCCTCTCGCTCCCTCCTTAATACGAATTGAGAGAGGTATATAGGGTGGGGAGGCTGAGGAGAGATCAACCTTAGTATCCCTTTTCCCCTTAGGAGGTTTTCAGATAGTCACAATCGTGAACCTGATGGAGTTGAGATGTAGTGTGGTAGTGGAAGAAGGGGAAGAGGCCGTGAATATGGAGAGTGACCTCTTCAGTGTGGGATCAGAAAAAGATGGAGAGACGGTGGGACTAAGTGGTGGAGTGGCCTGATTAGAAGGGGGAATATGGGACGATGAAGGTGGTATGACTTGACCAGCATGAGGTTCCAAGGGCAAGAGAGGGGGGAAATCCTCCAATGAGTCAAGTACAGACAGCACTGGGGGTCCTGTGGTGTTCTTCATGAGTAGGGGAGAAGTCATCACTTAACTGGAGGGTGAGAGATTTAGTTGAAGAAGGAGAAGGATCAATGATAGGGTGTGAGCCCACCAGAACAGGTGATGTCAAAGCTAATTGGGAGCCCCGTGGAGGTTAAACTGCTTCTTCTATGGAGGATGATGGAGGGACAATTGATTTTTTATGAGACATAATCAATTTATCAACATCCTCAAAGAAAGAGTCCGAAACTAGATCATATGAAGGGTTTGAAAAAAAAGAGATACCTTGTGGGGTATGGAGTTCTTCATAAGATGATCCTGGTGGGGTCTGAAGGCCCTCCAAAGGGCTGGCTGCTAGAGAAGGCAAACACTGATCATCAAAGGTCAAATTGCTTCCTCCAGTATGCCGATGAGGATAGGCATTCCTCAAGTGACCCACAGCACGGCAACAGTTGCATCTAAAGGGTACATGTAGATAATCAAGCCGCTGAATCAGTAAGCGTTCACTGCAGAGAATATCCACTTCCGCTGGTAAACCCCATGAGATATCAAGTTTGACAAGGATTTTGGCTATCCTTTTGTCATAGACCTGACGAAATTCATCCTCCTTAGAGACGAATCTACCTATAGTGTTCTCAATTCCTTCCAGAATGTGTCGGCTCCATAGGGGGAATGGCAAGTGAGGTAATAAGACCCAAAGGTGTCGCTTGGTTATTCTTTCCCGCAGAGGATCGAACTTTGAGTTCCATCTTCCAAGAACTAAGGAACCTTTTCCAATACGCGAGATACCATCCAATACACGAGTGCAGTGCTCCGCATCAAGAAACACAAACACTATCCAACCGTTAGACAGTAATCTAATGGTCGAAACATAATCAAAGAGAGGCTTCCAGTTTTCCGAAGCCCAACTCACCCATGAGGCTTTGTTCATCTTTCAATACTCCAATCGACCCACTAAGGCACGCGAGCAAAGGGTGGTGACACGATCCATGAATACATCGTGACCCAATACATAACGGTAGCGACCCTCTTGTACCTTAACGCACTTTGAATTTCGTTTTCTATGATAACGCATCTGAGCACCACTATCAGCCATGTGAAAATCAGTCCAGGTCAACCTTCAACAAAGCGGTGGCAGAGGGTACTGACCTCGATTCTCATTAAAAAGTCCAGAACAGGGTTAAGTGCAAAAGAGACTACAGACAAAGACCTATAGCCCATGGAACCACAAACAAAACACACTCCGGGGAAACCAATGTCAATGGCAACAGTTAACCCGACAACCGTGAAGGAGTGGGAGTAACCCTAGGAGGATTTGGACAAGGTTTGGTACCAATGTCAACCGCTCTAACCCAACAGTTAAATGGAACCCTAGGAAGGGTTGTACAGAAGTCACGGGATAAGTCTCCACACAAGGTGTCACGTTCACAAGTCAACCCTGTACCCGAAATAAACCACTACAAAGCAAGTAGAAGATACCCCATGCAAAGGTGGTGGAGGAACGTTGAAAAACCAGAATAGCCACAGAAAAACGACAATACTTCCCACTTTTTTTATAAACCTTGGTTGGTACTAGTCCCCCAGTGAAGGGGAGGGACTCCAAGGGAGGCAGCAGTCTGGTTTTCACCCACTCGAGCAGGGGATAAACAAACCCAAAGAAACCGAGAGTGAAAGACACCCATAGATGGACAGGGGGAGATAAAAGACGACCCACCAAGGTGATAAGGGACAGTAAAAAAAGCAGTGTAACCAAGGAACTGAACCACCTCCTTAAGAGGGTAAACCCTAGCCGAGATAAAAGACAAGATAGAAATGGCTCTAAAAGAGAGAAACAGGGCCGAGAGCTCGTGCGCAACCTTCATGGTTCTGGTTACAAACACAGGTGGGGGTAGCGAGGTCGCCATGGTGCATCAGAGTGTCGTTGGATCGACCCTCCACCAGCAACCCTGATAGCTCCGGCCATAGCTCTACCCCTTTACAGTTTCAATCTATTGAAGTTCTGCTTCATATATTGAAACTATATAAATGCTTAACCTGTAAACATAATCGAGAGCTACCTTTATTTATTTCATGTTGAAAATGTCGATCAATTCCTAGACATTCAAAAATATCCACCATCTGAAGACGCTTCATTAAATCATCACTGTCACTCCAGTTATCTTCCATGTCGCTCAAAAGTAAAATCTTGATCTCTTCAATAAGCGTTATCTTCCATGGAGCTTATCAACGATTTGTGGAGGTGAGGGGTTTTATACATTAAGAAAGGGAGAAAAGTGTACCTAAACTATCTAGAATGAGAAGTTTCACATTTATAAGTTTTTTCTCTTTTTGACTTGGGCCTTCTTAAATAGTTGTTTTTCCTTCACTCCTTTATCCATAGACTTCATCTATTGCTCATTTCTTAGCTTGTGCATGGTTGTTTACTTTACCATACATTAATACATCTATTATGATAATATATACTTATAATAATAATTATCATAAAAGAATATAAAATAACCGAAGATTATATGTGTAAAGGGCTCATTTATCCAAGTAGGTGACCATCCAATGTATTAGGAGCTACTTGTACCTCAAACCCTTTTGATATGGAGTCTTGGGCCCATATCCTCCAAATGGCCTTGTATGTGAATGCTTGGTTGAAATCCCTATTTGACAAAAAAATTATTGACCCAAGCTATTGAACATCATGCAAATATTCACCAAAGAATCATCATCTTGTCAAGTGTTCTTTGAGTCTTCATTTACATCCCTGTTGTCTTGTACAGGATTGACAGGTTGAGACTGTTAAAGCTTTCCCCTCAGAGCTTGAAATAGTGTATATGGCTGAATAACCTGGAAACCGTCACTAATCCTTGCATCAAAGTTTTATTTAACCTCGGATTTTTTCCCTTTACTACATTCCTTGCATCAAATTTTTCTTTAACCTTAGATTTTTTTCCCCTTACTAGATCTTCATGGTTTTTAACCAAAACATCTTGGTGATTCCACAGTGTTGATTATGTCCTCCAACTACATATCACAGGACCTAACTGTCCCTTCAATTCCTTTGAAAATATTTCTCAAACCAGAGCTAATTTGAAGAGAACCAATCAAACTGTTCAAATTTCATGTCAATTGCGACCACATGAAATCCATTAGCCTTTCCATTTGTTTGAACATTCAGTTCATGAGACCTTGGGCAGCAGAAACTTGCTCAGCTATTGCAATAGTATTCATAGTTATCATCATGAAATTCAAAATAAGGTTGTCTTTGCAGTACCAAAGGGATTTTATCAGCATTTGTTTTGGGTAAATAGTGCATGATTTGCAAATTATTTTTGTAGTGGTTATTACCTCTCCAAGTTTGGTACAGTAAAAGAAGAAGAACTAGAATGTTTTTGAAAGGATCTGTATTATTGTTTTCTAACGGCTTGCATGCATTTGTTTTTCTCATTTGCATATTCTTGAGATTCATGATCTTGTGAAGTGTCGTTTGAGTCTTCATCTACATCCTTGTTGTCTTCTACAGGTTGAGACTCTGTTAAATCTTTCCGATCAGAGCTTGAAATAGTGTGTATTGTTTTCTAAAGGCTTGCATGCATTTGTTTTTCTCATTTGCATCTTTTTGAGATTCATGATCTTGTGAAGTGTCCTTTGAGTCTTCATCTACATCCTTGTTGTCTTCTACACATTGAGATGCTGTTACAGCTTTCCCATCAGAGCTTGAAATAGTGTGTATGGACTGAATAACCTAGAAACCATCACGATTCCTTCCATCAAAGTTTTCTTTAACCTTAGAATTTTTTCCACTTCCTAGATCTTCATGGCTTTTTAACCCAAGCGTCTTGTTGATTATGTCCTACAACTACATATCACAGGACTTAGCCGTCCCTTCAATTCCATTGAAACGATTTTTCAAACCAGAGCTAATTTGAAGAGAACCAATTAAACTGTTCCAATTTCATGTCAATCGCGGGCACATGAAATCCATTAGCCCTTCCATTTGTTTGGGCATTCAGTTCATTGGACCTTGGGAAGCAGAAACTTGCTAAGCTTTTGCAATAGTATTCATATTTGTTATCATGAAATTCGAAATAAGGTTGTGTTTACAGTACCAAGGGGTTTTTCTTAGCATTTGTTTCGGCTAAATTAGTGCATGTTTTGCAAAAAAATTTAGTGGTTATTGCCTCTGCAAGTTTGGTACAGTAAAAGAAGCAGAACTACCATGTTTTTGAAAGGATCCTATTATTGTTTTCTAAAATCTTGCATGCAATTGTTTATTCGTGGATAATAATGAGCTTTAATAGCTTCTGTGTTTTTTTATTGCCAACACTTAATTTTTAGCTCTTAAATTGATTCTCTTTATCAATTAAAGATAATTTTATATTGTTCACGGGCTGGAAGATTAAACGATGCCTATGGACTTGTGACTACTTAAAAACTGCACCTTGATATCTAATATTTTATTATTGTTAATTGATTTTCACATGTGTTTTACAGGAGGCATGGCAAGATGTAGATCCTGACAATATGTTGTATGAGGTGTGTTTCTTACTGGATTATTTTATTGGAAGCTTTTATTATTTCACATCATTTATTGGAAGTTCTTAATTTATTTACAAAGAGTTAATTTTATGACCTGAAGGAACTAGTTGCATTGACTGGGGTTGTTGGGACCCAAAGTAGAGGTCTTGCTCCAGAATTTATTTCCTCTTTGCCTTCATCTAAATATGTTCCAGAAAGCCCATGTTCAAGCAACTCTAAGAAGTAAGAAACTTAGTTTCTGTGCTACATATTTTTATTTGTGCTTGCATGATTTTAGTATGTTTGGTTTCCTATTTCTTAACCTATTTGGTGCATAAAAATGATTGAACTTACTTGTATGCTCACAAAGTGAATGAACAAGCTTTCTAAACTTTAGATTGATGGAAATAGTTGAACTTAAATAGGAAAAACATTCTGTCATTCTTTTTATCTTTGGCTAACTAATACCAAATGATATCTAGTTTATCTATCACTATGTGAATATCCTTGGAAAATTAAGGTTAAACTATAAAACTTATGTTTATCTGTCCTAATATAGATAATCAATTATGCTTAATTAAATTGATATAATTATTTTTTTATAATGATAAGGTTAAAATATTTGAATTCATAACAAGTTTGATGATGAGTCCATGTCCTAGAATAATGAAATATGTTCTTCCATTATCAAACAATAAAGTTCTTATTTGTAATTTGTTAAACTATTTGGAAATTCATTTTTTTGTCATTGAGTTTTGCCTTTTTCTAAGTTGTACTGAATAATTATTAATTATGATTGTATGAATAGCAACATAGAGATAATGTATAGATAAAGACTATAATATGTCTTGCTATTTGATGTATAAAAGGGGAATCTAGACTATAATATGTCTTGCTATTTGGTGTATAAAAGGGGAATCTAACCATGGGTAGAGAAATTGATAACAAGAATATGTTTGATCATTTTGATATTTTAAGCATAGAAAAATAAGATGGTTTGGTAAGTTTTTCTTTTATTTTTATGTTGAATATATCTTAATTATGATTTAAGATGAGAACTCTTTTCTCCTACATTTGTGCTACATTTGGACTTGTGACTCCATGATGTGATTGTTTTTCTAGGCTTATATTAAGAATGAGCATTTATGTTTGTGTCAATGAATGGAGATCATTATGTAGTACAGTAACATTAATTATATAATTCTTGACTAACTGAAATATTCCACATCATTTTCTAGGTGTATCATCTGTCAAATGGAATATGAGGGAGGGGACATAATGCTCACTCTTCCATGCAAGCATCAATACCATTCACATTGCATAAAAGAATGGCTTGAAACAAATAAGGTGATTCAAACACTTTTTTATGTTAAATATTACTGCTTGCATCTACTAAGTTTCAGACAAAAACTATCGATGTTATTTTTTGTTTGGATTTTTCCATCAAATGTTTATATCCTACTTATTTTATCTCTCAAAGTTGTGTTTTAGCAAATCATCTACATGGATAGCTACCTAGTTTAGCTATTAACTTTCACGATATAAACTTAGCTATTTTTATGAAGCAAGTTGTAATTAGATTGGTAAAAAAATTATATTTTTGTTGTGATGCTAAGAGAGGCTCTTTGTTTCTGCATTGAATATGAAGAACTCAAACAATTATATGCTCGTGTAATGCAAATGTTGAACGGATGATTTACCAAATCATAAAGAAAATAAGCATAGAAAACAAGATGCCAATTATTGGAACTAGTATAATTTTTCATTTTAAGCATATTTGATTCCTGTTAGATTACTCCATAATTAACTCATTGGGTTTTTGTCAAGCCAACTTATCTATATGGTGGTATGAGATATTACTTAAGATGGAACCGGGTTTTTTACTCTCTTATTTCTTGGACTTTGTTATTGTTTTTTCTTGGACATTGTTATTGTTTTAAGAAACAAAGAAATCTAACACATGTAACAAACAATAGTGTGACATATGAAAGAATAAATAACATTTAGAGTTAAAACATTTAAATGGAATATATATATAAAATCCTTGAGATAAATGTTCAATAGGTTAGGCTAAAAAATATACAATCAAGATTGCACCACTAAAATGCATTTCATGATTACTAGAAGAAATGCAGATGCAACACACAGTCAAATATGATTTACAATTGCCTAACTAGTGATTATAGGATTGCATCAACTTTGGGCATTCCCAATGGGTAGACTAGCTTGGCATTCCCAATAAGATAACGTGGATATGTTTCTTATTATTTCTTTCATGTCTTTGTTGGATCGGCTACTTCCTCTAATTTGTGGTTGATTTGCGAGTATCAAGAGTGTTTTTATTTATAGATTAGATGGTAAAGATTGATTTGATAAAACAATGTTGAATGTGTAGCGTGAGGCCAATGTATTGGGTGTAAATCATGAAGGTAGATATTTTAGATTGTAATCGCTGTAAATCATGAAGGTAGATATTTTAGATGATTTTCTATTGAATCTACATCAAGACACCAAGAACAACATGCATTTGGGACACAAATGTAGCACTGAAGTGTACTTGGATTATAAGTGGAAGACATTAAAAAGTGAAAAAGTTTGGAGTTTTGGTTTTCAAATTTTGATAATTTTTCAGTTTTTTGGTCAAAATTAATTTAGATTACCTTTAAATATAAATTGTATTAGTTTTTGATGTTAAAATTAATTTAATTTAAGTTTAAATCTAAATTTTATTAGTTCTTGGAATTTTATCCATAATTCTAAAGGTAGTTTAGTTGTGCTATTAAATGAGCTTAATTTATATAAAGTAATATCCCAAAATTAATTTACATTATGCTGGAATTTTATTTCCTTATAATTTTATTAAATTTTTAGTTGATACTTTACATATTAAATAAACTTAGTTTCTAATAGTAGAGAGAAAATAGGATATAGGCTATAGTATAGATTATTCTAGAATTTTATTAAAAAATTATGAGTTATAGCTGACTTGTACATGTTTGAAAACATTATTCTTTATTTTATTATAAAAAAGTGTCTTTTTATAAATAACTTATAGAAATATATATATGACGTCTGATTTAAAATATATATGATAGAAAAATATATATGATGTCTCTTGTAATGTTTTTAGTAACAAAAAATTATCTATATATTTGAAAACATATATTTTAGATTTCACCAACTTAATTTTTATAAATAATTTATCAAAGGATAAGTATCATATATGGTGTGAGAAATATCATTGTGGATAAATAACTTTGTGTAATGCTATTAAAAACAAAATTTGTATAAATATATGCTAATGGTACCAATAGGTTAGTAGGGATGCATTAAAGAGTGGAGATTGTTATGAGAGGGATTCATACTTGATCACATAATGGTAGGAGATACAATTAGATCAAGCTCAAATATAAATATGAGATGAAATAATTGGAAATGTGTGAAAGTGTTTGAGGTGTTTATTGTGCTGTAGGAAAGCTGCATTTTAGCGACGTATCCAATGAATCTCTGAGGATCAGTGGAAAATGGGATGAGGTCGGGGTTAATGTGGACCACTAGTTCGTCTACAGCCCCAAAATCGCCAACTGGATGGATGTGCCAGAGAGTGATTCATATGTGTACTAATTGTAAAGCACAAAGTGAATGTACTATAGATAATGGCCTATATGTGTAAAAACAATAATATTTGTAAGAGTTGACTTTCCTAAAAGAGTGATACAAAACATTAGAGAATGTTTTAAGATTGTTTCAAAACTTAAGTTTGCACAGACAACTACAATATTTGATGACATTGGGCAAGATAAATTGTAAGTTCATTTCTCTAAATTGTAGCATGGTTGTTTGTTGTCACAAGATCGAAGAGGGGCTTAATGAATTTTACTAGTTGTAGAATTTGGAAGAGTGAAAATATTGAATTGGAGGGAAAGAATGAATTTTTATAGTTGAATTTGATTGAATGCAATGCTTGAGTTGGATACTATATTGAGCTAATAAAACTTGGTTGGTAATTAACAAGGCACAAATTATCAACACTGCCATAATTAAGACAATACGTAAGAGTATGGATATCAAAATGGTGGCTCTCTAACCATTATATTTTATCCCTAGTAGTTTTAGTTGTGCTTCATCACGCTACATTGACATCTTAAGTCTCCTAAGTTTATCACTTAGGTAATTAACTCAGATAGATTTCTAGGTCTTGTTTCTCATGGGAACTTGGCCTTGAGCTTGTCACTAGACAAATACAATAAACACTTTACAATTACAAATTATTTATGGGGTATGCAAGAGGGATATTACATCCTTCCCCCTTAAAATAACACCATCCTCAGTGTTCCTATTTCAACAACTTTCCTTCTTCTTTTGAGTCATCTTTTCTTGCCTCGACTTTCTTCTCCTCATCTCGTCAACTACTACGCGGCCGACGGGTAAGGCCTCCAAACACCAACGCAGTAAAGAAAGTTTAAAATTTTTCTATGTAACGAAAACATCGGCCATCAGAAGCAAAAAGTGGTTTGTGCACCCACCGTTTCAGAAGCTTAGAGCACTAGCCTTCCAGCAAGAAGAGACTGTCGATACCAATCAGGTTATGCCTCAGCAGATTGGGCCGCCGATCGAAAGAAGATCGAAGATGATGGGCCACTGTTACGACTGTTGATGGAACTATTTCACCAACAAAAAGGAGAGAATTGAGCTGATCAAGCGGTGAAAAGGAAGACTAAAGGGAAAATTTCAGAAAGAATTTTTTTTCCTAAGTCCCTGAATCGTCGACCATCAGCGATGGTTAGTTGAACACATTATCGACACCTAGTTAATTCAGTTGCTGATGAGCTACGCCAAATGAAGTTAGTGGATTGAACATCCACCATTGCAGCTGTCTAATGGACTATCCTCTCGAAGGTTAGAAGATTCAATCGCCAACGCGGTAGTGCTTAGTGGATTCGATCGCCAATGAACAACGGAGGAAGTTAGTTGTGTTGACCGCTGAAACGTCAGAATGTTAGTTCGGATGTGACCCGATCATGTACAAGGAAATTTTGAATTTTTCAAGTAGGATTTCTTAGCATATTTTGGTTCTTTTTCAGTAGGATTTTCAGTGGTTTTTCAGTGGATTTTCAAGGCTAAAAAGGAGAAAGTGGCAGTGATCTTATGCACCAGATTGTGCGAATATCATAGATTTACAAAAAAAAATGAGGGCGTTGCCCTTGATCCACCCTGTAGTAGTGCAGGGAAGCCATAAGAGTGCAAGCCCCTTTGACCCCCATTGTCCCCCTCAGATAGATGTTCTTTGATGAAGAAAATCTTGTGTTTTGGAAAATTTGTTATTTTATGATTATTCCAGGAGAAGGTAAGTGATTCTAATTTATACCAATATTATGCATCTAACAGTTGTGTTACTAACACGTTTGCAGAATCATAGTCACCTTCGAGGGAAATATTCCATGTAGTGCAGTTTGGTAAGTAAGTGGTGGTTCAGTTATGAGAACCCATGATGGGTATGATGCTCGGGTCTTGCGAGCAAGCAGAATATGCGATGGGAGAAAATGTCTGTAATGGCCCATGATGACATAGAGTCTAATGGAAGGATATTCCATGGGACACCGTCCGAGGTTGTAGCCACCATGAGAAGCTTGATCAAAGCCCAGGAAGAGCAGCATCAGTTGAATGCTGCAATGTTACAAAGTTTGACAGAATTGCAAAGAAAGATAGACTCTAGACGAGGTACAGCAAGACCAGAAGGAAGTAAGAGCAGCACTAGGAGAAGGAGAAGGACTTCTAGTGGATCATCTAATTTTGACGAATCCAGCGGGGATTCAAGTTCTTCTTCTCATAAAAGGAAAATAAAAAGACACCATAGGGATCGCTCTCGGGATTAATTTAAGAAAGTTAAACCTCCTACATTGATGGTGAGGTAAAGACAGGACAAGAGGCTGAAGCTTGGCTTCTTGGAATAAAGAAGTACTTTCAAGTGCATGATTATTCAAGAAACATGAAGGCAAGAGTTGCCATATTCAATCTGAATGGAAGGGAATCCATTTGGTGGAAACACTTCAAGCAAGTAAAGAGGATTAGTGAAGGGAGGATTAAGTGGAAATAGTCCAAGAAGTATTTCAAGAAAAAATACCTCCCTAACATGTATTATGATGACAAGATTAAGGAGTTCCATGAGCTGATATTGGGACAGCGGACCATGGAAGAATATGCAAATAAGTTTTTGGAGTTGTTGAGGTATGTCCGGTACATCAGAGATAAAAGAGTGAAGGTCCAGCATTTTCTAAGTGGATTACCTCAGTCTTACAAAGATAGAATTGAGTTTTATGAACCTGGAACTCTTGAGGAAGCAATAAGCAAGAACAAGAAGTTTGACCAAAGAAAGAAAGGTTTCAAACCTTCTAACTTTAGGAATCAACAGAAGCATGCATTTTAAGCTACGAGTAAACTAGTTGGAGTGACAGGAGAAAATCCTAAGGATCCACAACAAAATAAAGGACAACTTCAATGCTAGAAATGTGGAGGACCCCACATGCGCAGAAATTGTCCACTCAAGAATGAGAGTGCAAGGCCACCTTATAACATTCAAGAAGCAAAAACAGTGGGTGAAGTAGCAAGGGAAGTCCCTAGGATTTACACAGCACTGGAGGACTTCCAAGCAGATCACCAGTCAATTGTGGTTGAAGTAGCAGGTAAGATTGTTGAGCAATCCATTTATATTTTGATTGACTCTGGTTCTACTCACAGTTACATTACTCCTAGAGTAGTGGAGATTTGTGCTTTTAAGAAGGTAAAGCATAGAAAATCTTGGTTAGTTCAGCTAGCCACTAGAACTAAGAGAAAAGTTAGTGAATTGGTAGAGAAATGCCCATTGGTCATGGATGGATTGGTCAGTTGTGTAGATCTGAATGTTCTACCACTCAGTTCCTATGATGTTCTCATTGGAATGGATTGGTTAGAAGCTCACAGGGTGAAGCTTGAATATTACAGGAAGACTTTTGAATGCATGAATGAAGAAGGGAACCTAGTAGTTGTGAAAGGTATTCCAAAGGTGATTTCAGTACGACATGTTTCAACAATGCAGTTAAAGAAGTTCTGTAGGAAGGGTTTCCAGTTGTATGAGGCTCACATTTTGGAGACATCATAAGATGAAATCCTAGGTTGGAGGACTATCAAGTGTTATAGGAATTCAAGGATGTGTTTCCTGATGAGATTCCAAGGCTTCCTCCAAAGTAGGACATTGATTTCACTATTGAACTTGTGCCAAGAGCAGCACCAGTGTCCAAGGTACCCTACAATATCAGTACACCGTAGATGCTAGAGTTGAATATGCAACTGCAAGAGTTGTTGGAAAAGAAGTATATCCAGTCGAGTGTGTCTCCTTGGGGCACACCAGTTCTGTTTGTAAAGAAGAAAGATGGTACACTCAGGTTGTGTATTGATTACAGATAATTGAACAAGGTTACTGTGAAGAATAAATACCCTTTTCCTAGGATTGATGACCTCTTTGATCAAATGAGATGAGCAAAGGTATTTTCCAAGATTGACTTGAGGTCTGGTTACCATCAGGTGAGAATCAAAGATGAAGACATTCATAAGATAGCCTTCAGAATAAGGTATGGACATTATGAGTTTGTAGTGGTACCATTTGGTCTCAAAAATGCACCAGCTACATTTATGTGCCTTATGAATAGTGTCTTCAACAGATATTTGGAAAATTTTGTTCTTGTTTTCCTTGATGACATTCTTGTTTATTCTAAGAATGAGGTGGAGCATGAAGAGAATTTGAGATTGACATTGCAATTGATTAGAGAGCATCAGCTGTATGCAAAACTGAGCAAGTGTGACTTCTATAGAGATAGAATCCAGTATTTGGGTCACATTATCTCAGAGGAGGGTATATCTATGGACCCTGAAAATATTGAAGCCATTATGAATTGGCCTACTCCAAGAAATGTGACAGATGTAAGATATTTTATGGGACTTGCAGGATACTACCGGAGATTCATTGAGGAATTATCCAGAGTTGCACATGCCATCACTTCTTTGCAAAAGAAGGGGATGAAGTTCGAATGGACATCGAGGTGTGAAGAAAGATTCTAGCAATTGAAGAATCTTCTCACCAGTGCACCCATATTGAAGGTTGCAGATCTGGAGAAATATTTTGTGGTGTGTACCGATGCATGAGAACAAGGGCTTGGAGGAGTCCTTATGCAGGACAACCACATGATATGTTATGAGTTAAGAAAGCTGAAGGAGCATGAGAAGAACTATGCCACTCATGATCTAGAGCTTGCAGCCATAGTACATGCCCTCAAGATGTGGAGGCATTACTTTATGGGTAGAATATTTGAGCTTAGGACCGACCATTGTGGTCTGAAGTATTTGTTTGATCAACCTACTCTAAATGCTAGGCAAGCAAGATGGCTGGAATTTTTATGTGAGTTTGATTTTGAAATCAAACACATAAAAGGAAAAGAAAACAAGGTAGTTGATTTGAGATAGCAGACTGTTAGTCATGCTGCTAGAGATGAATTGTATGAGCAAGTAAAAGACAAATTGCAATAGAAAAGTCTTGAGAAGAGGTATGAGGGATATAAATTCGAAGAAGATGGACTTCTCACTTTTAAAGGTAGAATTTATATTCCAAATGTAGCAGAATTGAGGAGAGTTGTTATGGATGAAATCCATCAAGCTCTGCATTCTGGTCACCCAGGATATCAGAAGACAATTGCTACAGCTAGAAAGCAGTAATTTTGGCCAGGAATGAAAAAGGACATGGCTGAATGCATTTCGAGGTGTATGAAATGTCAACAGTTAAAGGTTGAGCATCAACATCCAGTAGGCTTGTTGCAACCTTTGCCAGTTCAAGAATGGAAATGGGAAGTTATTTCCATGGATTTCATTACAGGATTGCCGATGACTTGGAGGCAACATGATTCCATCATGGTTGTGGTGGACAAGTTGACAAAGGCAATGCATTTTATATTGGTTAAGTCTACGCATAAGACTGATGACATTGCAAAGATATTCATGAAGAAGATTTTCAAATTGTATGGATTGCCTAAGGAAATAGTCTCTGACAGAGATGTCAAGTTCACTTCCAATTTTTGGAAGGGCTTGTTTGTAGATTTGGGTACAAAGCTAAACTTCAGCACTGCATACCATCCTCAGATAGATGGACAGACTGAGAGAGTTAATCAAGTGCTTGAGGACATGCTTCGCATGTACGTGATGGACAAACCAACAAAGTGGGAAGATTACTTACACTTGGTAGAGTTTTTTTACAACAATGGACAACATGCATGCTTAGGGATGAGTCCATATGAATATTTATATGGAAGAAGGTGTAATACACCAGTTACTTGGGACAACCCGGTGAACAGGGTTGTGCTTGGGCCAGAATTGCTCAAGGAAATGGAGCAAGAGGTCGTAAATATCAGGCCGAATCTGAAAGCAGCATAGGACAGGAAGAAAAGCTATGTAGATAAGCATAGGGTGAACAAGGAGTTCAGTGTTGGGGATCATGTTTACCTCAGAGTGAGGGTAAGGAAGAGTTCCTTGAAGCTTGGAAGTTGTGCCAAGTTATCACCAAGATATTGTGGGCCATTTGAAGTGCTTGGAAAAATAGGACCAGTCGCATATAGAATTGCATTTCCTGCTAGTACTAGAGATCATTGTTTTTAATGTTTCTTTGCTTAAGATATATGTATATGATCCTAACCATGTGATAAATTGGGATGTGATTCAGGTGGAACCCGAGGGAAAGTTCCAAATCGAGCCAATGCGCATCCTCGATAGGAAGGTCACAATGGTCCGGAACTGGGCCATAGGTCAAGTAAAGGTGCAATGGGAGCACTACGGACCTGAAGAGGCTACGTGGGAGCTAGAGGATGCCATGCAGTTGGCACATCCATTTTTGTTCAATTCTGTGGATCATTGCGGCGATACCAGTCTAGCATTTTGTTTAATTTTGTAAAGCACTGAGGAAAGTTCTATTGAAGGGGGAGGGGAATGTAACACCCCGATTTTGACCCTGTTGCATTAGATGTATATGATGTATATATTGTAAGTAGTCATGGTGCGGAGCTAAAGGCCAAGGCCCCACCATTGATTGGTTATCCTATGTTTCAGATTGAAATTGTCACCGATGGTATATCGGGGCATGCGGCATACATATTGAGTTTTACTATAATGTAAATATGCATCTTTAATTTAATAACCCAACCATCTATGTTCATGGCAACTAAATTGAGAAGGGGCATGATTTTCACAAGGATAAGGGGGAGGATGTCAAACCTTGAGCCATGAGAGAAAATCCATGTGTCACCACCCTATTTTGATTTTCCCATATTTCCTTGTTTTATCCAACCACGACAATTAAAAACTGTTGCTGTTAGTTTGGTCAGTTATGGCTGGGAGTGGAGTGTGGTAGGACTGTTAGTCCTTGCCCACACGCACACTCCACCAGTGTGGTTGACCTCATGATGGTAAGAAAAAACCACCGCCATCACTCTAGTGGACACTCCACTCTCTCCACGATGGTGCCAAAATACTCACACACTTTCGACTACTGTGCATCCTCTCCATTGTCTGTTCATCTTCATGCATAGGCAGAGTTATTCATCCTCACACAAGAGTGGGAGTCTTGCTCATTCCCATGCACAGGATTTTCCTGGTTTTACTCACGCAGTTTTCTTCTACGGATTTTGTGGATGGAGTGGGTGTATACTTTCCTCATAGACTAATTCATGGGTTGCTGTGGTCTCCCTTACGTTACAGTGTGTTTTTTTGGGGTATTCTTTACATTTTGGGGATGGGAATCTGTTCATCCTCACACACAAACATCTGTTTTGTTGGATCTCACATAGCCAGGAGGGGAGCTGCTTATCGGTTGTCATTCATGTTTTTCCACAGAGTGGAATCTGGTGTGTTTTCCCTCTGTATTTTGGGGTTTGGTGCAAGTTTCCCTCATGCATAGGTTGAGATTCTGTATCTTTTTCCCTAATGCAGCCTGTGTAAGTCTTTTCTACTTACTTCGTTGCCCAGGACGGACTGTTTTTTTCTCCATGTTGTGAATTGTGTTTACTGATACGTTTTGGGACTATTGTAATTTGCTTAGGATTCGTTTTGGTCATGATATGGCCAAAAATGACTCAGGAGTCATTTTCCTTGTTTAAGTGGTAACAACTAATTGATTGCATGTGTGCAATGGTTGGTCTTCGGACTGTGTTGGGAGAAGGGATGGAGGCTTGGGTTCCTTGATAAACCTAGTGTGTTTGGAAACCACAAAGATAGAGCTAGAGGGTTGGATTTCTTCTCCACAACCCCTGAATAGCATTGGAAGGGAAGTTAGGGCCTGAGGTACTGTGTAGCATAGAAGGGACTGATTCCTTGTGTTGGGTGTGTGTGGGTGTCTTAGAAGTCAAGCTAGTTCTGGTGTAAGTGTTCTTAGCTCTGTAATGGGCTCACTATCTTAGCATGTAGCCTTTCCCATCTCCTTGATGGCCTGAAAAACTTGACCATGTTGGCTTGGATGTCTTGTTGATGGCCTGATAAACCCAACTGTGTTGGCTTGGCTGTGTTTTGTGTATCCTTGTCTATGTGTAATCTTGCTTGTTCCTTGTCCCTTGGAGAATCATACCTAGCTTGGGGGTGGAAGCATTGCTGAGATATTAAGGAGCACGCTAGCCTATGGTTGGGTGGAACGTTGTAGCAACGTAGCTGGTTGTGGAACGAGTTCTTTATAAGATAAGTAATCTTGTCTATTTTACTTTTGCAATCCTAATTACTGTTAATGATTATGATGAACATGTTGAATGCTTGTATGAACGTACGTTGGCTTCCACTGTATGATAAATAATCATGTATGCATGTTCTAGTTCAAAGCATTTTGTTTTCAGCATTTCAGCTTTTTATGAATGCACATGTTCATGGGGCTGGTTTCCCGGATGGTTAAGGCCATGGTAGCGTCCTCCTTGCTAGTCGAAGGGTCGAGGACACTACACCATTTTATGTCAAAGTTAAGGTGATTGTAATTCTTCTCTTATCATGGCTTAATCGTACCTTTAGTTAACTAACTAAGCTATAGTATCTTAGCTGGGATAATGTTTAGCGAAGTAGGAATCCCTATAGGGTGAATCTTACCCCTAACACTTCCATAATTAACACGATACGTAAGATTATGGATATCAAAATGGTAGCTTGCAAATCATTCACTTTTATCCCTAGTAGTTTTAGTTGTCTGTCATCATGTTGCATTGAAGTCTTAAGTCTCATAAGTTTATCACTTAGGTAATTAACTCAGATAGATTTCTAGGTCTTGTTTCTGGTGGGGCCTTGGCCTTGAGCTCGTCACCAGACAAATACAATAAACACTTTACAATTACAAAGTATTTATGGGGTATGGAATAGGGATATTACATCCTTCCCTTTTAAAATAACACCATCCTCAGTGTTCCTATTTCAGCAACTTGCCTTCTTCTTTTGAGTCATCTTTTCTTGTCCTGAGCTCCTTCACTCTTCGTTATTTTCACAGGCTTCCATTTTTTTCAAGACCTGTAGTTTCTTCTAACAAGATCAGGTATACCAAACTTTATTTAGTAAAACATGTCAAAATTTCATAATTCAATTTAAAACATAAAGAGTGAATTGTTTTTCCACACCATAATTCCAATTCATGTAACATCTAGTATTTATTTTTTGCGTCAATAATGTAATTGATTCGTAAGTTAGCCATGCTTACTTATATTTTTGGGTGTCCATTTTTTTTTTCTCTAACCTTTGGATTGTTATATAGTCTTCATCATGAGGTAATCCTTTCTTTACACATTAAGACATGTAACAGGATAATCACTTGTAAAATTCGTTAACACGTTTTTTATTTTATTTTACATTTGTTAATATTTCAAACTCTCCCTTGAGTCCTTTTCCAATTTTTCATGTGGACTTGCAATTATTTCTGAGGTTACTTTCCCTTTCGATCGTTGGTCAAAATTTTTCTCTTTAGTGACATCAAACATCATCCTATCTTCCAGATGTCGAGCTTTTCCTAGTTCTTGATATTGATATCGTAACTCTTTCATGGCTCCCCTCAAGCCTCTTCGCTTGATTCAAGGAATTCCTTTCCACCCAAATAGTAAGGTAGAGTTAGATCATTAATTTTTTCTTGCCACAACCTATGCCTAACACCAATGTCCTCACTCGAAAGTCCTTTTCCTAACACCATTGTGCTCTTGCAACAGATATGCCTAACACAAATGTGCTCTCATGACAATCATTTGTCTAAGACCATTGTGCTCCCACAACATATGTTTTGGCTTGTTTGTATTTAATGTTAATTACAACCTTTGACTATTTGTTACACACACTTTTGGTGCTTTACATGACTTCACTGTCCTTATCCGGATTTGTGAATCGACTTCATGATTAGTTCAAAATACAATTAACAATCTATTAATAAATATCAATTCAACATTTCATAATTTGTAGCGATTTGTAACTCTATGATTCATCTAACCCTTCAAATCATCAAAGAAGTAACTCCTTACTCACTTTTGAGCAATTGAGCACAGTTTTACGTAAGTGAAATTATATAACGTGGTGTACATTGATCATGACAACGGTCATGCTCTTGGTAAAACTCTACAATGTCAGTACATAAACAATATAATCTATAGGAAATACTTGGTTCATAAAACCTTGAAATCCGACAAATCATCATAGTTTAAAAAGTAAATCATCACTCATTCTTAAAATTTAGTATTTAAGCCAGTGAATATTTTTACTAATATTCAATTTTGACCGATAGCATTCCTGGTGTAATCCTACAATGTTAGCACATAACATTATACATCATTCATTCATTTATCGTTCTTAAATACCAGTAGCAGTTAAACATCCTTACTCATTTGTCTTTGGATAGGGACATTCTATTTCTACATAACAATACTAAGTGGTAAGATGGAGAGGTAGGAATCTCAAGTGATATCTAGTTCTATCTGATCATTAGTACTTTGAATCAGTTGGAAACATTATACTCTTTGTTGAGAATCAGTTGTACTTTGAGTAACCCCCTGCAAGCCATGAATACACACATGTTAAAAATTTTATAAAACCATGATTGATATTGTTTATCAGAGGTAGTTGTAGGTTTAAAATACTATTTCACAAAAATCAACCCACTTGTTCCACCAAAATTTCAAACTTTGGTGTAACATATCTTATCCACATAACTAAATTTAACATGGTGAGATGTAGTATGATTATTGTATTAGATTTCATCGCTTGTATACAAATAATTCCTAAGGTGGTAATCACTCCTCCTTACACAAGAAAACAATTAGAAAAGAGTACATACCTTGCATTCTTTGCTCAAGCAACTAACTCTAGTATTAGATACTACACTTGTGATATCACACATTTCTTGGAATACTCAAATACTCTATGGGGTGTTATTTTGTTAGGTTTCCCGCTTTACTTGTAACAATTTAGGTATGGCCTATTTAGACATCCTTTCAATTTATTGTTGTGGTGAGAGTTTTCCATGCAGTTAACAAACAATTCTTATTATAATCCTAACATTATCGTGCCTTTAGTCCTTCTTTACATGTGACATGTCTCTTGAAAATCTTCTTCAAATAGTGTTGATTTCTACTCTATCCATAGCATCAATACTCTTCACAAATCATAGTATATGCATGGTATTCCATTATTATTATTTATGCTTTCATAATATTTTACAAGCAATACTTAAGAATTTGACTATACTACCTCCTTAATGTACTAGGATTAAAATTTTACAGTCCAACCTTTTATTTTTAGCGTGTAAACATGAACACAACTCTTACAAGAAGATAAAAATTACTCATACACTTTTGTCGATAATGTAACAACATACCTTTGCAATGACACTCCATGTCCTTTATCCTTTTAGTTACCTCTTTCCTTTGCGGGATTGATATTCCTATTATATTCCAATGCCTATCTCCTCATGCACTTTGCAACCATGAATACCTACACTTTGTAATCTCAATTCCTTATCAAGCATTATTTGTTCCATAAACTCATAAAGAAAATTCTAAACTATAATAGAAAGTTACTATCCGAATTTCATAGGAACTTGATACACATATATATTCCTTTCATGAAGGTAATATTTTCACAACAATTTAATCCTATTACACTTTCCTAATCCCTTACTGATATTCATCCTAATCCAAAATTTCTATAAACTTAAATTTACATCATTAAAATTTTCCCTTTCTAATACCCTTTCAATAAATCAACTTTACATGATAGGAAATAGTAAGCATGTAAAATTACCATATGCATATTTGTGTACTATCGCAATCCAAGTTAGCATCAAACATAGTATTACATCTTCTTCCTCCTTTCCATAATTTATATTTTAATGCAACCAAGTCTTTCCATTCTCTTTTCTTCATTCCTTTCAAATTATAATTACTCGCGTAAGAAATTCTTGTTGTAGTAATTATTTCCTCAACAAAGAATACGTATAAAAGTGCACAACATACCTGTCCACAAGCGAGTCCATTAGGTCTGAGTGTTGTCAACCTTGCTCTGATACCATTTGTCATGGACCCATATCCATATTAATAAAATAAAGAGAATTAATTTCTTTCTGAAGGACTATTAATGTCTAACCTTACAAGTGGTAATATACAAATAGAATCCTTGAAATTTTGATCACCGAAAACATCATAACGCAACTATAATAGAGTAGATCGTTTCAATCATTCCGAAGATTAAAATCATTATAATACTCAATCTATCATGCAAGGACCTTAATCAATAATTCTATCTTTATTACCATGTTTTTGTACCGCACCTGATCTTCACTTTACCATTTTGGGTGATGAGGTGATTCTTTTGCTTTTCAAACATATTCAATTCAAGCACCAAACATTAGTCCCAAAAGTTTACATATGGTCCATTCTAAAAACTTATACATGTGGTCCATTCTTCATTCAATATAACATGATACTATTACTTTAATTTTTCTCATAACATAAATTTATGTAAATCCTTAACTTGTATTTTAACTAACATGCTCCACAATTCACTTAATTAGGTACGAGTATGAAAGTGAATACTTTTGAACACATATAAGGATCACATAGCATTACCTTGAGTGAATTCATGGAAATAAGATACATAAAATACAAAAAAATAAGAAGAGACACCAATATACGTGGTTCTCCCCTAACTAGGGTTCACGTCCACCAATAGTTCAGATTTATATTAAAGTATTCAACCAAAGGGTTACAAAACGTTTAGTTATAGTACTGCATCATTTCCACAAATATCTCATATAGAGAACAAAACCAAATTTACTAATTATCCTTATCGCAAGTCCCTTCCCCTTTTTAAGAGTGATATTATTGAACTGACACCCAATAGTTCCACTTAAATGATCCCAAGTGAAGCATCTAAGGCAACCCCAAATATAGCATGAATGCAGTGAGGATAGAGTTACTCAACATTAACTAAAAATACTCTCAAGGTATGTTAAATCAAGTTTAAGAAGTGGGAAAGTGTAAAAATGCATAAAAGGAAAACTAGAATGCGAGGTGCTCATTTCCCTAACTAGCTCCATGCTCTAGATCATGATCTGAGTTCCGTTGCATATACTTAGAAGAGTTTCGATGAAAATACTAGAACTATTGACAAGGTTATCTATATCGATATAAGTATATATACATATATATCTAACCAATAGTAATTCTCAAAAAATCTTAGACTCAGTCCAAAATCAAATCACAGACTCTAAAATTCAGACTTACACATTCAGTTACTATGGAGGAAGGAACCGAAAGACTTAATCGTCTGAGAGTCCTCCTCATACAATGGGATCCTTCTCTTCTTCAATTCATAAAGATATTTTCAAATAGTGTGCCTTATCTTTTCATTTCTCAACCAAGATCGACTATGTAGGAAGGTTGGGATCACACCCCTTTCTCCCCATAGTGCATCCAAGAATATTTTCCAGGAAGGAGCCCTCTACCTTTTGCTTTTTAATTAGCATACTACAAAACCAGCTACCTTCAATGTGAGGAAAACTCCATTCACACAAGAACTAGCCAACTCCAGTGATCAGCACACTCAGGAAACTTGATCTTTTGTTGGATCTGATCCCCTCCTTGGAACGCAAATCACCTCAGTGTAAGCAAGTACTCTTTAGTGGATCGGGAATGATGCTTCTCTTAGGGAAAAAAATGAATTGATTTTTGTATTTATAGAGGTCCCTTCATATTTGTAAGGAAGAAGGTAGGGTTTACATGCCTACAAGACTTCTCGTGAATGATGGAACACTCGCCCCTTTCCTTCTTTGTCCCCTAACTAGTAACACCTTCCCCATAGAGAAACATTACTCATTTATTGAGTAAGACCATCCTCTTCCTCTCACCTCGGCCCAAATTTCTAAACATAGTGTTGCCATTGCAACTGTCAAGGAGGTTTTTACGCTAACAATTCCCATGATTTCTGGTAGCCGTTTATGCGCTCAAACTACGGTCATGGCTATCAACGTTCAGTCATCATTTATGTCCTTCCTTCAAGTCGAACCCTTCCTTCCGTCAAGCCAAGATCAAAGCCAAGATCAAAGCACAAATATAAAAGAGGATCTAACCCATTTCGCATGGTTAATTTTCATGCTTTTAGTGGAAGGAATTAATTCTTCATGTTCCTGTCCATACAATAACTTGTAATTATATAAGAGGTTAGACCCATGTCTTAATCCATCATAAACTTTATATAATAATAACTCATGTTATTTTTTATAAGAAGACTTTAATCCATGATATTTCTCTTTCCTTATGATAATAATAATTCATGTCCTTTTTATCTCCAAAGGAAGGAACAAATTCCCCCTTTTGGGTAGTCTCCCACCTTTTGCTAAATTGTTTCTTGTCCCTTTAACACTACGTAAAACTTCTATTAATAATACTTACTAAATGAAAGGGAATGTTGCGCTCCATAACTAAAAAATGATGACAACTAGAACTTACATTTTACTTACTTGTAACTATATATATCTATATCTTTATCTATATATCTCTCTCTCTATATATATATATACATTTTTTTCCCGAAAGAAAAAATGCTGATTTTTATTAATCAAAAATCACATACTAGATATAGTATGTGATATGTTCCTGCTATATGCAAATTTACATCTGTTCTTACATCTATTCTGATGTAGATATTCCTCCCTTCCGGGATCTGAAAAAACCCATGTTAGTCTTGATAGACTGAATGCCTGATGGCAGAAAAATGCCCATGTAGGGTAGCTTCAGAATGAAACTGTTTCATCTTCTGAGCTGAATGTAAACTGGTATAAGAGAATTGTGTTCAACCTGTGCGTGAGGTCTGCTATAGGTGCTTAAGCACTGTCAAAAAATATATACTTCAAAATGAAACGATTTAGTGTGGTGTATTTATAAAAGGCCTATGTGGATATCCCATGGCCTCTGAGTCCTTTATTTCTGAAACTTTCCATTCGCCCCATTGCAAAGTCAGTCCTGTCTTTGAGAGCTTGTCTGCATCCATATTTCGCTCCCTGTAAACATGTTTGAAAGAGATTGATTCAAAGAAAAATATCTATCTATCTATCTATCTATCTATCTATCTATATCTATATATATATATATATATATATATATGTATATGTATATGTATATGTATATGTATATGTATATGTATATGTATATGTATATGTATATGTATATGTATATGTATATGTATGTCTGTATTTATGTATATATATAACACTCTATAATAATAAATATATGTCGTCATATATTTAAAATGGTATAGCGCCATTAGTATTATTCGAGATATGCTCATATAGAGGTATTGATAAATTTCCTTTCTATTCTATGGTGACCATGACCCGTAGTCCCTTAACAATTTAATTCCTTTGTAGTTTTATCCATGTTCTTTCCTTTTAAACGTATCACTACTCGACTATTTTATGTCGAAGTTAAGGTGATTGTAATTCTCCTCTTATCATGTCTTAATCGTAACTTTAGTTAAATAACTAAGCTATAGTATCTTAGCTGGGATAGTTTTTGGCAAAGTAGGAATCCCTATAGGGTGAACCTTACCCATAACATTGCGATAATTAAGATGATATGTAATACTATGGATATCAAAATGGTGGCTCCATAAACATTCTCTTTTATCCCTAGTAGTTTTTTTTGTCCCTCATCACGTTTCATTGAAGTCTTAAGTCTCCTAAGTTTATCACTTAGGTAATTAACTTATATAGATTTCTAGGTCTTGTTTCTTGTGGGGCCTTGGCCTTGATCTCGTTACCGGACAAATTACAATAGATAATTTCCAATAACAAATTATTTATGTGGTATGCAAGAGAGATATTACAACATGTTAATTTCTCCACCACATGTCTCTCGAAAGACACTATCCTCCCTTAATCATTTTTTTTAACTCAATCACCTTTTTCATCATAATCCCAATATATAAAAGAAATTAGGCACTTTAAGGATAAGGATAATGTCATATGATTAACTCCATCGGTTTATATTCAACCCCTTTTACCTTTCACTCTTGGTCATTTCTTACTCATGGATTCATAGTCCCCCATTTCTTCTTTGTTTTCCTCTCCAGCGCAGTGAGCTATGTTTGTTTATTATTAATATACTATTCAGTTACATATTACATCATATTTTTGGCTGATAGCCATATGAATAAAACATGTGGTATCTCAAGGTTGTTATTATCCATGATCCCATCTTCTCCTCAATATCCTGCCAGTATATTTCCCATCTTCATCCTCATTTCCTGATCTAACAAGCAACATCTTTCATTTCTTAACATCAATTCTAGGATCGAGTGTTTGCTTTGGCTTGTTGCACTTGGGTCCAACATATATCAGTTCATCTATCACATTATCAAAATCCCCATCCATAATACTTGATATTGCATGGAGTGCATCACCATAAACACTAAAATTTTACCTCATCTTGGGCAAAAAATCATCAGAAGAAGAATCACTTTCATCCAAGGGTGTATGGTCATTGTAGATTCCATCTAATGCATCAAGAACCATTTTCCAATAATCTAGTTCTTTATTCCATTCCTCTGTAACAATTGGTGAATTCTCATTGCCAATACTCTCTTTCCACATTTTTATGTATGATGTTATTCCTTCCTTTAGTTATTTTAAATAAACATCATTGTCTTTGGGACGTAAGAAAGATGGCTTCCTTGTGGGAAATATAGGATGACCTTCATCATCTATATCCCACAACTCAATTGGTTCTGACCACTCAATTTCTCTGATGGATTCTTTATACCTCATAACTAGAACATCATTGAGTACAAGAAATTGGAAGTATTGGACATTAAGATGTCCAACTAGTGCATTTTTCCCCTTTTTGATGTACCCATTAAGAAAAAAATTCAAGTCATACGCTTTGTTAATAAGTTTAGGTGGAAATACTCGTTTTTCTTTTATTGTGTGATATGTATCCATTACCTCAAGTAAAGAATATATATATTTTACTTTTCAAGTTGGAAGACATTCTTCCTTAGGTTCCATCTATGTCTCCATGGGTGTTCCCCACAAGCAAGAACCCAACCACAATAGTAATGAAGACACCAGACGCATTTAATAGTGCTAGAAACATGAAAACATAATGATTCTTATCATCACTAGTTGCAATGTCCAATTGTGACAACAAATGTGGGAGAAGAGGTTTTAAATCAAGATTTTGATTTTTTGAGCTTCCATTTAAAGATATGAAGGCATCCTTGTACTCTCTACATTTTGAGTAAATAGAGTTTTGAAGTAATGCATTTGAAAGTGGGTTTCTTGAACTTCCACTCTTATAAAGCAAATCACATACATATCAAGGTGTGGGTCTTCAAGGTCCCTCAAGTGCTTTGCAAGAGATGTAATGGTAAAGTGTGATCCCATGTGTACAAATGGTAGGGAGAAATGACCAAAACCTCCTCTGTTATGCCCATGTGTTAGCATACATGTCAAGGACAAACCCAACTTTGTTCCTGCAACCGATTTTGATTTGACACATAATATTGGGATTGAAGTCTTTGTTTTGTCCATTTTATCATGGATAATGCTCAAGTATTCTTTTGGATACCACTCTGACATAATTTTGTGGGCATTGTAGCAATATCTTCCACACATAACAATCTTGTTATGTTTCTTTAGTCTAGCTCGTGCCTTTTCTTCCAGCTCTTTTGTAGCCGTTGTCTTCATCTATGCTTTCAACACAATACATTCACTACATTTATTAAAGTTAGTGTTCTTTGAGAATGCCACATATGGAAAATGAGTATTCTAAATATTGCTCAATGTTGGTTGTGATATTGATGGAAAATTGAGCTCTTGAAGAGCCTCATTGATCTCTTTTAACAAATAATTTTGGGTGTATGTTGATGGAAGCAATATTAAAGGAGAAAGTGTTCCATCTTCTTCAACATATCGTGTTTGCTTCAATGAAAAACATAAATTATCGATTACAATTTTGTGTAATATTTCTATGGCTGCCACAGTATGTGCACGTGCTTTGCATTTGTTGGTGTTACCATGAATTCCTTTGACATGTCCTTGTTGGAAATTATGTTGGTAAGCATAGAAGGTGCTTTGAGGAATATTATGTATCTTGTACCATGCTTTCTTACAAATAATATCTCCATTAAACCTCATGTCCTTTCCTTGGGTGCCTCCTTGAAATTTTCATTCACCCTTAAAATCTCACCTTCATTGTCCACCAACATATTTATTGGCCATCTAACCAAACAATGTATAGAATTATCCCCAATCCTACATCTTTCATAATTTCTATCTATGTCTTCCACAAAAACACTAAATTCCTTTTCACCTAACATTTCACCCTCAAACATGTCATCCTCACTGACATTAACTATGATCCCTTTGGAAATGCATGTGCTTGTTCCCGTGCATTCATGTGTAAGAGAAACCTTTTTACATGTCAATGTAAGCCTATCTTGGGGAGTATTTACTGGATGATCATGACAATGAGGTTCCAAATATGATTCTTGCCAAATCTCATAAGATCTGAATGCACCCCCTAGTGTATTCTCAAATTCTGTTGGATGTGGAAAAAGAGCATCATGTTTTAACACCTTCTCAATGTTAACCACTATGGATCCTTTATTTACCATCCTTTCATGCACCTTATGACCAATCTTTGTATTGAATATGGAGCCTTCACCCACCTTCACTCCACATTGCAAAAGATCTACCTTGTCTCCAATAGAAAATGCAGAAGAGGCATTTGCACTTATATAGAAAATTAAACAAATCTTAGTATTTGCTAAAAAAAACAAGCAATGTACTATCAAAAACACTTAACATGTTCTTCAAGATTTTAATTTACCTTTGTTATGCCTCAAATATATGATCTTCCATGGATGTAAGTCCCCTTCATCAACATCTTCCACAATCAAATGTGGTTCAATGACATCAATTATCAAAACCATAACATATCCTACATCAAGCCTTTCTCCACCATAATGAGTTGTAGTCTCTGTAGATTCAACCCTTCCTAGTCCAATAACTTGACCATTAATTAGGAGGTCAACATAGTCTCCTCTTGTCAAAATTATATTTTTCATTGTAACTCCTCCCAAATTATGTAACACATTTGAATTGTAGTTTGCAATTAGTGTTAAACCATATAAAGTGTATGTTCAAAAAAGTAATATAGTTCCAATAATTCAAAATAATAGGGTAGCCCTTTTGTATGCCACAAAACATTGTTCTCCTACATCTTGTGTGCACTAGCAAAAGGGAAGTTACATATAAATTACATAAAATATATATGAAGAGATAACAATAAAAGTTCCAAGAATTATTAGAGAATGATATATATCAACTTAGATAAAACCATCAAATTTCTATTTGAATTTGGACAAGGCACTTATATTATTGATGTATGTGTATGAATGTGTTGAAAATCTAGCTAGAGTTAGTTTTTGTTCTTAAAACGTTGCACGATGAATGAAAGTTAATGTGTATTAGTTTTCATAATGTAGTTTTCCATCTAACAGAACCACATTGTCATCAATTGATAGAAATTTAGGTGGAGTTGGCTTTCATTCATAAAACATTGCATGGTGACTAAAATCTAATGTGTTAGATTTCATAAGGTAGTTTTTCATCTAACACAACTACATTGCCATGAAATACATTACACCATCATGGAAATATAGTGGAGTTAGCTTCCTCCTAACAACATGGCATGGTGAGTGAAACCTAACATGCGATGGATTTCATAAGGAAGTTTTCCATCTAACACAACTACATTGTCATCAATCACATTGCGCACAATGAAAATCTAGTTAGAGATAGTTTTCGTTCTTAAAACATTGCACAGTTAGTGAAAGCTAAAGTGTGTTACTTTTCATAAGGTAGTTTTTCATCTGACACAACCACATTGTCATTAATTACATTGCACCATGATGAAAATCTTGTTACAGTTAGGTTTCTTTCTTAAAACATTGCACCGTGAGTGAAAGGTAATGTGTTTTATTTTTCATAATGCAGTTTTAAATCTAACACAACCACATTGTGATCAATCACATTGCACCATGATGGAAATCTAGCTCGAGTTGGCTTTCGTTCTTAAAACATTGCACAGTGAGTGAAAGTTAATGTGTGTTAGTTTTCCTAAGGAGGATTTGTTAAATTTTCATATTCTAAGCTAGATCATTAGTATTTCATTTCGATTTCATAACAAAAGCATATAAATAGGATCATTGAAAGATAGACAAGCACAACCATGCAAGAAGAGAACACAAAGATTTATCCTGGGAAAACCCTAACGAGAAAAACCTAGCAAACGATTCCTCAATATAGATGCCCCAAAAGATAAAATATAAAACCAACAAGGAGATCAAAGCCCGATCCTCCTCCTTCTCCAGCTACTTCTCTCCTCCACAAGTGCGCTACTCAAGTGATGTGTGTGTGTTACAAATGAGGAGCACTACACCTCTATTTATCTTCATCTGTTCACTTAAGTTAACTCATCTATCATGTAGGCTCAAGTTAATCATGTAGGCTCGAGTTACACATGTAGGCTCAAGTAACCACACTGGGGTGCTAATTACCCACCTTTACAATTAGAGGGGACTGCCTCATGAATCTTATTAGTTCTTCTGATTAGGAGCATCAGGTACAAAGTAATACAAGTGGTTCTCCCAGTAGGACCATCAGGGACCACAAAGAAATACATATAGAATATTCTTCGAAGTTACAATATTTCAACACTCCCCCTTAACGAGAAGGGTATTCTATAACAACATCAACAACGATAATAATAGGAGAGAGATAGAGGACATCATCAACATCATTAGGGTGATACATCTATAAATCATTGGAATATTTTCAACATCATGTAGTCTTCATCTTCAATCTTTAGTCTTCAGCATCATCAGTACTTTGACCACTTAGATCAGCAACATCTTCAACATCTTGACTCTTCAATCAGCAGCAACATCTTCAGCACTTTGACCTTTCGATCAGCAACATCATCTTCAGCACTTTGACCTTTCAATTAGAAACATCATCTTCAACACTTTGACCTTTCGATCAGCAATATCTTCTTCAGCACTTTGGCCTTTCGATCAGTAACAACATCATCATCATACTTTGGATCTTTTGATCAGAAACATCATCATGAAAATATCATCAAAACATCATCAAAACATCAACATCAACATAAAAATATCAGCATCAAAATATCATCATCATCACACTCTGATCTTTCAATCAGAATCATCATTATCATCAGCCTCTAATCTTTCGATCAGAAACATCATCAACCAAAAATCATCAACTCATCATCATATTCTGATCGTTCGATGAGTAAGTCATCATCATTATACTTTGATAATACAGCATCATCATCATCAGGATCTCATCATCATCACATTCTGATATTTTGATCAAAAACATCATCATCATCATCGCATTCTGATCTTTCGATCAGAAAACATCATCATCAGTAGCAACATCACAATCATAAGCAACTTCTGATCTTCCAATCAAAAAACATCATCATCATCATATTTTGATCTTTCGATTAGAGAACATCATCATCAGCAGCAACTTCTAATATTTCGATCAGAGAAACATCATCATCATCATATTCTAATCTTTCAATCAGAGAACATCATCATCAGCAACTTCTGATATTTCGATTAGAGAAACGTCATCATCATCATATTCTGATCTTTTTGTTAGAGAACATCATCGGCAGCAACAACAACATCATCATCATATTCTGATCTTTCAATCAGAGAACATCATCATCATCAACAACTTCTAATCTTTCGATCAGAGAACATCATTATCATTAGCAACATCTGATCTTTCGATCAGAAACATCATCATCATCATCACACTCTGATATTTCGATCAAAAACATCATCATCATGATCACACTCTGATCTTTTGATCATGAAACATCATCATCATCAGCAACAACCCATAGTACAAAGAAAAATAAGTCTTTGGATCTCTTTTGGACTCAAAATCCAAGGATGATGCAATCCTATCACATTCTCAACAATCGAGGTCATTGGATCCATTCTGAACTGATGTTCAAGGATGATGCAATCCTACCACATTCTCGATGACCGAATTTACACTGGATCCATTCTGAACTGAAGTTCAAGGATGATACAATCCTGCTACATTCTCAATGACCGAAGTTACACCAGATCCATTCTGAACCGAAGTTCAAGGATGATACAATTCTGCCACATTCTCGATGACTGAAGTTACACCGGATCCATTCTGAACCAAAGCTCAAGGATGATACAATCCTGCCACATTCTCGATGACCGAAGTTACACCAGATCCATTCTAAACTGAAGTTCAAGGATGATACAATCCTTCCACATTCTCAATGACCAAATTTACATCGGATCTGTTTTGAACCGAAGTTCAAGGATGATACAATCCTGCCACATTCTCGATGACCGAAGTTACACCCGATCCATTCTGAACCGAAGTTCAAGGATGATACAATCCTACCACATTCTCGATAACCGAAGTTACACCGGATCCATTCTGAACCGAAGTTCAAGGATGATACAATCCTGCCACATTCTCGATGACCAAAGTTACATCAGATCCGTTCTGAACCGAAGTTCAAGGATGATACAATCCTACCACATTCTCGATGACCGAAATCACTGGATCATTTTTGGACACATGTCCCAGGATGATATAATCCCTCTTCATTCTCGAAGACCGAGGTCTCCGGATCACTTCTGGACATATGTCCTAGGATGATACAATCCCTCTTCATTCTTGAAGACCGAGGTCTCTAGATCACTTTAGGGAAAGTGCTGAGGGATGATACAATCCCACTACAACATCACTACTCCCCCTTTCGAGGAGGGTCTTTCTGAACCACACCAAGCTTGTCTCAAAAGTGTTCGAACTTTACTCGGGACAGAGGTTCTATCATCAAATCATCATCTAAACCATCATCATCTACATCTTCCGTATGTGAATACTGAACTATCACCATCTGTATCTCCAGTATGTAAATAATGAAAGTATCATCATCTATATATTCAGTATAGAAATACAGAATCACCATCATCTGCATCTACAGTATGTAAAAACATCATCTATATCTTTAGTATGGAAATACTTAAGCATCATCATCTCCTTCTTATCTCGTATGTGGAAATACTGGATTTCTATGTGTTACGACAGAAACGAGGGTTCTCTGTCATCACAACTCTGGTTATCACATAGAATCATGGTAGTGTCCAACTCTAGGTTGATTAATCTTGACATCAACTTCTGAAGCCATATGGCTTCACAACTAGTAGAGTAAGCTACTAAATATTCTGCTTCAGCTGTGCTTAGAGCAACACTAGACTGCTTTCTGCTAAACAATGAAATCATAGCAGATCCAGACTATAACATCCACATGATGTACTTTTTCTATTTGAGATACTTCCAGCCCAATCTGCATCTATGTAGCCATACAATCTATACTCATGACTACCATCATAGTATAGACCAAGGTCTATAGTCCCTTTTTGGATATCTCACCACATGTTTTGCAGCTACTAGGTGAACCCGTCTTGGTTGAACAAGACATTGACTTAAGGTGTTCATAGCAAAACAAATGTATGGTCTGGTATTTGTTAAGTACATCAATGACCCAATGATATGTCTGTAATGAGTTGCATCCACTAACTCTGATGAATTATTAGCTAATAGTTTCAGGTTGGAGTCCATGGGTGTGGCCATGGCTTTGCATTCCAACATATTGAATCTCTTCAATATCTCTACCGCATACTTTCCTTGGTTGAGAAATATTTCTCGTGAACTTTGCCATACTTCAAGACCTATGAAATAATGCATTAACCCAAGGTCTTTCATCTCAAATTCTTCTGCTATTTTCTTCTTGCTTTCCATGATCTGTTTCTCATTCCCTGTCAAAAATAAGTCATCCACATATAATAACAGGATAACAAGTTCATCTTCTACAACCTTGGGATAAAGGTTAGGATCAGCTCTACTCTTGGTAAAGCCCATAATTGACAGGAAATTGTCTATCCTTCCATACCAAGCTCTAGGAGCTTGCTTCATGCCATAGAGGGCCTTCTTCAACTTACATATATGAGTCCATCTATATTCAACTTCAAGTCCTTCTGACTATTCGATGTAAAACTCTTCCCCAATCATACCATTAAGGAATGATTGTCTTTACTTCATCATGGAAGCAACTACCATCATAGTTCTGAAGGAAGTGTACCTTGCTTTCTGGAGTAAGTGTCTCTTCATAATTAATTCTCTCTTTCTTATAGAAACTTCTAGCCACAAGTCTTTCCTTACTTCTATCAGCAACCTATTTTATCTTGCAAATCCATTTGTCAGATACCACATTCTTGCTTTCTGGTTTGAGTACTATATCCCAAACATCATTCTAGTATTCTTTCATCATAATATCTTCCATGAGTTTGTCTTGTTAGATCATCAACTTATCCTAGTCTTTTGCATTCAACTTTGAAGGTTGGAACCAACTTTAATCTTGGTAAAGTATCGATCCATCAGGAAGTTGTCCATCATGTCGTACCATGTCAAACTCAGATATCTTCTGTAGTCACTCCCCCTGAAGTGGAGTATTATCTTCCTTCTTCATTCTGTACAGGTGATTCTATGCTTGATATATACTGGTCAATAGAGTATGCCATGTCATAGTCTATTCTTTCTGAGGAAAATCATGATTCTTGCTTTGTACACTTGTTCTTGCAGATCCATATGGAAGATACTACATACTTCCCTTTATGTCTCGAAATCAAATCGTATACATCATTCCCCATAATCAACTGTTATTCTTTGATCATAGCTTCTTTCATAGCATTCTTTTCTTCATCTTGAGTTATCTCTCATACCCATGGTGGTCTTCATCCTTCTAGGTGGATCTACCGCTCTCTAAAGCTCTTTCTTTCGTCATGGTGTCTCTTACCCTGGTAGCTTCATATTCATGTTTATTGAATTGTCATCACTTGTTCTTCGAAACAAGTCTCATCCTTATTTTCTTTTAAGAGGTTGTACAGGACCTTTCCTACAATTCCAATGCACCAGTTGCATGGTTAGAACTACATATGCATAACGACAAATTCTTATGCATCATGCAACTATTTATCCAATACAACATTCATCCATATCTCACAGAAACTTTCTATATGCCTTCCATCTCTACCATGACATCATTGAGATTGTGCACTAACCCAATATGTCAGCAAATAGGTTTCATTCTAGATATTTAACAATGGATATTTGTATAGAACCATGAGCTACTTACCCATCACATGCATGCAAACAACACATCAACTGAATATAATCAAATGCATAACAAAACAATATCATTAAATGACAATTGAATACTTATCTTTTGTTTGTTTCATGGGTAGACTCCTTGATCATTTTGCTTCATCATCTTATTCATCCATGAAATCATCATTTCTTATCCAAATGATAAAATGGATAAGAGGTTCGTCAAGAATTGAGTTCTTCATATTCCTCATCACTTGAGGGATCTTCTTTGAATGGTGAGAGCTTGATCTTCAATTTGCTCCCATATTTCTTCTTCTCTTCTTATGAGACAAGCTTCTTCTTCTTCCCAGAGTCAATTGAAAGTAATCACTTCCTTTTGGCACACATTCCTCGCATGAATGAATCCCATGATCAAGGGAGGCCATTCAAGGTGGCTATCACCACTTCTGCATTCTCCACTTCTTCTTCTACCGCTTCAAGATGTTATGCATTTTGGATTTTCACATTCTTTAACTATTTTCTCAAATCCATCTTCTGAATTATGTTCTTATCTTCAAATAGCTTGATCAAGGAATCAAACATATTCAGTGTCTTTAGGGAAGACATTTGTGGTACAAGTTGATCCGTGATTGAATCAATGATGATCTTCTTGGCTTTGATCAAGTTCTTCTTGTGTAAGGCTTTGAGGCTCATCTCCCTCTACAACTGGAACCCCTCTACTCATGTAGGTGTCCAATTCATTTTCTTCAGAGAGATCAAATACTTTCATGCTTGGAATTTTTCAACTTCATCGATCTTATCATCAAGCTGATGTGATAGATCACTTTGAAATGAGAACCTCAAATGCAAATAGCAAAATATTAGATATTACCGATTTTAGGTGTCCGTCCTGCTTCTGGAGCTGGCTGATCTAGGGTTTGTCAGAGAAACCCTAATTTTCAAAACTTGAAATCTTTAAAATATTATTGGATAGAAATATATATCTCTTCAAATGGAACTGTCCAATGTAATCCCTTTTTGAAAACAGTGGAGGGAATCTCCCAGAACAGGAAGCCCTAGTTTTCCAATTTCTTTTGCAGAAATTCCTATTATTGTTTCTTTGATATCTCCAAAATTACTGCTCCTCTATGTTCACAATTTCTCACTAAGGTAACCTCGCATGTCCTTGATCCAAAACCATAGGTTTCATCAAAATTTGTTTTACCAATTGGGATTTATGATCATTTTCCCAAGGTGACCTGTTACAGGACTGTTCAGAATAGTGAAGTTGTATGGCATGCCATGTGTCACTGGTTCATATTCAGGTTCTGAAATTCATACCATGAAAAGTACAATCCGTTCTCTTTCTAAAACAGATTTCAGAATTCCATTTGGACCTCTGTATCTCATGCTACAACAATTAGCCCGAGGTCTCCTGTTTAGGGATGAATTCTGGAAGAGGCTGGAACCCTATATTGGAGGGATCATATCTCCCAGAATATAGTGGATCTGAGGCTGAAATTTGGACACAGTGTAAATATGGATTTTATATTCAGCCTCTACAATTTTCAACTCTTGAGACTTTTAAAATATTAGGATATGGGGAATGTACAAAAACTTAATAGTTTTAGTATTTAGGGTTTTTTCAGATCGGGGTCAAACTAGGGTTTGACTTTCCTAGAGTTTCACCCAACAAAATTTCTTGATCCAGGTCTCTAAACTTTGATTTTGATGAGGATAAAAATCCTATGCTGGGCTCACTAAAAAATTCTTCTTTTGTAGAAAGCCCTAATTTTTCGCACCAAAACTGAAAATGCTCGGAATCGAATTCCGCTTCAACAGAAAGATGCGTCGTTCAATGGAGAGTCAGTATATCCTTTTTTTGCTGATCGATCATGGATAGAGACCCAAAAAAAATAAGAATCCCTATATTCTTTAGCTACACAATGTCTTCTTTCAGGGTGGCTCTGATACCATGTTAAATTTTCATAAGCTAAGCTAGATCATTAGTATTTCATTTCGATTTCATAACAAAAGCATATAAACAGGATCACTGAAAGATAGACAAGCACAACCATGAAAAAATAGGAAACAAATATTTATTCTGGGAAAACCCTAAAGGGATAAACCCAGCAAAATATTCCTCAATATAGATGCCCCAAAAGATATAAGATAAAACCAACAAGAAGATCAAAGCCTGATCCTCCTCCTTCTCTAGCTACTTCTCTCCTCCACAAGTGCGCTACTCAAGTGAGTGTGTGTGTTACAAATGAGGAGCACTACACCTCTATTTATATTCATCCATTCACTTAAGTTAACTCGTCTGTCATGTAGGCTCAAGTAACCACACTAGGGTGGTAATGACCCACCTTTACAATTAGAGGGGACTGCCTCATGACTCTTATTAGTTCTTCCGATTAGGAGCATCGGAGTACAAAGTAATACAAGTGGTTCTCCCAGTAGGACCATCGGGGACCACAAATAAATACATATAGAATATTCTTCAAAGTTACAATATTTCAACAAGCTTTCTATCTAAAACTACCACATTGTCATCAATCACATTGTACCGCAATGAAGATCTAATTGGAGTTAGCTTTCGTCCTTAAATCATTTCACGATGAGTGAAATCTAGTGTGTGTTAGCTTTCATAATGTAGTTTTTCCATCTAGCACAACCACAATGTCATCAATCACAACTCACCACGATGAAAATCTAGTAGTTAGCTTTCATTTTTAAGACATTGCATGGTGAGTAAAAGCTAATGTGTATTAGATGTCATAAGTTATCCTTCTATCATATTGTCCTCAAATACATTACACTATGATGGAAATTTTGTTGGAGTTAGATTTCCTTCTAACAACATGGCATGATGAGTGAAAGTTAATGTGTGTTAGTTCATTGTACCGTGATGAAAAACTAACTAGAGTTATATTTTGTTCTTAAAACATTGCACATTTAGTGAAAGTTAATGTGTGTTAATTTTCCTAAGGTAGCTTTCTATCTAAAACAACCACATTGTCATCAAATACATAACATGATGATGAAATATAGCTATAATTAGTTTTCATTTTAACAACGTGTTAGCTTTCCAATCTTAAAGCATTGTACGGTGAGTGAAAGCAAATATGTGTTAGCTCATTGCACCAAGATGGAAATCTAGCTGGAGTTAGATTTCTTTTTAATAACATGGAATAATGAGTGAAAGCTAATGCATGTTAGCTTTTATAAGGTAATTTTCTATCTAACACAACCACATTGTCAAACTACACTATGATAGAAATATAGCTGGAGTTAACTTTCAACCTTAAATCATTGCATGGTGAGTGAAACTAATGTGTGTTAGTTTTCATAATGTAGTTTTTCATTTAGCACAACCACATTGTCATCAATCAAAATGTCCCATGTTGAAAATCTAGCTCAAGTTAGATTTTGTTCTTAAAACGTTGCACGATAAGTAATAGCTAATGTGTGATAGCTTTCATAAGGTAGTTTTTCATATAACATAGTCACATTTTCATCAAATACATTACACCATGATGCAAATCTAGTTGGAGTAAGTTTTTCTTCTGACAGCATGGCACTATGAGTGAAAAATAATTTGAGGTAGCTTTTATAAGGTAGTTTTCCATCTAACACAACCACATTGTCATCGATCACATTGCACCGCGATGGAAATCTAGTTGGAGTTAGCTTTTGTCCTTAAATCATTGCATGGTGAGTGAAATTTAATGTGTGTTAGCTTTCATAATGTAGCTTTTTCATCTACCACAATCAGATTGTTATTAATCACAATGCACCATGATAGAAATCTAGTTAGAGTTAGCTTTCATTATTAAAACATTGCACAGTGAGTAAAGATAATGTATGGTATCCTTCATAAGGTAGTTTTCCATCTAACAAAACCACATTGTTTTCAAATACATTACACCATCATGAAAATCTGGTTGAAGTAAGCTTCATTCTAACAAAAGGACACTATAAGGGAAAGCTTATGTGTGTTAGCTCATAACACCATGATGGAAATCTAGTCGGAGTTAGTTTCCTTTTAACAACATGGCACGATGAGTGAAATATAATGTGTGTTACTTTTCATAACGTAGTTTTCCATGTAAGACAACCACATTGTTATCAAGCACATTGCAACGTGTTGGAAATCTAGCTTGAGTTAGCTTTCATCTTTAAATCGTTGGATAGTGAAAGAAATATAATGTGTGTAATTTTTCATAATACAGTTTTTCATCTAGCACAACCACATTGTCATCAATCACAATGTGCCATGATGCAAATCTAGCTAGAGTTAGCTTTTCTTCTAACAACATGGCACTATGAGTGAAAGCTTATGTGTCTTAACTCATTACACCATTATGAAAATCTAGTTGGAGTTAGCTTTCTTTTTAATAACATGGAACGATGAGTGAAAGCTAATGTTCGTTAGTTTTCATATGGTAGTTTTCCATCGAAGACAACCGCATTGTCGCATTGGATCGTGATTGAAATCTAGCTATAGATAGCTTTCAATCTTAAATCGATGCATAGTGAGTGAAATCTAATGTGTGTTAGCTTTCATAATGCATTTTTTCATTTAACACAACCATATTGTCATCAATCAAAATGCATCATGTTGAAAATATAGCTAGAGTTAGCTTTCATTCTTAAAACATTGATTGGTGAGTAATAACTAATGTGTGTTAGCTTTCGTAAGATAGTTTTTCATCTAACAAAGCCACATTCTCATCAAATGCATTACACCATGATGCAAATCTAGTTGGATTTAGCTTTCCTTCTAACAACATGACACGATGAGTGAAAGCTTATGTGTGTTAGATCATTACACCATGATGAAAATCTAGTTGGAGTTAGTTTTTATTCTAACTACATGGCACGATGAGTGAAAACTAATGTGTGTTAGCTTTCATAAGGTAATTTTCGATCTAACACAATGACATCGTCCTTGATCACATTGTATCGTGATGGAAATCTAGTTGGAGTTAGCTTTCGTCCTTAAATCATTGCACGGTGAGTGAAATTTAATGTGTGTTAGCATTCATAATGTAGTTTTTCCATCTAACACAACCATATTTTCATCAATCACAATGAACCATGATCGAAATCTCGTTAGAGTTAGCTTTCATTCTTCATACATGGCACGGTCAGTAAAGTTAATGTTTTTTTATCTTTCATAAGGTAGTTTTCCATCTAACACAACCACATTGTTATAAAATACATTACACCATGATGGAAATCTGGTTAGAGTTAGCTTTACTTTTAACATGACACTATAAGGAAGATCTTATGTGTGTTAGTTCATTACACCATGATGAAAATCTAGTTGGAGTTAGCTTTCCTTCTAACAACATGGCACAATAAGTGAAATATAATGTGTGTTAGCTTGTATAAAGTAGTTTTTTATGTAACACAACCACATTGTCAACAAGCACATCACACCATGTTGAAAATCTAGTTGGAGTTAGCTTTTATCTTTAAATCATTACACGATGAGTGAAATCTAATGTGCGTAATCTTTCATAGGGTAGTTTTCACTCTATCACAACCACATTGTCACGTTGCACCGTGATGGAAATCTAGCTGGAGTTAGCTTTCAACCTTAAATCGTTGCACAGTGAATGAAATCAAATGTGTGTTAGTTTTCATAGTGTAATTTTCTATTTAGCACAACCATATTGTCATCAATCAAAATGCACCATGTTGAAAATATAGCTAGAGTTAGCGCTCATTTTTAAAACGTTACACGGTGAGTAATAGCTAATGTGTGTGAGCTTTTGTAAGGTAGTTTTTCATCTAACATAGCCACATTGTCATAAAAAACATTACACCATGATGCAAATCTAAATGGAGTTAGATTTCCTTCTAACAAGATGCACGATGAGTGAAATCTTATTTGTGTTAGCTAATTACATCATGATGAAAATCCAGCTAGAGTTAGCTTTCCTTTTAACTAAATGATATGATAAGTGAAATCTAATGTGTGTTAGCTTTCATAATGTAGTTTTTCCATTTAACACAACCACATTGTCATCAATCATATTGCGTTGTGTTCAAAATCTAGATGAACTTAGCTTTCATCATTAAACCATTGCACTGTGAGTGAAATCTAATGTGTGTAAGCTTTCATAGTGTAGTTTTACATCTAGCACAACCACATTGTCATCAATCGCAATGCACCATGATGATAATCTAGCTGGAGTTAGCTTTCGCTCTTAAAACATTGCATAGTGAGTAAAAGCTAATGTGTGTTAGCTTTCATAAGGTATTTTTTCATCTAACACGGCCACATTGTCATCAAATACAGTACACCATCATAGAAATCTAGCTGGAGTTATTTTTGCTTCTAACATGGCACTATGAGTGAAATCTTATGTGTGTTAGCTCATTACACCATTATGAAAATCTAGCTCGAGTTAGCTTTCTTTTTAACAATATGGCACGATGAGTAAAAGATAATGTGCGCTAGCTTTCATAAGGTGGTTTTCCATCTAACACAACTACACTATCAAATTGCATCGTGATGGAAATCTAGCTGGAGTTAGCTTTCAATCATAAATCATTGCAAGGTGAGTGAAATGTAATGTGTGTTAGCTTTCATAATGTAGTTTTTCATTTAGCAGAACCACATTGTCATCAATTACAATGCATCATGATGGAAATCTAGCTAGAGTTAGATTTCGTTCTTAAAACATTGCATGGCTAGCAAAGCTAATGTCTCTTAGCTTTCATATGGTAGGTTTCCATCTAATACAACCACATTGTCATCAAATACATTACACCATGATGGTAATCTAGCTAGAGTTAGCTTTCCTTCTAACAACATGGCACTATAAGGGAAAGCTTATGTGTGTTTGCTCATTACACCATGATGAAAATCTAGTTGGAGTTAGCTTTTCTTTTAACAACATGGCACGATGAGTGAAAGCTAATGTGTGTTAGCTTTCACAATATAGTTTTCCATGTAACACAAACACATTGCACCGTGTTGGATCCTTAAAGCGTTCCACGGTGAGTAAAATCTAATGTGTAATCTTTCATAGTTTATTTTTTCATCGAACACAACTATATTGTCATCAATCACAATGCACCATGATGAAAATCTAGCTAGAGTTAGATTTCATTCTTAAAACATTGCACCGTGACTAAAGCTAATGTACATTAGCCTTCATAAGGTAGTTTTCCATCTAACACAGTGACATTGTCATCAAATACATTACACCATAATGGAAATCTAGCTGGAGTTAGTTTTCCTTATAACAACATGGCACTACAAGAGAAAGCTTATGTGTGTTTGCACATTACACCATGATAGAAATCTAGTTGGATTTATCTTTCCTTTTAACAACATGGCACGATGAGTGAAAGCTAATGTGTGTTAGCTTTCATAAGGTAGTTTTCTTTGTAAACAACCACATTTTCATAAATTACATTGCACTGTGTTGGAGATCTAGCAGAATTTAGCTTTCATCCTTAAATTGTTGCACGGTGAGTGAAATATAATGTGTGTAAGCTTTTATAGTGTAGTTTTCAATTTAGCATAGCGATGTTGTCATCAATCACAATGCACCATGATGGAAATCTAGCTGGAGTTAGCTTTTGTTTTTAAAACATTGCACGGTAAGTAAAAGCTAATGTGTGTTAGCTTTCATAAGGTAGATTTCCATCTAACACTACCACATTGTCATCAAATACAATACAACATGATGGAGATCTAGCTAGAGTTATCTTTCATTCTAACATGACACTATGAGTGCAAGCTTATGTGTGTTAGCTCATTATACCATTATGAAAATATAGTTGAAGTTAGCTTTGTTTTAAAGAACATGGCATGTTGAGTGAAATCTAATGTGTGTTAGCTTTAATAAGGTAGTTTTTCATCCAACACATCCACATTGTCACATTGCATCATGATGGAAATCTAGTTGGAGTTAGAGTTCAACCTTAAATCATTGCACGGTGATGAAATCTAATGTGTGTTAGCTTTCATAATGTAGTTTTCAATTTAGCACAAACACATTGTCATCAATCAAAATCACCATGTTAGAAACCTAGCTAGAGTTAGCTTTTATTCTTAAAACGTTGCACAATGAGTAATAGCTAATGTGTGTTATCTTTTGTAAGGTAGTTTTTCATGTAACACAGTCACATTGTCATCAAATACATTACACCATGATGCAATCTAGCTAGAGTTAGTTTTCCTTCTAACAACATGGCACGTTGAGTGAAAGATAATGTGTGTTAGCTTTCATAAGGTAGTTTTCTATCTAACACAACCACATCATCATTGATCGCATTGGACCGTGATGGAAATCTAGTTGGAGTTAGCTTTCATCATTAAATCATTGCACGATGAGTGAAATCTAATTTGTTAGTTTTCCTAATGTAGTTTTCCATCTAGCACAACCACATTGTCATAAATCGCAATGCACCATGATGAAAATCTAGCTAGAGTTAGCTTTCGTTCCTAAAAAATTGCACGGTCAGTAAAGCTAATGTTTGTTAGCTTTCATAACGTAGATTTCCATTTAACACAGCCACATTGTTATCAAATACATTACACCATGATGAAAATTTAGTTGAAGTTATTTTTTCTTCTAACAACATGGCACTATAAGGGAAATCTTATGTGTGTTAGCTCATTACACCATGATGGAAATCTAGCTCGAGTTAGTTTTTCTTTTAACAACATGGAACGATGAGTGAAATTTAATATCTGTTAGCTTGCATAAGGTAGTTTTCCATGTAACAAAACCACATTGTCATCAAGCACATTGCACCATGTTGGAAATCTAGCTGAAGTTAGCTTTCATCCTTAAATCGTTGCACGGTGAGTGAAATCTAATATGTGTAATATTTCATAATGTATTTTTCCATCTAGCACAACCACATTGTCATCAATCACAATGAATCATGACGGAAATCTAGCTGGAGTTAGCTTTCGTTCTTAAAACATTGCACGGTGAATAAAGCTAATGTCTGTTAAGCTTTCATAAGGTAGCTTTCCATCTAACACAGCCACATTGTCATCAAATACATTACATCATAGTGGAAATCTAACTAGAGTTAGCTTTCCTTCTAACAACATGGAACTATAAATGAAATCTTATATTTGTTAACTCATTACACCATAATGGAAATCTAGTTGGAGTTAGATTTCATTTTAACAACATAGCATGATGAGTGAAAGCTAATGTGTGTTAGCTTTCATAAGGTATTTTTCCATGTAACACAACCACATTGTCATCAATCATATTGCGTTGTGTTGGAAATCTAGCTGAAGTTAGCTTTCATCCTTAAATCATGACACAGTGAGTGAAATCTAATGTGTGTAAGTTTTCATAGTGTAGTTTTCCATCTAGCACAGCCACATTGTCATCAATCACAATGCACTATGATGGAAATCTAGCTGGAGTTAGCTTTCATTCTTAAAACATTGCACAGTGAGTAAAAGTTAATGTGTGTTAGCTTTTGATAATGTAGTTTTCCATCTAACACTGCCACATTGTCATCAAATACATTACACCATGATGGAAATCTAACTCGAGTTAGATTTCCTTCTAACATGGCACTATGAGCGAAAGCTTGTGTGTTAGCTCATTACATCATTGTGAAAATCCATCTAGAGTTAGCTTCCTTTTTAACAACATGGCATGATGAGTGAAAGCTAATGTGTGTTATATTTCATAAAGTAGTTTTTCATCTAACACAACTACATTGTCACATTGCACCGTGATGAAAATTTAGCTGGAGTTAGCTTTCAACCTTAAATCATTGCAAGGTGAGTGAAATATAATGTGTGTTATCTTTCAAAATGTAGTTTTTCATTTGGCATAATCAACTATTTTTCTCTAAGAGAATTATTTGTCCAAAAATCTTCTCTTCCATCAGCAACATGTTTTATCTTGTAGATCTACTTGGAAGATACGACACTCTTGGTTTCTGGTTTGGGTACTGTATCGCAATCATGACTGGTACTCTTCCATCATTTCTTCTACCATGAGTTCACAATGTCAGTTCATCGACATATCCCAGTCTTCTGCATTCAACCTTTAAGGTTGTAACCCACTTTACTCTTGGTAAAGCCTTAGTCCATATGAAACTTGTCCATCCTGTTGTACCATGTCCAACTTGGAGATCTTCTATAGTCACTTCCCTTGAAGCAAAGCATCATCCTCCTGCATTTTGTATTGCAGTGACAAGTACCATTCTACTACTATGTGTCCATCTCAGGTTACTAGATACCAAGATCCCTTTATCTTGAACATTGTCGAAAAGTTCATCTTGCACCCATCTATGAGCTTGTTATCTTCTATAGGTTTCCCTATTCAACCTTGTAGCAAAGGTTAATATATTCATCACTCTAGGTGGTATTTCAAGCTCATGGATGTGCTTATCTGTGGGTATTTTCTGAGCTCGTACAAATCCTATTATGTACAGATGGTTCTTTGCTCGATATATACTTCTACTGGAGAAGTGTATCTGGTCAATAGAATATGTCATACCATAGTCTATTCTTTCTGTGAAAAACCATGAACCTCACTTTGTATACTTGTTCTTGTAGATCCATATGGAAGACAGTACGGACATCCATTCAAGTCTCGAAACCATATATTTGGTTTATAAGTCTCACCATACTTTTCTTCATCTCTTGAGGTGGATCTACTACTCTCTTATATTCTTCTAGAGCTATTTCTTCTGTCATGGTGTCTCTGACCCTGGGAGCTTCACACTAGTAGAAAATGAGAAATTAATGACTAAAAAAATGACTAAAATCAGGCTATAAACGACTATTTTTGAGTCGGTGACTAATAGTAGCAAATTACCACTATCTTATAGCTAGTCGTATTTGACTAGTCATTAATAGCTTGACTTAGTAGTCACTGATTTAATCATTGATTTAGTCATTGATTTGGTCATTGATAGACAATGATTTAGTCATTGTTTTAGTCATTGATAGTTAATGATTTAGTCATTGATTTAGTCACTGATTTAGTCATTGATTTACTCACTGAGTTAATCATTGATTTAGTCGCTGATTTAGTCACTGATTGCAACTATTAATGACCAAATATACGACTAAATAAACTACTAGATGTCAACATATTAATGACTAAGCTAAATACGACTAAGATACAAGAAATTAGCTACTAATAGTCATATATATGTGAATTTAGTCGTTTTTGTAGTCACAAATTTATGATAGGGCACGAAGGAATCGAACCACCAACCTCCTGCCTATAATTAGGAAGGCGCTCTACCATTGAGCTAGAACCCTTTAAGAAGTTGCTATTGCTTGATAATGATGATATTCAAACAAATTTATGATAGATATCAATCTACAAACTACATAATTATTACTATTAGAACTTACCAGTAACTAGTATTTATGAATGTAGTCATTTACGCAGTGGAGAATTGTAAATAAGAAGGAGTTGTGTTGGATGATTTCGCAAATCTCGACGTTTCGATCTATACTATGGGAAGGGTAAGGAAGCTGTTGTGTCCCCATTACACCAATCACAGCAGGCACGCCTCGCTCCAAAGAAAACTGCACTT